>VWZU01007461.1:114259-163173 GCA_013397095.1 Sterrhoptilus dennistouni
AAAAAAAAAAAAAAAAAAAAAGATAGTGTTTTTGATTACTTCTTGCAGTTTTGGTAAAGACTGGTTTTGGTCCCAGAAGATTTGGATTTTTACCTGAAGGAAAACATTGGTACACATAAGCAAAGTAAGAAGGCTAGGTGCTGAATTATATAGCACAAGCTTATTGTGCGGAGTGAACAGTTTGGAAAGTACTGAAAACTGTATTTGAAGATGAGAACAAACATCAAAGGAGCATGCAATCTTTTTCATCTTTCCTAGTGATTATTTCTGTGAGTGTATGTGTTAACTGCCTTGTGAAGAGGGTGTTGGGAGAGGTGAATGACTGCCTGTCTCACACAGACGTACACACATCTCACAGCTGAGTCACACTGCGCTGGTGATTCAATGTCACTGTGCAGGTTAAAATAGCATTTCTATTGTTCTGGTGTTAAACAGCCATTTGCACATTCTGAACAGCTGAAAAAAAAGAATTGGAGCAGATATTACCTATAGCACATTACCTTGTGTGGTGTATGAATGATGTGTAAGATCCATTTTAAAATCATAGTGCTGATTCATTGCTTTTCTTTAGTTTTGAGTTGATTTGACAACACTGAAAACTCTAGAGTTACTGATGAAGTAAGCAGTGAGAAAGATAGTAGTAGGGCTTTGGAAGACCTAGATGAACGATCAAGGCTTTGACAAGATATGATTATTTGAAAATTTCATGTGGCTGAATTAATTTTTTTCCCAGTACTTTTTCATGAATGAAAAGATCTCGAGTTGGTGAAAAATACCACTAAAAACTTCCCTCAAAGGCTTATAAACATGAACAGTTTTAATAAGAGAGGTGAGTAGAAGAACTTATTAACAAACTATAAATTTATTTATTTTACAAATTTTGAAGTGATGGGAGAAAAAAATACTTACTTTTGATTAAATTTTTCCTTGTATTGCACATAATTGCATCTATCATTTACATTGTTTTTACTTTGTTATGCTATTTTACTAATCTTTTACACTGTTTTACTATAATAAAGCTCAAGTAATATCACCGGCTGTGGGTTTTGATGACATCTGAATTTGTGACATCTGAGTGTGTGCTCAACCCTCACTGGACCTAGAGTGAGGTGCAGGAGCTTCAGGAGGGAAAGCACAGCCAGCTGTTCCCAGACAACAGTTCACACAACTTTCTCTCTTCCACTTCATCTTTCTCAGGAGGGGAAAAAGAAATCTATACAAAATCTCTCTTCCTCTTCCGTGCCCCAAGCTATTGCAATAATAAAAAACACTCCCTAAAGTCCATGTGTTCCTGAAAATATTTAGGTCTATCTTATGTTTTCATCTTTGACTTTACAAGCCCTCAGACTCATTCCTGTTTTTACCCTACTGTCATCTCTCCCCTTCTTTTTTTATTCTCTCATATAATATCCACATATAAGATGCACAGTGGTACTAGTTATCTGAGGCTTTTTCTGCTGTTATTCTGTGCTGAAAATGGCAATGGGTGTTTTGTGACTAGGTAACTATGTATTGTCCTGTAGTTCTTGTTCAATGTACTAATTTTAAATATTTATTTTTTAAGTTTTCTGCCTTTAAGGCAGTAGATTTTCCTGTAGATTTTTTATAGTATTTGTGTAGTCTTTTAAACACTGAAGAAGTAATCACAGTTGTTATTATTAAGAGTAATCTTAGAAGACGGGACCAAAGGAGTTTAAGAGATTCCTGCAGTTAGCTGCATGCAGATTTAAGTAGTCCAAAAGCATTTATGACACTGTTTTACACCACAATGACACAGACTCTGAGATTCAAAAGGCTGGAAATGACTCCTTTATTTTTGGGATGTGTCTCCTTTTTATACTATTTTACACAGACCCATTTGATTGGTGAAACAAAGGCAAACCTCTTCAATCACATTGGTCAGACCAGAGGGCATCAAGAAGTTGTCTCTCCTAGGAAAACAAATGAATAACATATTTACAATTACAAAAAGATCTCTCCTGTTTACAGACAATTCTCTGGGAAAAGAATTTCAGAAAACCAAACCACCTCAGGCTTGGAACCAGGGCTACACATTTATATGTTTTTCTAAGATCTTGCACTGATAAAAAGTGCAGAGTCCTTGGGTATAAAACCCCCATAGTTTGTCACTAAAGAGAGACTCAAAGTGATCTCTGGACATCAAAGCTTTGTGGTGCTTAAGAGGAGAGCTGCCTGCTGCCGTTCCACTGTACTGGCAGGAATTGCAAGGACTATTTGCTCTTCACCCAGTAAAGTATGGGCTCAGAAATGGGGTGGGGAGAGATGGAATGCTCTTACCTAAAAGCCTGGAAGGTGTTACAGCCATGGATCCATGTGTGGTGGACACTCGAGGTGGGTGACTTGTACAATTGGTTACTCGGCAAGAGTTTGGCAGCAGTTTAAATGTATGGATTTGCACATTTTACCTCAGGCATTTCACAGTTGGCTCTGATACAGTAAATTGTCCTTCAACAAAAGTAGTCTCAAGTTATAACTTCCTTTCTCTTTTTATACAACTAGCATGCATACTTGGGTATTTTTTTTTCATATATATATTTAGTATATTCAATGTTTAGTACACTATATTTTTATTTACCAGGAGCTATCCAGCCATTTGAATATTGCCTTCTGTAATATTACTTATATTTACAAAATAGCAGGGGGTTTCTATTTGGATAAAATGTACATATTTGAAAATTGATTAAATTGTTCTTTTGAGGGAATTTTGTATATAATTTTATCTATATATGAATGCTATACAAATATATATGACTCTTTAATATTTGTTCATTAAAAGCAGTAAATGAAGGTTTTAACAGAGGAAATTATTACTTGGCTTATCTAGGCTAAAGGAAATAGAAACATACCAAATTAAGGGACAAAATATGAAATTACATAGCGAAGCTACATTTGAGAATTAGACATAATGAAAGTAGACATGCTGTCTTTAAAGAATGGCTTTTTTTCGTTTGATATATCTCTAGTACTGTGATTTAGCATAGCATAAAGCCTTTGGAACAAGTTAAAATATACTGACTCATACCTGTTGATCATCTTATGTGTGATTTTTAATTGGTCTTTGCCTGTACAATTATTTGAAATCTGTAATGCCTCACTTTGTTTTCTATCCAGGTCCTCTTTGCTATAAACTGGTCTTGCTTAGGAGAAAATACAGCTTCTGACTACTGAGTCAATGCCTGTTTGTCTTGTCTCAGCCAGTGGTTCCCACCTTCTCTGTCATGGCAATAGGAAGGGTTCCATGGGATGTACGAGGTTTTATGAGATTGATGAGATTTGGAAGAGTCAGAGATGCTGCATTCATGAAACTAGGCAGGGTAGTGCCAGACACTTGAGCACACTTACTGAAGAAACGTTTTTTTGTGGAACTGGGCAATGTTTTAGACACGGTGATGGTGGAACAAGAGGTTGGCATTTTATTACTCAAGAGCAATTACCTTCACTTAAGAAACATCGCAAAGAGTAAAATATATATAGAGAAAGTTAGACTATATTTTTTTCTAATTCTGTACTCTTTGGCAGATGTCTTCATTTATTCTTGTGAGGTTTTTGAGTGATACAGAAGGAACTGGTATTGCAGGCGGGAGCAATTCTGTTGTCAGAAGTGTATGTCCAAAAAATTGGAAGAAACTTATCACGGTGGAAGGAATTAGACTGATTTTATATACATATATATATGTAAAAATTTTTTTTGTGGTTTTCCTGTTATTGGGAGTCCTTCTCAGTAATTTGGTAGGTGACCAGCAGGAATTGTGATTATAGGTATAACCTAGGACTGACATTGTAACCGGCTCTAAATAAAAACATGAAGTTCTCCAAGGAACTAACTGTTTAACCTTTCAAATTAATCAGATGGCATGTCTATATTTGATAGGTCAAGTAGCAACTGAGAAAACTCAGTAGCTGGGTTAACCTTTCCCAGGTTTTCTGACAGTCTGGGTTGTTATACTTGACCTAAACTTTCTATGGCCTACAGTCTTTAATTTACAGAAGTGTTTCTCATGAATAAAACATTATTTTTGCTTTTTGGATATAATTTAGTGGGGTTTTTTTTTCTTTTTTGTAGGATGCTTTGAGTGTTGCATCAAATGCTTGGGAGGCATTCCCTATGCATCTTTGATTGCTACCATCCTGCTCTATGCTGGAGTGGCACTGTTCTGTGGCTGTGGACATGAAGCACTTTCAGGAACCGTCAACATTCTGCAAACCTACTTTGAGATGACAAGATCTGCAGGAGATGTTATTGATGCCTTTACCTTGTAAGTTCTCTGTTCTTTTTGATTGCTTCTTTTTAAAACTGCTGAAAAATTCTACAAGGGAAATAAATTTGACTCAGGAAAACATTTTTTAGTGAAAATCATAGAAAAAATGGTTTGGATAAGCTTAGCAGATGAAGTTTTGACTAAGCTGATATCTTACTATTTACAAGCAATTCTTAATACTATTAAATATCCCAGTTTTAATTAATTTACTATGAAAATTTGCTTCATATAATATTGATGAATCTGTTCCATGCATCCTTAAGTTTAAAAAATCTAGCAACCAAGCAAAGAAGCCCCAATGTCCACAAAACTCTAAATAGATAAAGCAGACTTGTGCAACAAGTAACCATTCTGGAAAAAATCACTGTAAAGGACCAACCAAGGAGTTGTGTAGAACCCTTAGTCTTGAAATGTCAAAATTCTACTGCCTCTGGTTTTTTTTTAGAATTAAGCTGTTTTGAAGGTTTCATGCTTTGCTACTCCTGAAACTCTATTTCTAGAAGACCTTTGTTTCGCTGAGCATCAACTTCTCTTTTGTTAAATTTATTACATTAAAAAAATTACTGTATGCTGAAATTAAATGAAATGCTTTCTTGTGTTTTTAAAATTGTCTCTTTAAAACACGATTTTCTTAGACATTTGAAATTCAAATTCTTATTTGAATAAGAATTCAAATGCTGCTTCTGTCTGTAACTAAAGCTGAAGAAGCCTATCTTTAAATTTGTAATTATTTTCCTTCAAGAATATATTTTATAAAAGTGAAGAAATTTGATCATCAAAAAAATTGACATTTTATGATGGATAGCTTCATAATAAACATCTTAGGGCTCACCAGTGATCAAAAACAAACCAAGTAACAACAAGTGGAAAAATCAAAGTGAAATAGAGAACATCTGTATGCCATTGTATAATTCCCTCTTTCATTCATATCATTAATACTGCATACAATGTTGGTGCCTCAAAGAATGCAAAGAAGGAAGGATTACAGAACAGGATTTTAACATGGTTAAAAATTAAGTATAGGCAGATTCTTCAGTCTAGAAAGAGGGTCATTAAGAACTGTAACATGTGTGGTCTGTAAATTCACAGTGTTATGAATAAGACATGCACGATTAGCTTGCCTTTCTAGTCCAGTACAAAAAGTTCGTGGTATCAGGGGAAAGTAATAGGCACCAGGTTCAGCAGGAGCAAGTTCTTCAATTGTTTCATAGCAAAACTATAAGCCTATTTGCATATTACAAATGCCAAAGTTTTTATGACTTCAAGGGAAGACTGGATAATCTTGGAAAACAAATCCATTGATGGTTTCTAATGATGCACAGATTTATCCAGCTCAGGAAGGCACAAAGTCTAGGCTGGTGTTTAGAGGTTATCCTGTTGACTTTTCTGCTCTTACTCATTCCTTATATTCATTGTTTGGCATAGAAAAATGAACAGGATATGTAGATTTGATCTGACTGTTGTATCACTGTTTGCATGAGACCTAGAAATTATTTTGAAATTTCTTAACTTAGGGTTAGGGTTATGCTATCAACATCCTATCCAAAGCTTCTCTGCAAATTTTAGGTGTACTCACTGTGGGATTAGTAGCCAGAAGGGAGCATGGACCAAATAAGTATGTTACTGCTACGCCAAATTAAAATTCCTTTTTTGGATCAAGGAATTTTTATGTCCTTGTATATATGGGGTTGAAGGGAAGAGGTATGTTCTGCTTTGCGTTTTTGGATTGTCATTTAGAATAATGAGTCTGGCTGGACTTGGTGGCTAAGGTTCACTGTTATCCTGAATGAAAGATCAGTCATTTTATTAGGCTCTAACGTATTTTATTAGTCCCTAGGAAGCTATTAGTGCACAACAGCCACAAATCAATGCTTTCTCTTCATAGCACGTTTTCCAGCTTCTCTCTGTCACATACTGAAGTGAAAGTATCAGTCAGGGAATATACTCCAAATGCATATAATTCACTGTAAAAGATTAAGGAATTGTAAAGGTAATTTTTTCTGCCCTGGCATTTGTTTTTGTTAGCTAGTAGCTCTTGGATCTCTTTGTTTTCTTTCTTTACTTAAAGAGATATTAAAACCAGTTCTTTCTTTGGCAGACCTACTGTAATGATAATTGATTTTATTTAGTTGTGAAAGGTATATCTAAACTTAGGTCTTAAAGGCAAGAGGAGAAAAAATATTTTGACTAAAAGTAGAAAAGCCATTGCTTTGAACTCAGTGAACTGTGTGACTCACAAAGAAATTTGCACCTTAATTTTCTACCTGTTTAAGTAGATATTACACTGCTTATAAAATGATTTCGTAGGGAGAATAAATCCTTTGTATTTTCTCACAAGTATTGATTAACCGTTAGCAGTAGAAAAGCTCTATAGTGATTATACTTTTGAAAGACCAAAAACCAGAAGGAAGAATATGTAAGTAGAAATAGATGCTGTAGTGCCTACATTCTTAAAACAATACATATTGAAATGGAAATAAAATGTTGGGATTTTTTTTATTTTTCTGATTAAAAATGATAAGAACTTCAAAAAAATGTAGCAGTGTGCCCTACTCAACTACACTTTTTAGAGGTTGTTTAACTCATTTGGGCTTTTAAGGCTTCTAGTGCTGTGAAGTGTCTCAGGCTGGCCTGGACTCTGTCCTTCTATGATAAATGTGCCAGGCAGATGCTGCAGTGGAGTGAAGTGAGTTGGATTCTGTTTACTCATGCTTATGGTTTTTGTCTCTTTTTTTATTAGCATGCTGGATTTCAAATGTCATTCAGCATAAAAATCAATCCCTATCTGAGAGCTACTTGTGTGAGTGGTAAGAGAGAGAGGCTGTTTTAACTGTGTCCACAAGTGTTTGTTCTTAGTGTAAATAACACAACTCACATGCCACCCTATACCTTTTATCTCTGTCAATGCAGCTACTGACTGTAATTTAGAAGAAGCAGTAGACCCCTGTAGAGAAAGCAGGACATAATGAGGGCAAAAACAAAACCTGAAACACTCTCTAAATTACTAAAATAAATCAAAAATACCTAGATCCTAAAAGGCCAGTCAGAAACGTCCATATCAATGTCCTGAGGGCATCACCAGCCCTGACTGTCCCTCCCTGGCCTCTCTTGGGGCCTCCCCTCAGCCTTCCCATGGTCCAGGACCACATTGCAGTGAGGCCAGAGGGGTTCAGACCCTTCCACAGCCTCTCCTGGCCATGGGGCTGGACTCCTCTGTGCTGCCCACACTTCACATGACACCTTGACACTTGGGGAGAGATTAATTCATTAATTAAGAACCTGCAATAGGCAGCAAAGTTCCCTTGAAGCATTCAGCCCTTGGGATTCAGCCAAGAGCAACAGCCCTGTGGAATAAAGGAGGTGATCTGAGTGTTGGTCCTGCAGACTGATTCCCTTGTTCCATCTCCCTGGACTACTGTCTGAATCTAAAGAGTATATACCAGCTGCAGATCATATCTGCTGTGGAAATACTGACAAGTAATAAATATTTGTAATTTAAAAATTATAAGCAAGGTTTGCAGCTGTCATTTAAATTCTGTAAGTGCCAGAGAGTTACATACATTTTCTGAAATTTATGATTTTCTTTCCAAGTTAAACCAGATTACTAATTACTAAAATACAGAATGATCATGATCAGTAATTCCAAAGTAATGGAGGCAACCTAGAGAGATGCTGGTTAGGGTAGAGAGAGCTTTTTTGCTTGATTGTTTTTAGCGGAAAAATACAATCCAAAATTCAGCCTATAATAAGATGCAAAACCCAAAAACTTCTAAAAAATTTTTTTTTAAAATGATTTTGTCCCAAAGCACTGGATTGTGGCCTGACTTTAGTTTCTTCAGGGGAGAAAGTTAAAATAACTACTCTAAATACTTGAAAGCTATTATAAATCAAATGTGATCAAATTCATGAGAACACATGCTGTATAGAGAGGTATTCCTTATGGAGAGGACATACCTTCAAAAATCAAAAAGCTGAACGGTAAACTTTTTAGAGAGTCATTTTTATATCCATGAACTTTTAATTAAATGGATGGCTATAAAAACATTTGGAATTATCAATATGTGGTGTTTTCATTGTGACTAACCTGTAATTATATTGCTTTCTGAATGACTTTTGGGAAGCTTCATTCCCTATAGTTCCAGAATTTTTCACTATCAACATTATCACTGTTGTAATGGTAGCTGTTACCCTCCACCTACTCCCCCACCAAGTGAAGGAATGCTTGTTTGGGAATTTGCAGAAGTCATAAGCCTTTTTGGGGTATGTGACTTCTTTCAGTGGTTGTAGAGTAGTTATTTTACTTCTTTGTGATCCAAAGGAAGCCTAAGAAAATATATATGATGTTTTAAATTATCCTGAAAACTGCTTTTATAATATTTAACAGGAAGAGGTGAATGGTTTATTTTGCTGACTTTGTCAGTTTAACATTTCTATAGGTTTCACTAAAACTGAGCAATCTGCTTGAGGTAGTGCTGGTATTCAGCCATTCTCCTAATAACTTAATAAAAATGCAGCAAACACTATCTGCAAATACCAGGTATAACTAGATTTTATCACTTAATCGCTGACTTAGAGAAGATAAAGTCAGCAGAAACAGACATGATTATCAAGCATGTATCTCATGAGCGGGATTTTTATTTTTTCTGGTATTTGGAACAAGTTTCAAAAGAAGATTTTAGAAAATCAGCAGCACAAGGTATATTTTGTGTATTTCCCAAGAGTACCATTTTCCAGTTCTTTCCCTTTAGTATGCAAGGCCAGTTAGTGCCATCTGTCACATGTTTGGGATATACAGGCCATGGGACAAGGGAATCATGCCCTTAAAGTGGAAAAGGAAGAAATCTCCCTGATAGTAACATTGAACCCATTTTCCTACTACAGTCAAAGCTAATTCAGGTCCTTATAAATTCACTTTCTTTAAAGGTGAGAGACCAAATAGTAAACTAAATGAAGTTGCAATCTGTAAATCTGTTGTCATTGTGTTCTCTACAGAAAGTCTCATAGTCACTGTATTGTTGCCACCTACCTAGGTCTAAAATTTTCTTTCCTTTCACAATGTGAAACCTGTGTTTGAGGTACTGCTGTGGCCAAGTTTGATGCCTGCTGATGACCTTTCTGTTAATGTAAAGTCAGGGTTTATTAAGATGGTATTGTTTTGAAACATACATATGTATGTACAACTGTTTTCTTTTGAGTAAACCAAAAAAATTTAGTGCAGAATCTTTTGTATCTCCCCTCTTCGTGATAAAAAACCAATGTTTTGAGAGGTAGATAAATAGATGTTATGATTTGCTGTCTTTTTTTTTTTTAATTGACTTTGTAGCTATCAACAGTTAAATGCTGGTAGCACTAAAATATTACTGTTATCATCAATATTTCTACCCTTATATTAATGGAATATTGTGAAAGTTATTACAATGTGACCCATAATAAAGGACAGCTAATATGAAATGTGATATTTATAAAGATTTGCATTAGACTGTGTGATGATCTTGTTTAAGGCATGTACTTAATACACAATAGTAGTAATCTGGCTTTCTCTATACATTTTGATCTCTTACAAAAGCTTGGCATTCTTTAAATCTGAACATACATTGTGTTTTAAATACTAATTTCATCCTGCTACCAAGAACATATATGGCTTTGTATCAAATATTTGCTAACTTATGCAGGCCTCTGCCATAGCATGTTTAGAAACAGCAACTGACATTGTACAGAAGAATGAAGTTATCTCTGCATTGAATATCCAACCTTGACCCACGTTTGGCAGGAACCACCAGAGAGAGCACAGTGTCATTGAAGATGCAGTTTATTTAAGGAGAACAGTTTTTATTTCATTGGAATAATTGAGTCACATTTAAATAGCAACACTGGACAAATACAGCATATTAAATATTAGATGCAGAACACAGAATTTTAGATCTGGTATCATTGGCAGATGCATCAAATCTGACAAAAAAATATCAGCACCTGAGAACATGACCTTTACAAGATTATACAGTGCTGAAATTTACCACCTACTCAGCTATATTATATAGTCCAGTCATCTAGATTCTGTTAAAAGCAACACAAGTGAGAACTTTTGTAAGTAAAATTTAGGATTTGGAAATTACCTGCAAAGACATTTTATGAAATTGAATATAGAAATTCAGAGAATACCAGTGGAATAACCTGGAAAATTCATAGCAATGCATTTGAACACCAGCAGAGTGATCTTACATAAAGAATTTATTGCTCTTCTGTGCAAATAGAATCTCCTACTTTTCAGCAGACATTTGTATTATTTAGTACTCTGTTAAGCAGCTCTCCTTCCTGGTTGACTGGAATCTTAGATTAGCTATAATCACTTCATGTCTTGTGATTTTCCCTTTCTCTATGGGTAGTTCATCTCCATAGAAATATCCTTTTCTTTGTTAATCACTGTTATTTCCCTTTGGTCTTAGTCCACTTTATAAACAGACGAAAATGGAAAGCATATATTTATATGTAATATCCATATTGCTAAATATGCTTTATGTGTCATGTAAAACTAACTCTCTGTTCCACAGGATATCTGAAAAAGGTAAATTCACTATTTTGATCCCAATCTGGACATGCAGTAACAAGTAGTCAGTCTTATGTTGTCAGTATATACTTTGTATGTCTCCAAGTTTTATGGTTGTACTAAGGAAACACTCACAAATCCTGCAATATGCTTTTGCCACATCCTTTTACACTTTATTGCTATAGAAGGTTGCCTGGGATTTCAGTATCCATGGTGTACCACAACCATCATGTAATTCCATCAGAAATCAGCACAGTACTCCCCACTAGTTCCAGTGGGGAATCCCCAAACAATGTTGAGGAGAAGCCTTGCCTGTCAGTCATAGTAAAAATTCAGTGTTTTGTACTCAAAGATTTCATGATTACTAAAATTCTTATGCTGGATCTTTTCCTATTTCAAGAAATGTAGTGGTGTGGTTTTGGTTTTATCAGTTTTATGTATGTATTTGTTCCTTGTTTTATATTGTTTTTTATAAGTTGTAATGGTTTGCCCCATGTCACCCATATTCAACCCTTCTTGGTTTTACCCCAACCCCAGTTATGTTTCAGTCATAGGTTATACAGCCCCTGGGTCTTGTCTGTCACTTTGGGGTCTCTCCCAAAAGTCTGGAAAGTTCCAGTGAGGCCTCAAGTGATTGGACAAGACTTTGGCTGTCTCCCCACCCGAGTTATTGATTTGTTATAATGTGTGTCATTTACCTGCAGAGCCAGACCCCCATGATCCCTGATTTGTCCCCAGTTAAACCCATCCCTGAGTTCCTCCCCCAATAAAAGATGTTACTTTGGGGGTTTCCCGCTTTTTCCCCCACTGCTTCTGCCAAGGGGTCACTTCTGCTGAGGCAGACACCCTGAGCTGAGGTTATCCCCATTGGGGGATGGATAAAGCCAGTGGATAAACCCTGAGCAGAGTCCCTCTTTCTTTCCTGCTGCTGTTGCTTGATTCCTTCAGGCAAACATGAACTCACAGGGATGGGTGAGGTTCATCCTGCTACCAAGACATTCCCTTTACTGTCTTGGTGTCAGGGCTGGCCGAGGCAGAGACACACTGACACCTGTACAAAGAAAGTTACAAGATACATAGAGCAGAGGTGTGGTTTGTGCTGCTTTTGCTCTGCTTCCATTAGTTTGAGGATTCTGTATGGCTTTTTAGATGTTCTGCAAGAAATTTCTACTCAACTATTCCATTCCTAGGAAGGAAGCAACACACTTTTAGAGGATGATGATCTAGAGTTCTGTTCTGCATGCCTGTAGAGAGTTGCACATCACAAATTAAAACAAATGGTTAGTTATGTCACATCAGCTTTGTTTCAGAGTAGAACAAGAAAATCTGGCCCTTGCAGAATGTGACTGTAACTTGCATATTGTAGTACCACAATCTCTTCTTTATATAATACTAACAATCTGGCTTTAGTTTTGAGCAAATGTTTTGTATGATTAGACACAAAATTTCTTTCAGAAATACATAATCAATGTCTGTTTACTTTCTATTGTGTTTTCTTTCTATTTTAATAAAAATTACTTTTTGGTGTTTTTTGATCTTATCCTTTCTCTAGTGTTAATCCTTTCTCTTATAATTTCATGATAAACTTAAGTTGAGCATTGTATAGACCAGTTTTATTTTCTTCCCACCTGAAATTTAGAAGTTAGTCTCCTTAGTAACCTAATCTAGAAAAAACTTTCTCATGAACTTATGCTGACATTTTTTAGTACTTTCATTTTTTCCCCTTCACAGTGAGAGTATTTCAGTTTCTTTTACCTCATTTGGGCTGTCACTTGGGTGTTTTTGTCTTACACTGCAGGCAGTACATGACTATTATTAATTCTTCTTTTTCCCCTATTTGTTTTCCTTCTGCAGTTTGTCTTTGCTTGTCTTCTCCTTTTCCTAACAATTGCTCTCTGTTTCATGGTACCAGCTATCTTTTTTGCTCAATCTGTTTTTAAGTGAATAGTATAATGAACTGACACCAAGAAATTGTTCCCAGCTGGTTTCCAGGAGAGCCTGAGCACATCTTTTCGAAAGTTCCACGAGGCTTGGTTTCTGGGTAGCCTAAACAGTTTTTTTTTTTTCTTGCAAATATCCCCTTATATCTTGTCTTTCTTCTAAAAACACACTTGCAAAACTATTTCTAAAAGCTTGAGACAGCTTGAATAGGGAGGCTGATATCTCAGTGTCTTAATGCCCTCTTAGCATCAGTCCCTTAGGGGGCAAGAGGATCAGCATGGAGGCCAGCATCTCTGGTTTACAGAGTAACTGAGATTATTGTGTGTGCTACATGTTCTAGATGAAAACATCAAGTATTCAAAATTCTCTGGAATTGAAAAAGAAAAAAAAAAAAATAAAGAAACAAACAACCCCCAAACCAGGAGAAGCTCTTCTACCCCAATGGTAACATTTGCATGTATTTCTCATCTTTCTAAATTTTCTATGCAGGCTGAAAAAAGAAAAAGGCAGTTTTTCATTAGATACTGTATTATGGTAATCTTATTAGCATTTCAGTACTTTGATTGCTTTGGTATTTCATTTTCTTATTATGTTTGGGGTTTTTTTAGCGTATAGATAGAAATTATATCTATAGAAATAGATGTAATATACTATCTATAGAAGTAGATGTAATTTCCTGAAACTACTTGCATTCAGAGAGTATAAGTACAGTTTACTAGCAATCATATTCTATTTAACATCTGTAATATCTTAATATCTTTGTATGTATTGGAGAAATTATGTTACAAAATCAGAAATAGAAATGTGAGACAGAATTATAAATTCAGAAAAACTAGTCCCACAGTAATATCTAGTATTCTGATGGGTAGGTCAATGAAAACCTTTGGAATTGTTAGGCTTTTATCATTTGTTCAGGTTGAAGTGAGCACATAATTTAGTTGAATGCAATGGTTTTCTGAGCAGCATGAGAATCATGTCACAGGGCAAACTAGTGTGAACTTTAGGTGTTAGTTACAACCAAATATCAGTATTGCAGTCCTATTTTAATCAAATTTTTTAAAAAGAATATTCCTAGCAAGTATGTAGATTGTTCCAAAACAATATTAACACACTTTTTGCAAAAACCTGCTGAACATAGGCATGATCATTCAACAAATAATTTTATTTCTTGCTGATTTATTATAATTATTAATACTTAATTTTGCCAAAACACCATGAAAACACACAGTAGGAAATCTGCAACATTGGTTGGACTCACGAAGAATGTTTTCACTCATCTCTCTCTTGTCTCTGCTGGGGTAGTCTACTTGGTACACAGTTTCAACCTGTTCATTGAGAAGTTAGCATTGATGGCTTCCCTGAATACCTGCTGCCAGAAGAAGAAAGTGTTTTCTCTAGAGGTGTTTTAAATATGCTTCTTGTTGGATAGAATCCAGATTGAGACTTATGAATCAAGTAGTCTAGTTAATATGAAATAATTAATTACCTAACAGCAGAGAAAGAACTAAAAATTGAAGGATCAGCTTGATTTAAGTCACAGTTTAAAAACAGTAATGTTTTTGGTTTTAACATTTCTGAACATAGTGTAGTGAAGAAAGGCAGATCCAGAATCCATGGAGAACCTACTAGATTAAGACAGTATGCAAAATATGGTTTAGAATATTCTGTATTTTAAAAAAAAGCTTTTACTAACTTCGAGATGATTTTCACAATTATTTTATGCTTAGATAATCATTCAATTCATTCTACTCTGCAGCATAGGTCAGAGTAGCTTTAGTTTTCACATAATGTATATTTTTCCAATCCTGCCAGAAGAACAAAATTTTATCTTTATCATTTTGTCTCCTTTCTTTGCTCATTATCCACCTCTTTCCTTCCATTCCAGCTTAAGACAAGTGTAAGCCCTTGTTCTTTTTATTTGTCCTTACTCATCTTGCCCATTGGCTCACGTTCATCACCCCTTCTGCCATTCCCTTCTACCTCCATGGTTGTTCTCATGCTCTGTCTGCAGCATGTCAGAATTTGCTGAAGCACAGATGGTAATTAATCTCCTTGAGTTCATCCACAAAGAGTGACGTTTTGTTTTAAAGAAAGACAATTTTCATTTTATCAGGTCTTTTTATCTATTATAACTTAATGAGGAAATAAAAGTTTATGTGAACTGTATTAGATGCTGCAGAATAACTTATTAGCAATGTTATCTTCAAAACTATTTTTATATAAAGATTTTGTTGTAATACATTTTCTTTAAATACAGCAGACATTAAATGTAGCTATACTGCAATACAATTCTATCTGGCTTTTAAAGAGGTAGTTGAGTGATTCTCACAGTTTTTGTTTATCTTTTTCACTCTTTGCTTTATTCCCTTGGAATTAGTCTGCTGTTTGTTTCATCCCAAGTAGTCTGATGAATAGATGTTTTATGACCTCTCTGCAACGAGTGGATGGGGAAGAAATAGATGTCTATATTTGGCTAGTGTTGGGCTATATATATTTTTTCCTTTTGTGAAAGGAAGGCTTAAGTGAAAGTTATTTCTGTAGATGCACATAAGGCTAAGAGAAAATCAGAGATCTCTTAGTACACTTTTTGACACAAGCAGCTCAGTGGGAGACTCAGCACAGATGGTTTAAAGGACTGTTGTAAGGACTGAAACAGTCTCTGGACTTCTCAAAAGTCCTAATCTCTTTAGGGCAATGAGAGCTTGTAACTGAGCAAATAGAGGTCTGAGAGGAGCTGCTGCTGGCAGAACTCCCAGACTTCAACCACTGGTGAAGGTCACAATTGTCTAAAATATATAATATAGGAATTGGGAGGGATTTTTTTGAATAGTCACGAAGTTGCTGTGTATTTGTTTTTGTAACCTTTTTTTCAATCACTAATGAAAAGATAGGCTTAAAATACAGTTTTGATGTTCAAAAAATATTACAATGCCTGAATTACTGTCAAATCAGGAAAATGGGATTTTTGCAATGTAAGCAGAATTATATATATTAAAATAAATTTCATCAGCATCATCTCATACAATCTCCAGTGTTAAATTCATTTCACCCTTTTTAGTTGTTCAAGTATGTGTTCCATACAGAAATCAACTTACTCTAGTTTTCACTTGAGTATGAATCAAAAAGCAATGTAAAAAGAAAAAGGCTGGAAGTGCTTTGGTGTTAGAATGTTAGGGAAAAACATAACCTGTCTCATTTCCTGATGCATTAATTTATGGTACTTTTCCCATTCCCAATTACGTTAGAAGTTTAACTGCATTTTTTAATGTAGACATGAACCTGACTTTGAATCTTTTGAAAACCATTCAAGGTCAAAGATAATCTAACAGGCTTTTGAGCTTTTTTTGTTGTATTATACATGCAAAATGTGTATTGGAAGTTGTCTTTTGAGTGATGATGGAAAGTGTGCTCCTAAGGAATTTTTATCATTAAATTTCCTTTAATAACAATAAAAATATTAATCATTGCCTTGAGAAAACATCCAGTGTGGGTAATGACATATCAAAATTCATCTGGCAGATCCTAATGGTTCTCAGCCTTACTTTTTGTCTTTCCTTGTTAGGAGGTGTCACTATCTTGACCTGGAGAATAAGATTGGAATTTAGTACCATCTTAAATCTGCATGTTACCATTTTATAAGGAGTGGCACAACTCCTGTCCTGTCACATTGACAAACTGAAAATTTACTGTGGGTAGTTTTTTAGAGAAATTCAAGTAGAAAACTTTGGAATCTGCTGATCTAAGGCTATGGTCAGTAGGAACGTTTCCAAGTTTAGAGAACGGAGCAAAGAGGTGCTACTGAAAATCTCTTCCCAAATGCTGGTCATGGGAGAACATTTAGGTGGCACAGTCTCCTTGAGCTGATGTTGAGCTTACAGGCAGTGCTGGGCAGAAGAACCAGGCAACCCAGGTAATCTCTGTAGTGAATCGAGCCTTCGAGGATTCTGCAAGTCGCCCTGCAAACCATCCCTCCATTGCTTCAGCTGTGTGTCTGTGAAATGCTTTAAAGCCTTATTATAGAAGAATTCCAGACAATCTGTCCTCATTACTTCTGGAATAATATGTTTCTGGTTTGAAGTAAGGAGTCTCTCTTGATAACTTTATTATTCTGTGTCAAACACTTTGTCCACTGGAGAATAAGTGGGAGGGTAACAATGAGAAGATAGTGCAGACTGATATTGAATCTTGAGAACTCCTTGTATGTGCAGAAAGTTTTATTGAAGATTGTAACTAAATATCTTCTATAATCCAAGTGCTAGATAGAATGTGTCAGATTTTTTGCTTCCTTTTTTTTTTCTTTTCCAGTTCATTTAGAAGAAAAAAACTGAAAAGTAACTAACGTTTCAATTGATGTGACAATTTTTGCTGTCTTACCTAAACAGATCCATTTTACATTTAAGTATATTAAATGACCCAGTGTTTCTTATATCAATACTATTTTATCTCAAAGTTCATTCCTGTCCCCAGCTTCACCTGTCATTATGGCGCATCAGCACTCACACTGACTCCGGTCAGTCATGAAGTTTGAGACTCAGGGGGTCTGATTATCTCACCCTGAAATTTCAGTGTCAGCTTTAAATATTTATGCAGATAATCAATTTTTTGCTGTTCCTATGCAGGATTGACATCTTCAAATATGTGATATATGGTGTAGCAGCTGCATTCTTTGTATATGGCATTCTGCTGATGGTGGAGGGATTCTTTACAACTGGTGCCATCAAGGATCTCTATGGAGATTTCAAAATCACCACTTGTGGCAGATGTGTGAGTGCCTGGGTAAGTGGCTAAGAAAGCTTTTGTGCTTAGCACAAATTCAGTATGCTTTGTATTTTTTTCAGTGTCCTGTGATATTTATTTTTTGGTTTTATTTTTCTTTAATATTTTGTGGTACCTCAGTTCAGTGCTTAAAAATTACAGCAAAGGAGATCAGAGTGTTATAAATAGTCTCTGTATTGTTTAAGTGCTAAATAATTCTTGCTACTCAGGAGCAATGAATTCCACCAGCTGAATGAGAAAGCTCATTACCTCAGCAACATAAGCTGTACTGAACAAGACTAAAACTGTAAGGCCTCCAGCTCTACTGGGATAGATAAATATTTCCCTTTCTAATATTTTCAGTTATTTTAGGAATCTTGCCTGTTCCTTTTTGGAACAAGCTGAGACCAGTAATCAGGTTCTATTTTGTTTCTAAATGGCAAACAGCCCATTATTTACTCCTGTGTTAGTCTCTGGTTTGGAGTCGTTTATGACTCTGGAAAACTTGGATTCAAAAAATTCTGATTGTACTAGGACTTAAATGGAATTTTATCATACTAAAATTGCTGACTGTTTCAACTGGGATCATTTCAACATTTCTGTTCAGTGTCAGGTGAGTAACTAATTTTTTGGTGTTTTACTGTTCTGCATCTAAGCTAAGAGGCCTGTGCACTTGGTAGCTGTTGGAGTTGGATATTTCTGAAAACACAGTCTGCCTCAAAACCTCATATTTTTTGATGAATACTAAATGAATAAATACAGCCAAATAGATCTGGGTTAAAGTACAATTATTTTTTATGCTGTATTAATGATAAACAGTATCTATAAATTAGTAGGCAGGGCTGGGTTTCCCACAGTACTCTACCGCAACTGTCAACACTTCATTAAGTGGAATACAGTCTAAACAAATATGAGGAATAGATACTTCCAGTCACACAAAGACTATCAAAACTAATATTTTGAATATCCTGATATTTAAGGTTAAACTGGACACAGATGACATGCATCTTGTAAATTGAGGAATGCAGTCTCTAGGTCATCTCTACATGGATTTAACCTGCACCACAATAATCCCATTTTTTTGTCTCTTTTTCTTTTGTTCTTGTCATTATTTTATGATTTTGGGACTTTGACTAAGATTGCTTTAAAACCTTTAAATAAATATATAAAAAAAGACTTAGAGCATTTTAAGTAAAGAGCAGTCATTACTTATGCCAACACTGCTCTCATCTTCTGGAAAGAAGCCTCTAATCTGCATTCACTGAGGACCTACTAAGTTAGTTCCAATTCTGTATTGAGCAGCAAGATTTTCAGAACACTATTTTTCTTCACAGCTCTCATGAATGCCTGTCCTCAGTATTGCAGCACAGCAGTGCTACATCCTCTCACAGTTTTGGTAACTGTAGTTCTATAGCATGTGTCTAGAAGAAAGAGCTATCCTGTGGTTAATATCATTGCTGTTATTATTAATGCTTCATTGCATTAATTCCTTCAACACTTTACTTTCCTCATCATCAATTTGCAATGTTTGTATTTTACTTTGGAAAGCCCTGGGTTGATACATATTGTGCAGCTGAGGTTAAGGCTGTATATTGTGTATGATCACAATTACAATAATACATAAATTAGTTTGAGTTAAATACCTTGTTGTCATTATTCTTGAAGTTTTTTTCTTTTTCCTGGTGAAAAAAAAACCATGAACCTGCTGTTTGATTGCTTGTCTCATTTTGATGATGGGTCAGTAAGATTGCTATACAAATGTCTGGAGTTGTTCTATATTATTATTCTGGCTTTAGCATCTGTGCTCTAGAGAGTATATGTCAATTAAAACTTGATATCCTTTTGACTAGGTTGATTTTGTCTCATACTTAAAATTTTTAAGGGAAAAAAATCTTAAATTTAAATATATATATATATATTTGGAATTAGAAAATATTTCAATGCAAGAGAGACATGTTTAGAATTTATTCAGTTCCTTAACACATCCAATGATATAAAGAAATAAGACCTAAGAACAAGAAAAAGAATAGTGGAGAGGTAAATGAAACCAAATGAGTATTGTGTGTCATGGTCAGATGGTTCAGTTGTTAAAAATGTGCTGTAATAAATTTTGCTGTGTACAGTTGCTAAAATGAGATAATGGTATCGAAAGGAGTTGGCAGATACTACATGTTGTAAGAAAGCTTCCTTGTATAAAGTTTTGAGCTAGTAATTTTGTAAATATTAAAAACTAAACTGTCAAAGATTAAACATTTGGTTTCTTTTAGCGGTGTCTTAATACTAACAGAAATGTACTCACAGGATATTTGTTGTTTTGAAAAATTAAAATTATAAAAATGGTTCTGCATTAAAAACACCTTTGTAAAAACTCCAGTTATGACCAAGATTTCACATAAAATTTATTGATGTCTTTCTAAATAGAAGTTTAGGCATCAATATCAATAAAAGAATTTAAAGTAGGAAAATTAATTTTAACTTTGTATGGATAAGCTGTATTTTTATATATGGAAATATGACAAGTAACATCTTTTTATCTTTCTTAAGGAACATTTTTGAAAAGCAGGCTTTTAAGAACACCAAAAGAACTTTTCATGTGCCCTTCCTGACCCTCCCTCCTCAGCTGCAAATAGCTCACTTTCTAGCTCGGAATGGACAAAAGGAATTTTTTTTTCCCTGAAGTAATGGAAAAAGATATAGCTTAGCCTAAGCTTCCCAGTGACTGTATAGGTGACTTATCAGCTGATAAGAGCATTCAGAGGGTTGGCACCCAAGTCATGTCAGTGCTGCCATGGAGTAGCCGCTCTCCCATCTGAGACAGGCCTTGTGAAAGTGACAGTGAAGACTCTCACTGGCAATGTTTGCAGACTTAATTTCCTGTGAAAAGTAAAACAAAAGCAGTAAGACAATGCCAGTCACATTTCAGGAGGGATGGCTTTGTTTCTGGGCTTCGTTTTTCCATGCCTGAACATGCTTTTAGGATATTAAAAACAGTCATATATAACTGTGCTGCAGCATGATTAGTAAAGAATGGGAGACAGGCCCGAAGCCAACTCTAACACTGTTTTCATGTTTGCAATTTAATATCCTTCCTATTTATATTCAGCTCCCTTGGCCATGGAAAGCCTCATTTACACTTTGTTTTAGAATATCTGCTTACAGACTCAGTAGAAAAAAATGAACAAAGAAATATAATGACACTTCCCCCTCGTGTTATGCTATAAAATGGAAAAGGAGGTTTGGTTTTTGTTTTATTTAATCAGAAAACATTATATAAAGACCTCATTGTGGCAGTTGTATTTCTATTTCTTTGTACCTTGCTTTTCAAAAGAACCTTGTTGAGGCTTTAGAGAAAGATGTTTTGTATTCTAAACTGCACTTACATATACCTTCTGTATCTTTAGTTTTAGGAATATTTTATTTTAATTACTGACAAGAATTTTTCTGCCTTTGAAAATACCTCTGGGTACCCGATTACCTATCAATAGCACGTGCTATTTCACACGTGCTTCTTGAGTGCCTAAACCAAAACTTGAGCTTCTCAAAACATTTCCGGATTTTATTTTGCAAAAAATCCATGGAAGTGTCACAAATGTTTTGAAAAAACCATCTGTGAACTCATCACTTCATCTTTTCCTTACCAGACCAGTTATTCCAGAGGCAGTGAAATGACATCATATTGATATTTGATTCTTTGTGTAACAGGAGGAAGAGAGTTCAGTGCAGGCTCATCTGGCTTTCCCACCCAGAACAGATGCATTATTTCTGAATGTTAGAAATGAAGATCTCATTTCTGAAAATTAGATACCATGGCTGGATATTCTGGGGGAAAAATGCTGATCTGACAGACAGGGAGGCCTTGCTTCTGATTAGATTCTGCTCCATCTGAGGAATGTAGTATGCTTCATACCATATTTGTAAGAAATAAAGGACCTTCTCTCCAAGACAGCAGATATATTTATAGGTCCAAAATCCTTTAAGCCAATCTTAACTAGGGAAGGTATCCAAAAATCTCTTGTCACCATACATGTTTAGTTGTATATGCTGTAAATAGTTTTAGATCATGGTATGGGAAATGGGGAAGGTGAGAGTCATAGTGCTCTGACCTTTCAGGTTGCTCAACTGAAAACCAGAAACATGATTTTTTGCCACAAATTACCCAGAAGCTAATGGAGTAGTTAATTTCAGAGGGAATACATTATGACACAGATAAATCCCACCTAATTAAGAATGTCAGTAAGGTTGTCAAGACAAAGGCCTATGCTCCTTCAGTAGTTAAAGGAGTGAGGCTTAGGCAAACTTTGTCAGATTAATTGAATTTTTTTGTGACTTGTCCTATTTTCTTCCAAAGAAAATAACTCTCAAGTCTTTTAAGTTATGTCTTTTATATTAAGCTCTTCAATCAACTATATGCATTTAGTTGGATGTATCCTGACTGGCCCCTTTAGATGGAATTTAGGTGTATAGCATTTGCTATCTAAACACTGCTGGAGTTAGTAGATGAAAGAAAACATGTTACAAGTTTTATAGGTTGTAGGAATTAATCTTATCCCTGGATACTAAACCAGTGTTGGAATTTCTTTGGAGAACTGTATTCCTTGCAGTTTTCTGCTCTTGATCTTGAAATAGAAAGAACAAGCTCTAGCAATAGCTCAAAACTCAGTTGAATGGTTAATAGAGTAATCTTAATGTCATTCTTTCCCAACTGCATTGTTAGTATGCACATGGCATCTTGAAAAGAAAGAAGAAAGCAAGGGTTGTTTTTTTTTTTACTATTTCTTATATTTTTAGAAGTATTTTGCAATGAGCTCAGAAATTATTTTGTTGTGCATATCTAGGTGCTGACTCTACTTTTCTTCTGTCTTATTTCTGTAATCTGTCTAGGCCTTTTTGTTTTCATTTATTGTATAGTTCCAGATTTTCTCACTTAGGGATATTGCACGTATAAAACATACTTTCATTTGATATTCCTTTTCTCCCATAACTTCCCATTTGTTGTATATGCAGCCCTTTTGTTGACTGTGGTATTCATCACTTCCTTTAATAGAGGAGTGTGCCAGACATTGTAATGTGCCTTGCCAGTACCTGCTCATCTTCTCTTGGTCTTGCTGCTCGCTGACAGCAATGTTGGTGGTGGTGATAAACTGCGTGAACTGCATGGTTTTGCTTCAGATTGTGCTTTGTGTCTTGCACATTGATGACAGATTTTTTTCTTGGCATATGAGCTCAGTCAGTAAGTATTTTTTGTTAATTAAACTGCTGTCATACATTTCCAAAGTATGCATAAATTGCTCAAGATGATAGCTTTATTTCCCCTATGTTCAGATAATTCATCTCAGCATTAACTTGAATGTTTCATCACATGATAACAGTTTTCCCTGATCCTTGTTCTCACCTGGATAACTTAACTACATCTAGACACCTTACTCTTTTTATAGTTATTTAAGCCTTTGAATATCAGTGGAATTATCATGAACTCATTACTTTTATAGTGAAAGAAAACCCACAGAAACTGTGTACCTTTGTTCTTCATGTGATCTGCAACTTCTGTTGATGTCTTATGAATTCATAATTAGATTTGTAAATATTTTTTGGCATTGCTTGTGCAGGAAGGAGAGAAACTTTTAAATTTATTTAAGGTCACAATAAAAGCTTAAAAGGCTGTGTTGTTGACTTAGAATTCTTGTCAAGACAGGAAACAAGCAAGAAAGGTCCCTACCCCTTCATTTTTGCATGGGCTTCTCAAAGCCCATTAAGAATATATCAGGAAAGGAAACACTATTTTTTGACAACTAAGTATTAACCTTGAGTGACACATTTGTTTAGACTTATAACTATTATTTCTACTTTCTACTTTAAGCTTCACTGCCTTGTGTTCAGCTACAAACCATGGAATCTTCCTGAAAATGTTGCAATGCAAATTTTGGAAATGTGAAAAATGTAAACAATCTGTATTGTTCTGTCCTTTCCCGGCTGAGTGCTCTATCTTCTTCTGTATATAGAAAACTCATCATCATTGAAAACCATTAGAATATGGTTCAGGATTTTATAAAAAAAAATATCATCTATTTGGTAGCATAACCTAGAAAATCTACTACTTGGACTGGCCCACATTGTCAGGGAAAAGGTAAAGATGGAACTGATTGTTTTTCGTACTTTGTCTTCGAATTGGACAGTTACATGGCATGAACATATAAAGGAGAGCACATGAAAAAGGAATATTTAATGAAGATATCTAATCCATATTTTTAAAAGCCAGTTTTAATTCCAAATTATTTATCTTCAATCACTCTTAAATACAAATAGCTTAGCTATATTCCCAGACTGTACCTCCTAGCATTAGAAAAATACCACCAGAAAGAAAAACCAAAGGAGGAGGAGAACTTTGTGAGTGTGAAAATATGAGCATGTGCATTTTGAGAAAGAAATAATTCCTGTATGAAAGATAGTAAAAAAAAAAAAAATTAAATAGGAAGTTCTGCTTTTGTCAAGCAGCAGCAAAGATCCAATGCTTTCTATAGGGCTTCAGAAGCCTATCAGACTACAAAATTTATAGTCTTGCCTGAAGGATATATAAAGCAACTAAGGATAATTTTAGGCAGCACAATGCTACAGACCCATCAATGTTCTAAAGAAAATTCAGGAATAAAAAATAAATTAGAATATTTGGTTTCTAAGGAAGTACCAAAGAGAAAAATTCTATCATCTTAAGGTAAAAGAGTCTTGCATCAATGCAAAGCCTTATTCAAACTGATATTTCATCTATTTGTTTATTAAGCAATATTTCAAAAAGTGAATCAATTTGTTAGAGAATAATTTCTGATGTAACTGTGCAAATCTCCTACACTACTACCAACAAACCAACAGCATAAATTAGAAAGTAAGCCAGTTTTTTACATGTATCTAAATGGTTTCCAAAGCAATAGAAATAAAGCATGGAATATTCTAACCTTGAAACACACATTTAGAAAAACCTATGTGCAGATGAAAAGCAGAAAGCAACAATGAGAATTGATCCTTATTTTGACCAAATCAGTTTTTCCTCCATCTAGACTTTCTGTAGAAGAAAAATGTTTTAAAAAGTCAAACAAAATTGTTCCAAAGTATGATTTCAATTTTCTAGGATTTTATAATGTTCTGTTAACGTATTTTAATAATCAAAGGAAATTCTCATTAGGTAGTATTCAGTATATGAATTAATTTCAATTAGGCAAACCTGAGAAATCTGTCCTTCTATGGAAAGAAATTTGGACCAATATTGGCTTTTTTTTCCCCTCTTAAAGCAGTTGACTTGAATGCAAGCCAAGGAATATCAACCACATGACAGTAATAGCACACCATGAAATCTATCCATGTTTCAACAGACTTTTGGAGCTGTGCCTGGGAGTAAAATATGTTAGAGAGAAAGAGGAGATGAACACATTTGGAGAGGCAATAATAAATGTCCAACAAGTGATTGTTAGCAATGAAAGTGATGTTATTGAAAAGAGTTTGCATATGTGTATTTTCTGTGGTTTACAATGCATTTAGTGATAGTATCAGAACAACAGTCTCTTCCAGAAGCATTGTATATAAAATGAGACAAGTTGAAACATTTTTGCCTCATCTTTTATTTCTCTCCATGAATGAGGCATGAATTTGGAGATGCTAGTTAGTACAGAAATGGAAATGTTAGAGGCCATTTCCTTGTGAGGGACTCAACTGTCCTTCTTAAACATGTTAATGTCTAGAGATATCTGTACACATTCTTTTTTTTTCATTTTCTCATTTATTTATATTTAAATAAATAATAGAAATTTTGGTTCTAGACAAATAAGCAGCTGAGGCTGTTTGAGCTGCATTGTTAAAATGTTTTCCAGAGGAAGCCAGCAAGTTTTCTACTTGCTCTCTTTCATATTTGCATGTGGGGGAATTATACATGTGAGATGCTGTAACAGAAAAAAATCCATTGGGAAGAGGTGGAAGTATCTATGTAGAGACTCTTCTTCAGAAAATTAAAAAAAAAAAAAATACAAAAATCTTCTGGATGAAATCTGAACCTCTGAAAAGAGCTAAACTTCTGTAGGGTAATAATACAGGTGATGAATAGGAACAAATATCTAACCTTTAAACTACTCTGTCATAAAAGTTTATTGATAAACAGTCCTTATTGAGTCTGGACTGTTGATGTAAGGTATAGTCAGAACCCTGCATAATAGAAAATTGAATGCAAATAAACAACAGGCCTGAAGTGGGAACACTTGTAGTGCTTTAAATCTGACTTTGTGTTAGTGTCTAAATCTAAACCTGAAGAGAGAACTGTGCACTCTATCAGTACTCTCCCAGTACAACTGCATCAAGACAAATTTCAGCATTTGAGAAAATATGTGTCAGCTGCAATGAATAATTTAAAAAGAGTATGCAAATGTTTTTATGCAGAATGTGCACAGGGTAAAGAGACAGTAGCAATAATTCAGAGGAATTTTTTCTGGGTAAAATGAACAACATGAAGCAGAAGGCCTGAAACCAAAGGTCAGTTATGAATTCGAGGCTGGGCAAATGAATGCTAAAACTGAATCAGTTTTTATTAGTATTGAATCCAATATATAGACAGTTGAAAGTGAATGAGATGTTTTAAAGATGGGACAATTTGAGAAGGAATTGAAAAGGTCCTTCTGTTCATGCTTCTGTGTGGCAAAAATTTCCAACACAGCGCCTTGTTCTGGCATTTCCTCTTTGGAAAATGCACCCAAATCCAGGACTACACTGCACTGCAGAGTCCAGCTGCTTTCCAGTATTCCCATAAGAGACAGCCAGGCTATCCCTGGGCTTATTCTGGGTGGTGTCCAGCACTGCCAGGGTTTCACAATGAAGCATGATAGGCTTTGAGGATGGATGAACATGATCTCTGTAGATGCAGTTTTGGTCTCTGGCAAAAACCATCTAAGAGAATTTCTGAAGCTGTGAAGAGGTTTGGAAGGAACCTCGTAGTTCATGTAGCTGAAAGTATACATTTTTGGGGCGTGTGTCATAGAATAATAAATCTAAATGTGATGCAAACACAGCAAGCTGTACATCTTTTTGCAACTCTTTGCACTGAGAGCTCACATCAGGGAGTTCATATAAAATAAATATATGATGAGATTGAGAGAAAGTGTAAAAGTAAGTACTGAGTGGTTTGGAACAAAGATAAAATTACATGGCCACATGAGTTTACTGGAATAGTTTTATTTGGGCACTTTATTTGTTGCTATGTTTCTGAATTATTTTTCCTGTTGTAAGCAGTAGTGTCCTCATAAAATGAGGTGAATGAGGTTTAATTTGTTTTCATTCCATTTCTGTTTGTAGAAGCTGTACCTTTTAGATAAGATTTCACTGTCTCTGTCCCTAGGGTCACTGAAGCCATCATAGAATGTTTCTTCAGGGGTGCTAAATTATTTATAACAAAACTAAAATAAGAACAGTGTTTGAATTTTAATGAATATGCTTTTCATGGGACAAGTACCCATGAATTAGAAAGAAGGAGGGGGAAAAAACCCCAAAACAACCAGTAACAGAAATCTTGATCTTATTAAAATAGATAGGATTTGGGTAATGTTTTCAGTAGAAAAAGGATTTCAACCAGTTATGAGCACCAGGGAAATTGTGCTCTGCACAAACAATTTCAAATATGCTCTAAAATACCTTCTCCCTGACGTTGGTCTGTTTTGATTAAAAACATCACTCCAGAAGGTTGATGCTTTTTGCCTGCTTTGATAATTTATAACTCAGAAAAGCCATTACAGGCACTGAAAAGCTTACAAAATCTGGCAGGAGCATTTTGCCAGCTGCGGTGATGATACAAAAAAATTAATCACTAAAAAGAGGTTAAAGATTTGTTTGTTCAAATAATTATTCATTTCAGGTATTCTTTGCAAATGTGAGCTGAGTTTAAATTAGTGATCTTTTATCTTCATGATTTGGTAGATGAATTTCACTATCACTTCTGGTTTGTTTTGGGTTTGTGTTTGACTTCTTAGAGTGAAAATCGAACGGATGAGAGAAAGTAATTCTCACTATAAACACAATAGACAGGATGCTAAAGAACAAACTGTTATACCTCTTTAAGATGCTATACTATTTCAGAAATCTTCAGCTTGTCACGTAGCAGAATGTTACTTCAAAGGAGAAAGATCCCTTTGAATCTCAGGAGATTGGGTTCTGAATTTAATTCCTGGAGTGAACAGGCTCCTTAAACATTCCTTGTAAGTTCTCTTGAGCAAAGACAAAAGATTGTAATTGCAGAGAAAATGGCCTAAAAAACTGTGTTGATTTTCATGTTCTTTTTTAAAAATAAAATAATTCATAATTTCATTCAATTATAAAAAGAATTTATAAGCTACTACCTGCTATTGCTAGAAACTAATAATTTGATGTGTAAGGTTAAACTTTTACTGCCCTTAATGCAGGAAGTATATTATTGCCCTGATCACATTTTTGTGGTTTGTTTCATTGATATCAGTGATAACCCATAACTACCACATGGTTTAACATGAATTTTTGTATTTCAGTTATTCTTACAAAACCAGATGAAGCTCCCATTTTTTCCTGTCTTCTTGGTGTTATGACATAAAATTAGGTATGTCATTGGCCACTGGCTCTTCAGCTGAAAGAAACCAACAGAGGAAAACTGAAATTCTTTCTTTTCTAAAATAAGTTTTTAAAATTAAATTATTCATCATTTGAGCAACTTTTTCTGAGATACTCAACCAATCAGATTCATGTTTTTAAAGCAAATCTGTTCCATAACAAGCAGACAATTCTCTCTGAGAAAGCAGCCCTTGTGACTCACAGCAACTGTCATCTGACAGATCTCTACTATCATTTTGAGCCTAAGGCAGATTTTTTTAGAGCTAATAAGCTCTGTTTTCCCCCTCTTTGCTGTACTAGTGCTTTGCATTATCTCAGTTGGGATTTTTGAGTAGACTTATTCATTATTACTACAGATCAGAAAATAAATAGATATTAAAATAATTTGTGATGCTCATGGTAAAGCCTATCTTTTTTTGTCCATTTGGTGCTAATCACAAAATAGGAAAATTCTTAAACCTATATAGAGCCTAGTCATAAAAAAAGTTATCACATTTCTGTAATATAACTAATATAAAAAGTT
The DNA here is from genome assembly GCA_013397095.1 of Sterrhoptilus dennistouni. Taxonomy (NCBI): domain Eukaryota; kingdom Metazoa; phylum Chordata; class Aves; order Passeriformes; family Zosteropidae; genus Sterrhoptilus; species Sterrhoptilus dennistouni. The sequence continues at coordinate 142,908 of VWZU01007461.1, forward strand.
CAGCACTCCATTAAATTATTATGGATGTCCTACACTGAGACATGTACTAAAATTATTAAGTATTGTTTATTTCACAAATTTTAGGGGGTTCACAAGACTTCAGACTTACTTGTTTTTTACAAGCTAAGAATGTAGTCTAGGAGGCTGGTTTACTTTTAAAACACTTCTAGAATAAATAAGAATTTAAAGTCTGTACCAAGACAGTCTTCTTTCTTATTTATTATTCCTGCCTTAGAAAAAAAATGAGTGCAACTCTTTAGCTTCATAATGAATTAAGATCGGACATAGCACTTTAGTTGAGAATTCATATCCCTGGATCTACATTTCTAAGTCATTTTCCAAATAATTATCTGTAAGTGCATGCCTGGGGCTGAGCCAGATGTTGTTTCATTAACTTTAACACTGTAATATGGAAAGGAAAAAAGAAAACAGTAAAAGAACAATAACAAAAACAACAAGAAATGGAGCATGTACAGAACAGTATTTACTTATGTTAACTATTTGCTCTTCAATACATGGAATGGGATTTCCAATAGATGAACAAATGATGCATGGAAATGTCTACAGCAGTACTCAAGGGTGTATATTTATTTTGGACTTCGCTATCGTTTTTTGTATTTTACAAGATGGGTTTCTAGTAAGTGGGTTATTGGGAAAATTTGGTAAAGAAGACAGGCATTATCTGCATGAATGCATTTTTAGAAATCCTTATGTATAAATTAAACACATCAGTTTTTCTTCTAAACTAGTTGGACATTGAGGGAAAAGTTAAATCAGTTTGTAACTCTCAAACTGGTAAGCATGGATGTAAAGTATGAGTATTGAAGTGTGGAGTACTAACTCAAGAAAAGGATGGAAAGCTGATATTAAAAGTATTAAACAGCTTTTCAAACAACTACTACAAGTCTCATTTACCAAGGGACAATCAGGAAAATTAATCTCAAATAAATTTTAAACTGGATTAATTAAACTACATTAAATCCCTATGTAAATATACTTCCTCAGAATTAAAATTACTTTTCTTTAATAATATTTAGAAGTGAGTTTAAATCAAATTAAGATCTCTTTAATGTTGCTTGAAAACATCTGTCCTATAATTTCATAGTAATAAAATAACTAATTTAAAATTCAGACCTTTTGTTGTTTTGGATTGCTTTTCCTGATCAGGTCAATGTGGATAAGCCACCCTGCTACATTTTTTAGTGTAACTTACAACCTTTTAGATTCTGACCTTATTTGATTTCCATAACTAAAATCTGTTCTTATATTAGGCTTTTTCCTGTATTACCTGAATTTAGAGATCTTACATTAAAACAAAACCAACAAAAAACCCCAAAAACAAACAAGAAAATGTCTTCCATTTATCCCTTATTTATTCTTTAAGGTTTAATTGTTTAATTTTAGGCAGATTTTTTTTTCAGCTTATTCAGCTTTCAAAAATATTTTTTATTCTCAGAGCCAATATTTTTCTGAGGTAAGAAGCTAGGAAAACGTTAGTATGATGAATTTTTTTTTGTTTCTAGCAATATGTTTAGTTTCATCAGCATTTCTGAAGCCACCAAATGCTGAGGCTATTTGGATTCCATATTTAGAGACTGATTTCCACATTTTACCGTGTAGCCTCTTCATATCCTTTCCACAGCATAAGATGAAAAGATGGTTTGTTATTAATAAGTGTTTCTCAGTGGTTTCAGCCCAGCAAAGGAACAGCAAGGTAGCATGTTTACATATTTATAGGACATTTACTTACCTTTTTTTCTGAATGATGTATTTGCTTGTATGTAGACCCCAAATATGTCTGAATGCAATAACAGAATGTCAAAAATACAGTCTCATTGGTTCAATGCAAAATGGGTTTTCAAGTGAGATTTTGTGGCAGTCATAGACAAAGGTTCATTTTTTATTGAGACATGAATTTTAAAAGCAAAAGAAGTAGAGCCTACAGTATTTAATTTTCATTTTTTGCATCATGATTGACAGTAGAAGATACAACCATAGGGCCTCTTGTCCTAACTCTGGAGTAGTGGTGATGAGAGAGAGGGACAGATTTGTTTCACAGAGCATGCAGCTGTCTCTACTTCAGGTGCACTGCTTTGCATCCATCATTGGCACAAGAGTGAGAGGAACATGGAGTGAGCTTGCACTCCTGGGAGCATCATTCTTGTTCTTCAGAAACATCACATTTGAGCTCTGGCATCATTTTGACCTAATCATCAATATCATGGATACATTTGTTCTGCAAAGGCAGAACCCTGTGGTTCCTTTTTTTCCAAAAGTTTATCACTTATATTCTGACTTACCACTGATTTTGTTTTTCCTTCTTTTACTGCAGTTTATTATGCTGACATACATCTTTATGTTGGCCTGGCTTGGAGTTACAGCTTTCACTTCTCTGCCTGTTTACATGTACTTCAATCTGTGGACCATTTGCCGAAATGCCACCGTAGTGGATGGAGCTAACCTCTGCTTGGATCTTCGTCAGTATGGTACGTAAATGAAAAGCACTAAATGAAAAGTTGAAAAGTCAGGTTTCACAAAAGATAGCATTCGACTGCTTTGCTTCCTTGTATCTGAAATGAACTGTTCAGTGTTTCTGAAGCAATTGTTAAGTGTCTCTCTCTGCCCTTTTACCCAACAGTCTGGACAGTGTATAAATATGAGCTGCATTTCCAGACCTGACAAAAAATTGAATCAACCTTGTCCATCTTCCCAGAGTAATGAAAATCTGGCATGGGACTTTGGCTTAGTCTCTTCTTTAGAAATTGCTGGAACTTGTCTAAAATGCCTAATTAATAATTTACCTGGAGAATTACTTTTATTCTTGTGGTAGGACACTGACCTGGAGATGTGGGATCCCAGAATATCAGCCATCTCTGCACAGGTGAATTGGGACATGGCAAGATTCATTGCTTTCAAAATCCTTGATGAGGACCAACAATACTGATAGTAACACTCTTTGAAAGTGGTGGAAAGAGAGATAAGAGGCCGTGAGAATAAAGCCTGAATAGTGGAGGTTAGAATAACGTGGGGATATATGTGTGTTTTGAGAGGGTGTGATATTTGGATAGAAAGGGATTTGTGATCTTAAAATGTCTGAGGATTCTTGTATTGGTGATGGTAATTCAGTTCCTTTCTTCTGCAAGACTTGGTTTGATTCTAGATGTTATGGTCTTAGTGATTTCTCAACCCACAGAGCTTTGGGTAATCATAAGCTCAATGGACAGTTTCTTTTCTTTTTTTTTTGTTTCCTTGGCCTAAAATAAATTCACAGTATATTTTTACTTGTTGTGTGGAGATATAAAGGGTGCTGCATTTTTTGGCAAAGAAAGAGTAATAGTAAACAGTAAACATTTCAATTAACCTAAAATAAAATATTCTACATTTTTCTTTCATGAGAGGGAAGAAAAGATGGCATTTTAAAAATATTTATTATGGTTTTTTTGCTACACAGCTTGACAGGTGAGTTCAAAAGGCAATTATCTGTATAGATCCCATCAAGTATATTAATTTTTCTTTCTATGACCTTTTATTTTGTTAATATTCATGACCTTTTTATTAATTCAATTTATAATTTTCATAGAACACTTACATATACAGTGTGTATTCTGTGAATGTACCTGTTTCCTGTAAATTCAGTGCAAAAAAACCTGATTAATATTAGGAAAGAACCAATTTTTATTATAAATGAGTTAATTGCAGTTTTTTCTTCAAGCTAGTCTTTGATTTATTATTTGGACATTAGCTAAAGGAAGCAAGGTAGATTCTACTTATTATTGCTGAAAAGAGAAACAGTTAAGTGTAAGTTTGTATAATGCTTTTTTATAACTCATGAAAGAAGCCTAATACCAGATCAATATGCTTGAAATCAATATACGGCACTTTTCTCCACATGCGGGTAGAGAAGGTTTGCAAACATTTTTAGTGTATAAACTGCTTGCAAATAATTTCTGGGTTTTTTAATCATTGTGCTGATCAAAATAGGGAATAAACATATGTTCAAAAATGGCAGAAAAATTGTTCTCTACATGTTTCATACCAAGGTTTTACTAAATAGATGATGTGTTAGTTTTGTGCTGGCTAAAATAGAATAGCATCCTAGACATAGGGGAGGGAGACGTTTCTCTCAGATTGCTCAGGACCTCATCCAACCTGTCCTTCAACACTTCCAGGGATGGAATGTCCACCATTTCTCAAGGAAACATGTTCCAGTCCTTCAACACCCTCACAATAAGGAATTTCTTACTTATGTCTCACCTAAACTTATCCTCTTTCAGTTTAAGGCATTATTCTTTTTTCTACTGCAGCATGCCCTTGTATAAAGTCCCTCTCCAGGTCTCTTGACTGACTCTTTTAGTTACTGGAAGGTGCTATAAGGTCCCCCCAGAGCCTTTTCTTCTCCAGGCTGTGCAATCCCAACTGCCTCAGCTTGTCTTCACAGAAGAGCTGCTCCAGGCTCTTGATTGCCAACAAAACCCAGATATCATTGTTAAAATAAGTTCTTAGCTTTTTTCATATAAAGGAAGTTGATCTGTACCAGGAATTCTAAATAATGTGAATATTTATCCTTCCCCAGGTATTGTAACTATTGGAGAGGAAAAGAAGGTTTGCACCTCATCAGAAAGTTTCATCAAGATGTGTGACTCTAATGAGGTAAATAAATATCATAGTATTTTTGGCAAATCCATAATATATGTTCTATTAGGAAGTAGCTGATACATGTTTTCTTACTGTAATGGTCTAATTCTACCTATGGTGATAAATTAAATCACAGTGAAAATACAGCCATGCAAGTTTTCCTTGTCTTTTACCAAGTACCAAATTTAGTCAGTGCAATTTCTCCATCCATTTGTTTTCTAAATAAACTTGTGGTTGGTTTGTTTGGGGTTTTTCAATAATTACAAAATCTTTTTATTTGTTACTGAGATGTTTTCCTAATGACCCTGCTGCACAATTAATAGGTTCATATAATGAATTGCAGATTGAAGGGCTTATGGTTACTCTTATGACAGGAAAGTAAAGATTTCCAATGGAGTTGGCCAAACCTTGTTAAGCATTATGATAGTAGCTCTTAGTGCATTTTTCTTTGCAGTTTTTCCCTTGGACAAATGCCACCTGTTTCAGTGCAGCTGAGGGTTCTGGTTTTGTTTTTAAATTATAAAAGATGAAGACGAGACAAACAAAATTACATCTGCCTAAAACAAAGAGAGGCTAAAACATTGATCCCTCTGAAGCCAAAAGGATAAACATTTGCTAAGTGTTTTACTGGGTCTTACTATGGTTGAATAAATCTTAGAGGGAAGGTACACAATCCATCCTTATATCTTAGCAAATGCAGTTCTTGTGGTGCAGTTGACTCTCTGTGGCTGCTGCATAAACCAGGTCACTGAAGTTAAAAGCAAATGTGATCATTTGGTTTGGGGTGAGGTGAGGGAGGTGGTTAATTTGAATTATGTAAGGAACCTGGTTTATATGAACTCACTGTGAACATATTTAAGTGGAAAGTGGATCAATATATGAGGTTACAAAGCTAGTTAATGAAGGAAAAATGGGGTTTCTTAGGCTGTCTCTGCCACTGGAAAAGCCACCACAAAAATAGTTCTTGTAAGGTAGTATTGTAATACTGTAGCATTAAAAAAAACTCCAAACAAAACCCTCAAAATGTACTGGAGTGTTTATTTTTAAACAATTAATTTTCTTAACATTTTATTTTGTAAATATTGTATTTTAAAATGGAATTATGTTTTTTTTTTTCCCCTGATATGAGCATTGTAACAAAACAAGCACTAGCACAATGACATGTAATAATATCAATGTCTTGGAAAAACATTGCTATTCATTTTTTTTGTGGAAGGGTGGCACCAGGAAGGTAATTATTTGCTCTATGTCATTCTGAATTTTTGTTCATTTGCTGTTTGCTGTACAACCATGAAAGCCCTTTTCTTTGCCTCCCTTTGCAGCTAAACATGACATTCCACTTGTTCATTGTGGCACTTGCTGGAGCTGGAGCAGCAGTCATTGCTATGGTAAGCTACCCAACACTACACCTCATCTGAATTGCTGATACCTTCTGGTTCTGACTTAGGATCAGCTGTTCCATTTCCATACTATCACTCAAAGCTATTATTAAAATATAGTTCTGTAATTCAATACTCTTTTTTTTTTTTAATATATTGATGGATTCCCTTTGAAGTAGAATATCATGATTACTTTTTTGAATTAAGAAAAACACCTTTAAGTACATGCTAAGAGTTTTTACTATTCTCTTGCTGTATTCAGACAAGTGTCTGAATTCACGTGTCTGTGTTGTAACCATAGTATTATACTTTTATGATCTCTGCCTTTCTGGGTATTCACAGGCTTGCCACGCTGCTATTTTAAGAGCAGAATCTAGCAGAATCTTTTTGTCAGTTCTGTGAATATATATGAATGTGTTGATTTTTCTGTCAGGACTAATTTTTCTGCTCCTTTATAATGAAGATTACTTTAAATTTAGTGACATTTTGTCAATGAGAATGTTCCACTGAGAGAAAAGTGTATGAGCTAGTGCCCTGCTCTTCTGTCTTTTGTCTTCTGTATTTGCTTAAGCATAAAGATATTTTTAGACTCACAGTTCTGTAGTGGTGTAGGTTTGCATTATGCACACTGGAATGGAAAATGAAAAGTGACTGCTACTTGGTGCTGATGCATTCATAAGTGCTAGTGGTGGTGATTACTATATACTGCTTATACTAGTAATTTTAATGGCTTTTAGGGCCATGATTATTTTGTTATCCATATAATTACATTTATAAAAAAGTACATTCAGAAAATATTCAATGAAGCTACTACTCCTCTTACATTAATATTTTTTTTGTTTTTATCTGCCATTTCTTCATTATTACATAACACCTTCCAAACACCAAAAATAGCTAAATGAAAAATATATCTTTTCAATGTAGTTTTTCTTTCAAGGCCACAAATAATATGTGTAATAGTAGAATACAATTCATATTAATAATTAAATTGTTTTTTCAAACCAAGATTTTTCTGTTTATAGTTCCAAAAATGGTGACCGTGTGTCAAATGTAATAATATATCATTAGTGTAAGGAAATTAAATCCAAAGGATCGTTTGTTTTCCACTGTATGATTTTTTTGAAGTATATTCAGTAGATATCATAAAATGCTATTTTTTTCAGATGAAAATTCTGCATTTCAAACAAGAGTTTTGAATCCAAATAGCCACCAAAAATATTCAATGGAAAAAAAAAACATCTTCAGTGAAAGCAAATTAAGTACATTGTGCCACATAGTTTAAATACATAATACTTTCAATGAAGTTTTTTGAAAGTCCCTTTTCAAAAGTCCCTCCTGAGCTTCAAAGCTCAGCGTATCAAAGATACCATAGCTGTATTACACCAGACACAAATACTCTTTGAATTCACTTTTATGGTGCACATTTATTCACATATTTTTGAAGGATTACTCATATCCAAATGTGCTTTCTCTTGAGTTCTGTGACTGCACAGAGGAGACATGATAACCCTGCTTCAACAAAAATATAAATTATTCTAAGTGCTAGTAAATTGCAGTGCCCCAATGCTGTTAGACATATATTTCATTAAATGTTTATGGCAGTTTTATATATATATTTCATGTTTGTAACTACACTGTTTGTTTTTAACCTACCATTGGAATCTGTTAGGTACCTGCTAAAGAGTAGCAGATTCCACTCGTTGATGGTGGTAATTCCTAAATGCAGCATACCAGGCCACATCTATAGGTTAAGACATGTCCTTCACACTCGACACAGTAGCCCAAACACAACAATAGGACATGAGGGAAAATTCAGAATTTTGTGCTTGGACATGCAGATATTAACAGGTTCTCCTTTAAGGGACGTTTACTTTCCCAATGTAAAAGTAATTTAAGGGATGAAAAATTAATTTGGCATCCTAACTATCTCATCTAGGAAGAAGAAGATATATTTTTTCTCCAGATCTTACACTCAAATTAGTAGACAGAGGAAATGCATCAGCAGTGAGAAACATTGTGCAGAAGTCATTTCAATCATTGGAGAACCAATGCCCTTCACTACGTGGGCTGTTTCAAGAATAATCACAAATATGAAATGATGACTTTTGTCTTTGTGTATATCCAGAACAGAATTGTGAAATCCAGCAGGAAAATTAGATTAAAATACCAGTCTTTTACAAAATAAAAAGCTTAATAATATAATGCACTCTTAAAACATTTCTTGCAAACAATTACTTTAAACTAGAATAGTCCATCTGACTAAAGTGGTAAGTACATTGCATTTATGGCCAGCCAGTAACAGTAGTGCAGCATTAGGGACACTGCTGAATAACTGAACTGGCAAAATATGGCCTCTGAATTGACATTTAAAGTTACATCATCAATGTACTCCACTGATCCTCACTTCTGAATTTATGAACATTCGCAAGTGCCAGACTATATTAAAATATCTGAAGATTTCTTAAACTCTTCAATGTCAAGATAATTCTACAAAATTCACAAAATAATAAGCTGATTCGTAAATGTTAAGTCCATCTGTCCGCAGGATACTTTTCATGAAATTGTATTTTTAAAATATATATATTTTAAAAATGGTAAATTATTTCAAAAGCACCACAAAACTTGTTAATACTGGCAAAACTACTTGGTCACAAATCAAAAATTCCCCATATCTGTTAGTCTCAGATTTGTTTATGAATGTTAGAATTTTTTCACAATTCACTAGATACCTCTCTAATCTGCAAAGGAGAATGTTGTTTTGGGGTTCAAAAGGAGAATTGTCCTATATATTAGGACTGATATATACAGGACCTCATCTATTTTACAATATCTGTTAGGAAAAGTTTCGTTTTGCAGCAAAGAACGCTGTCAAAGAGTTTATTTTGAAAATGTATCATTCTTATGTCAACGCAAGATGGGAAAAAAAGAACCAAAACTTGATAGAATTATTTGTTGTAAATGCTTTTTGAGAGTCTTCATCATGGAAAAAATAACCAGGCTTTTGAATCATATTTAATTTCTACTATGTATGATTCTGAGCAGTACTGTTCTTTCTTATGTCTAAATTAATAACAAATGCATATGGGAAAGACCATTACAATAATGCATATTAATTTTACTGTTGTCAATGTTGTTTTAAATAGAAACAGAAGAAATGAAGTTGTTTAAATATAAGCTCTAGCATTCAGGAGTTTATTGCAAAGCCAGTATCCATTCCACCTGTGATGTTTCCCCAAAAACACCATAGAAAAATTTAATTATGAGATGCAAAATTTCCTTTCTCAAAAGTTGACATGTGAGCTGGTAACTCTTTTGCCTTAACTTCCACAGAAATTATGTCCTGCAAGGTGGAGATACAATCAATTCCCCTAAAATAGGAACAAGAGAAACGTAAAGTGATCTATTCTTTTCCCCAGTATGATTGTGCTCTTCTGCAGGGTATGAGATGCGTGTAAAGGGAGGAAGAAAAGTTATTTAGACTTGGGTCCTGGGGAAGGAGTGACATGTCCTGAATGGAAAAACACAACAAAGTCCCCCCCTGCCTCCCCCAATACCCTCCTAGGCTAGCTGCATTTCCACAGTTTCTAAACACTGAAGCATGTTTTCACCTTATGAAGAAATCTAAGCAAGAATAGGTATGGAAAGACCCTGCACTGTATTGCATATGTCTGTAATTGAAACCTCCTGAGGCAGACTGTGGAAGCTGCCTGGCTTCAATTTAAATAAGCCTTGATGAGGGCCCCACTGGCTTCAGGCTATTCAGGTCATGGAATTGTGAAATGCAATTAGACAGCCACTTAGAAATGACCTCCTTAGTGTGGCAATGTTATCTAGGAACTTGGTGTTAAAATAAAAAACAAAGGTGACGGTACTGTTCAATGTATATCTCATTATAAAACATGGATTTATATTTAAGATTATATAAAGTACGTGTTTCCTGGCAAGTCTTCCTATTTACAGTGAATATGAACTTCAGGTGTTTTCAACCATTATTATAGTAGTTTGATTCAGTAACTTCATAAAGAAGGGATGAGAAAAGAATGGGTGTTTAATGAAGATCAGACTGTTACCAATATACCTTCAAAATAGTCTATTTTTTAACAAAAATGCTGAGTGAAACAGCAAAACATCAAGTTTAAATTTGTCTCTCACTGGGTCATTACCAAATATTTTGAGAGGATTAGAATAGTGCCTACATCATCCCATTTTCATGATAGATTCTTGAGTTTCAGGGATTTCTGGCAAATATGTTTTAAAAGGTCATGAAGATGTGAGTACACTGCTTAGATACCCCCCACTTTCAGGATTCTCTTGTCTAAAGTCTGTTTGAGGTTCAGATTGTGTTTTTAACTGAAATTTCAGACTCAAAGGACCAGTATTCATGTTTTCATTGGGTGCAAATTGCAATTGATATGACAAAATTTTTAGCATTACCAGCCTGTTTATTTTAATTTTTCTCAATACTTTTACTGTGGAGAATTTAAGGTGTTTCATTCAGTACAATGGGGATCCAGGATTAGGTCTCTCATTTGATCTAGAAATGCCTGATGCAGACACTACCCATGGTGAAAGCTTTTGGAAGAGCTGAGTTAAGATAGAAGATGTTTACTTTTTCTCTGTACTAAATTATGACTAGAGAGTGTTCCAGAATGACACACAACATGTTGCCATCTCCAACATCTATACTTACGGATTGTGTTGCTAGTGTTGTTCTATAAATATTAAGAAAATCCTACGGATATATAGAAATATTATTCTCTAGGTTTTTTCCTAAAGGACAGAATCTCTGAAGAACTTCTTTCTTTTTTATGCCTCCTCAAGCCAGACAGTATTCCTCAAATAAGGATTAATTGGAAACTTGACATAGAACATGAGGATAAAAAAGGAAGAAAAAATATCTGGTCTTTTTAAGGGCTTCAGTATGCTTTCTTTGATTGTCATTATCCAGATTAAGAAATGTCATTTTGCCTGTACTAATCAGCAACCAACTGCCAATAAACATTTGTGAAAAAAAAAGTCCAAATAACCTTGGATATTCCAAAAAAACCCCAAAACAAAACATATCAGAAGAGGGGTGAAATGTTTTGGATCTCACAAAATTGTCCATTGCTTCTGAAGAAGTAGATTAACATAAATTAAAGAGATGATCTCATCAGAAAGTGTCTGAAAGCCTGCTAGGGAAGGAATAATTGTCCAGAGAGTCCCAGCGTAAACCAGTTGAATATCTTTGTGGAACATTTGTATTTTCTGACTGAATACAGAGTAAACAGAGCATCCAATTTTTTTTTCAACTATATTTTCTCAAATTTTGCCTAACTGAACCTAATTTTCAGTTATTGACAATTTTTCCCCAGATTGGCAAGTTGAATACAAAGCTCAAATTGTAGTTGAAAGAAATCATAGCTAAATGGATGGACAGTGCAAACTTGAACAAGAAATTAAAAAGCGAAAGTTTTTGTAATTGTATTAGATGTGAAATCATAAGATGTGTCTATGCCATATTTCTATCTTAAGAACTATAAGAAATAGTGGGGAAAAGTACAATAAATACATAACCAGAATGTACCTTTGCAGACTAGCTGAAAAATTTTGCAGAGATGATTTGTGGATTTTTCAGTTTTTAGGGTTTTTTTTCCTTATACTTATTGCTACCAACTACTAGTTATAGTAACAGTAACAGCTGTGAGATGAGTAATCTGAAGATTAATGAAGCCTGAATTTGCCACCATGGTCCTATGCTACTTGTTGACACAGGAATGCATAGATCCTGTCCTACAGCCTTCAAGTTTACACATGCTCTGCTCTGACTACCCCTATTGTTTCTTAACCCTGTGTTACCTCTCTTACAGGTTCATTATCTCATGGTCTTGTCTGCCAACTGGGCCTATGTGAAAGATGCTTGCAGAATGCAAAAATATGAGGATATTAAATCAAAGGAGGAACAAGAGCTGCATGATATTCATTCTACTCGCTCTAAAGAGCGGCTCAATGCTTATACATAAAAGAAACCTTGTCTTACTTCCTAACATGTGAATGCTTTGTTGTTTAACTAAAGGCCATCCTACCATTTTAAAAACAATTGAAAGTGCTTCTCACAAAAGATAGTTTGGGTGACTTACATATCACCTACATACAATTCTTGGTTGTCTAGCACTTGGTTTCTTAATTAGTTCTTACTTGGTGTGACCATTCTATACCACAAAGCTCCTATATAGCCTTTCCTGAATCCCTTTAAGCTAATTAGTTCTGATAGGTCAAGGATACTAAACGATTGTCAAATACAACTCTGTGTTTGATTTTTTTAATCACTTTGTATGTGTTATGCATAACACCTTTTGCATTGTTTCTTATATGTTTTTGGAAAAAAAGTAGCTTTTTATACTTTTTAGTTTTGAGTTCAGTAACTACTTTAACTACAGGTATACTTCAAAGGGACCATTGTACATGATGTACAATATATAAAGAAAACATTCTGATGACTTTCCTTTATATATGGAAAACCTGCCAGAGGGACCCTGATCAACTTGAATGAAGGTCCTAAGAACGTTTTAAACAATCAAAGGTGCAATTTCTAAATTTGTAATAGTGGGTAAAAAAAATAAAAAAAAAAAGCGAAAAAAGAGAAAAAAAAGAAAAAAAAAAGAAAAAAGTGCTTCTTATCTTTGTTAACATTGTATTATTGATGTTTTTAAAGAATATTCTCTTGTTTCAAGTTCCATGGGTGATAATTCCTGTTTGTATTGTGAGCATGCAGTCCGTGGTGCTAACAATGCATGGCCACTTGCCTTTTGAAGGAATTCAATACCACGGCTACCTGTTAACGAGTTATGGTATATAGACAACTGTTAATTAAGTGATATAGTTATTCATAGTTTTCTACAGAATAATCTCTCTTTAATTCAATGATGGTTATGCTAAATTGGAGCTGTCCATGTGATGATGTAAGAAATTACTGCTTAGCTACATTTATGAAAGTAATATATCAAAAATGCAGTGACCATAGGAGTCAGATGTCTTTTTACCTGCTTTAAAAATTTAAATGGATTGCACCTGTCTGAACTGTAAAAGATATATCAAAGGAGACTTCCATAAATGTTATAGCTTGGCTTCTAGCTTTCCTACACATAATGGTTTACCTGTATTACGTTGAAGTAAGGTGAAAGACCACTACAGAGCTTATTATTTCAAAGTGTAGTAATATATTTGAACCTTTATTTTGATAGGAAAATGTTATCAGAAAGATAGGTCATCTTAATTTGAAAGAATTGCCTGTATCAAAAACAGAACAAAAAACCCTATTTAAGAAAAGTCAGTATTATTGGACCAAATTTGGTGGATTCTTTTTTTATTTTGCCTATTTCTAATGCTACAAGAATGCTGTAAAGTGTCTTTTAAAGTGATGTAGCCTGACAAGACATTTTTGTCAGTGTTAAAAATCTTAGGTAGTTTTGTGCACTTATTGGACCATTGTGAATTCTCTCTCAGTGTAAGTGCATTTCTAATAAAACTTCTTGAGTGAAACTCTTCTTTGTACTATTACTAGTCATGCATCATCAGTAATTTTTAACAATTCTTGTAGTAAGTAGAAGGTAATACTATAGTTACTTGTGGCATGATAATGCATTAAGTAGTATTAGTTGGTTGAGTTTCTTTTTTTCTTTTCTTTTGCTTGTTTTGGGGTTTTTTTTGGTTGTGTTTTTGATTTGGGGTTTTGGTTTTGGTTTGGATTTTTTTTACACTTAAGCTGTCCTACGGGGTCAACAGTTTTCTGATAATGTGCAGTACCGGTATTACAGTTCTGCAAAAAGTATTAGGAACCTCTTTTTGGATTCTATATTGTAGTGTTTCAGTTTTGTGTCTTAAAATGTTTGTGCTGATTTTTAAAACTATGTCTTTTAAACTCATGTAATGATGTTAATGCTTTTGGCTCTTCTCTGGTATTAGAGTTTGTATTTTCACAAAGAATGCTTTGTAGCAGGCATTACAATTAATCTGTTTTGTACATAAATGTGCCAACAGCTTGATGGTGGCGTTTTTGAAATGTAGAACAAAGTGCTTGCAAAATGTAATAAACACACTTGTGTACTTTGTGTTCTTGTTAATTCTTTGTGTAGTTTTTCTTTGCCTATACTGGACAGGTCACTGTAACCAGACATGAAAGAAGCTTGTTTCTCCTATAGACCTTGCTATTGCACAGATTGCTTTGAATATGTCTCTTAACCAACATTTGGTGTCAGAAATCATATATCTTAAGACTAAGAGAGTAAAATATTTTCTAAGAGCAGAGTTTCATAGTCTAGGAAGTGCTAGGTAGCAGGAGCCATATTTGCTGTATTTGTAACATATCAGTCAAAAAAACAGTTGTGAAAGATTCCCATTACTACAGTGTCATTTGGAATAGCTCAGCAGAAAGTGGTCTGACAGCAGTTTGCATATTGCTGAGGATACTGATTTCTGGATCTGGATTACAGTAGCTAATACTTTGAAACCTTAATAACAATACTACATTACTTACATGCTTGTAAAGTAATTTAAAGGGTTAAGAGAGATCTATAGCTGTGCCAAATAACCTGATACCACTAAGGAAAATTATTTAAAATATAGCTCCACAATGTGTTTGTTTGTCAGTTAACTAGATATTATGTAGCAATTTGTGTGCTCTCCATGAGAACAAGTGCCATAATGGCAAACAATTTTTCAGAAGCAGCACAAGCCAAGGGAGTAGAGGAGCTTCTCACAGCGCAGCACATCAGTCATAAGTGTTTCACTTCAAAGTCTGTGCATATTTGGTTTATTCCAGAGTGTTCTCTGTTTGTTGACAGCCTAAGCTGATTTTTCTGAAGGTAGGCTGCATGGATTGTGATTTCTATAAACTCTTCTCTGCTTATATCTAAACCTGTGTCTATTGTGCTTCTAAGAAACAAGAAAACCATTGTAGGTTAATCTGTTTGGTGCAGATGAAAGGCTACAGTTAGATGAAAATTTTCAGTTTAAGGGGATCCCAGCCCTAGATACTCGTTTTGCATCTTCATTACAGTTTACTATGCCCCATAGATACTACTAATAGTGTGTTACAAAACAAATTCCAAAAATGACTTGAGGTAGACATCGTCCCCAGTCCCTCTCTCCCAGTGATATCACCCCCTTTTCTTTTGCACAAGATTATTTTCTTCCTCAGCAGGACTGCTTCTTTCAGCAGCAGCATTTCTGCTTTGAGCACGAGCACATAAAACATTGAATCAGCATGATTTAGACAATGCACGACAGTGCACAGCAGACAGGCGCTGAGTGTTTACACCTTGGGAGAGAGAATGGCAATTTTTAAGCCAATGTACCATGTGGTTAGGTGATGTAGTTAAAAACAGGAGACACTGAAATTATATGCCTATTTAATATTTCTAAATAGCTAATGATATTTTCTCCCCACAGGACCTTAAGTAAGAGAGTTTCAACTACAACTGGAAATATATCTATAAATTAATTTAAAATTATATATACAATATTTAATCTCACATTAATGCAATTATTTAAATTGTAATATGTATGCATTGATTGTAAGTATTTATTGAACATTATCATGATTGCAACTCACCTTCAGTTGATGTAGTATATTTTAGGACAGAATATTTTTGCCCTGTACTTTCTATAACAGCCAATGGCAACAGTTTATAGAGTTTCTTTCATCATCAAGATCCAATGCATTTTTTAATTTTTCACTTCTGGGTTACCACAAGTATTTATGTAGTTGGTTTTCTGAAGAACATAGCTCAGTTTATAAACCATAAATGTCAGACTACAGTAAATTTCATCTCAGGAGGAAAGAGGACGTTTATACAAGCTCTCACTTAAAAAACCCCATCGTTTTATTTTCATTGGATTGCACAGAAACCCCACACATACTGTTAAGTGGGAAGCCAATTTATGTCACACATGTCAGCACTGCCTGCATTTTGGATAGATATCAATTGGAAAGAGCAAGTCCAGAGTGCACAGTGTCTTTAACAGCTCCTTCTGTCCCACATGTGCTCTAATTTGTGTTTTCTACAAGGGAGGAAGTCCAGCAGTTTCTGAATTTTGATATTTTCACCTATAGTTTCTTGTTCTTTCAGGTGTCTGCAGAGGATCCCAGCATATCACAGAGTTACTTCTGTGTTTAACAGAATTATTAACAGTTATTAGCAGTGATGGAGACAAGTAAGTGTTTCTGCTGCCACACCAATAGGGATGGTCACTAGTAGAGAAGTGGATCATCTTTGGCTTGCAGTAGTCTAAGCATCAGCCAGATTTGCAGCTATTCTGCAGGCAGAAGTTTATCCTGAGAAAAAGGTTCTGCCCACAAGCTGCTGTGGGCTTTCCTTCCCTCTGTAAAGTGGAGTTTGGTCAGATAAATGTGAGCCCCAGGGAAGATCATTTCAGTTGGTCTTTGATTTGGCACTGCCGAGCTTCCCATGTTTGAAAGGGATGATTTGGGGGCAGGTGTATCTGCTTTAGGAATCATTAAAAACAAAACAAAAAGCCCCAAGAGACTTGCATGAATATTCTATGGTTCTACATGTTGAGCTACTCAAGACAGAAATACTGTGGAGGCCAGAAAAGGGATTATTAGAGCTAGGTTTTTCAAAGGGTCTAAATATTTTTTCTTAGTTGCCCAGATAAGTAAATGGTACTTAGAATGAATCACTTTCCTGTGGTTAATAGAGAATATTTTGGTCTCTGAGACTGTAAGTCCTGCATTTTATTAAATAGCTTTACTCACATGTATTTCTTTGTAAGGATAAATATTAATTTTAGAATAAATCTCATGGGGAAACAAATTTATCCTCAACAAATTAATGTTCCTCTTAAAGCATGCAAATCAATTCTTGAAATTTTACGATTCTGCTAGTTTAGTTGCATATCACATCCTCACCACTTTGTCCTTTTGAAATAATAAACTAAATCACATTGTTAAACACAGAGGAAAAGTGTTGGCTTCATCAACTGCCTGGTTTGAACTGACTAAGCAGATGGAAACCTTTCCCAAGAAGGCAGTGTTGAATGCCTCATATTGAACCATTCTTCTGAAGTATGAAGCATGTTAAGCACAGATACCTCATTAAGGTGTTTAATTAATATTTCTGCTTTCCTTTCATAATCTTCTTCTTCATGCCATGCTGTTGCTTGTGCCATAATTTGAATTGGAACAGAAGCAACGTAAAACTTGGTGCTACTGAGGAGGGCATGCACCAATGCCACTGAGCAGAGATGTACCGTGTGCTTGGAAAGAGGGATGAGAGCAGTGAAAAAGGAAGACAGAGAAAAGAAATATGAGATTTTCCTTTCCTAGCAAGCCCCAGCTGCAAGGTAATAAGCTGGGCTTGACACCTGTGCCTTAGTTGAAGTATTATATACAGATGTGCCTTGTAGGACTGGGGCTTTAGGAATAGCGAGAGTTTCTGACAAGGTACGAAGGGCAAATGCTACTTGGAACAGTGATTTTGGACAGTCTAAAGCCATGTTTCTCCTGAAAGGAGCAGATGGTCAAGAGAAACTTTTAAACCCTTAATCATCACAGCAGGACATAGTCAGTGGTCATCTGGCCATGTGTTCTCAGCATCTCTTCCCAGCATGGGTGACATGGTGGCAGAGCTGATGTGTCACAATCGCAACTGCATGAAGCTATGGGGTAGAGTTTGTATCACTTAAAGCAGCTCAGGGGATGATGCAGAAGAGCACCTCTGCTGCAGCCAAAGTCCTGGCTCCACTGCAGCAAAGTTGTTTTTCACTAACACAAGGAGGAAAAGTAAGGATTTGAGGGTGATCAGTCTGGAAAATCTGATTTTTGTTATGTGAGACATGTCAAGTGTTTTTGCAATGTAATAGTTAATGTTAAGTGTTTGCATTTTTCATATCTTTTAAATACACACATACATACAATACATGGTCCAATAAAATAGATTTTTAAAAAATTAACCTCTGTGCTACAGCCAGCCTTGAAGAAAAATAGTGAATTCGATGATTAGGTAAAAATTTTCACACAAGAAATGGCATTAATTTTACTCTACCACAGTTATCAGATACTTAGCAAATGATAAGATCATCTATGGAGAAAATAGCAGCGTTGACTTTTCTTCATGAGCCTGTTCAGCTTTTTGTTTTCTAGTAACACCAGGCCTCTGGCCTTCAGTGTTATTTTTTTTTTCCTGTAGATCTTCCAAACATCGTGAAGAAATGTTAAGTCTAATTCTCAGCATTTAACACATGGAAATACATGCATGGGCAGATATTTTTCCCTGCCTTTCTTCGGCAAGCTCAACGCTGCTCTGTCTCTCCCTGCACAGCCTCCAGAGTGTATCCACAGGGGCTGTGCCTTGGAGCTGGCTTTCCCCTAACCCTTTTCCTGGTGTTCCCTTCACTCACAATCACTGTCCCTGGGTAAGGCACTGCTGGGCTGGGTTTCCCCCTTCATCTCTGCGAGTAGCTGAGACTGGCATTAGAGTTAATCTTACCTGGCTCGGATCAAATGTGATGCTGAGCCCAGCCAAGCCCCCAGAATGGATATTTGTCCTGCTCCTCCTGGCACATTCCCAGCCCCATTATCCCAATGTGAGGTTCCCTGTGAAGGACAACTGTAGAGAAGCTGTTCACTAGGGAGAAAAACCTGAGCAAGCTCTTTAAAGGAATTTCTATCATCCTTCAGTACTCCTAATGTAAAGGGAAAACCAGGAAGTGGGGGGATATTTATGTGTATCATGTTACCGTAAATCCTAGGCAAATTCGTGCTATGCAATACTTTTCTGCTGATATTCAGGATTTATTGTTGTTCTTCTTTAAGATCGAACAAAATAGCAAATGGCAATATTAGACAAAATAAAATTTTCCTAAATTGGGAGGGATGTTCATCTGTGACACAGGTGATGATAAAAAAAGAAAAAAAAAAGCCAAGTCCAATAAGTCCACCAAAAAAATTAAAAGTAATAATACTTTTAACAATTTAATAAGTGAGTTCATACCATGATTTATGGGATATAATTAAGTGAACCATAGGAGGTGATAATCCTAAGAAAAAAAGTTGATTAAAACAAGAGATTAAAAGAATGTCCTTTTCAAAGTACAAGACCAACTAACAGTACTCAGAAATGTTTTAGTAATCTGTGAACGATGTGAAATTTTTTATTTTGACAACAAATACACAGATTCATATATCCATTTGTACTTAACTTTATTAAAATATAGTAGAAGACCACGTGCATTGAAGGAGCCATTGAACTGTGAAAGTCATCTCCTCTTCCCAAAGGCTTCCCTGTGTGCCGTGGGGAGCAGTAAGAGTTTGTTATCTGCATTAATCTCTTTAACTGGATTAAATTCTTGAGAACAAAATCCACTCAGTTCCTGGACTAGTATATGGGCCAGATCTGTCCAACAGGTATTTATGAACAGACACGCAGACAATTTGACTGTGTTCCAGAAGATTAGAGTTGAACTTGGTGTCACAGGTTTTCCCAGGATGCTAAAGGAAAAGACTGCACCTCTTTTTAGGGTCATAGTCCTTCTAACAGTTCTATTGCTTTGTTTCCTTTAATCCAAGTGAAAAAAGAATAGATGAAAATTTTATAGAAAGCTGAATGGAAACAAGTTTGGCTATTACTTGTGAGGTTTGGGGTTGATACTAGGCAGGGGCAACATACTTTAGTGTTACATTTTGATTTGATAAATATTTTAGAGATTATTTGTTCTAAGTTCTTATTTTGGCCCTTGCAGTCTTGATTTCCTATGCTTACAGGTGACAATCTCTTCTGTGTCGTATATAGATAGAAGTTTTCAATATCATTCAATTTGTTTGGTGTTGAACTTTTTTGGTCATTTTAATTTGATTTTATTATTATTTTAAATACTTTTTCCATATGGAGTTTTGAAAATACAACCATTTCAGCTCTATTTCTTTCTAGGAATTTGTTCAGACTGGGAAAACTAACTAAACTAACTCAATGTACTTACCCTTTCTTTTTGAAGTATTATAAGTTTCAAAATGCCTTAAGCTCAAAGCAAATCCTTCTTCTATTAAAATAATTATATTCACANTCAAGTGGAAGTGCTGTGGTGACACTGAAATTGAATTGGATATTATACATATCTTCCTATGAAATTCTGGAATTCAAGTTTATTTTTTGATGACCAAGCCCTCTGAGGGCATAATCACACCTCTCTAATACAATGTAAGTAATGATCAAATGTAAGTAAAGATCAGTGAAACTACTGAAGGATTTTTTTTT
>VWZU01007461.1:168852-225682 GCA_013397095.1 Sterrhoptilus dennistouni
AAAAAAAAAAAGAAAAAGGCAGCTGTCAGAATCTTGCTTTAGCCACAGTGAGGATGGCATACATCCTCAGCAAAGAGATGAAAGCAGGGATTTCTCTGTCTCTTTATCAGGATATCAAAAGGCTGCAAATGTCTTATAGAGTGAATAAAAAATTGTAACTGAGGAATGAAAAGCAAGAGGTTACTGTTTGAATCTGTAAAATAGAAAAGAGTTGAAAAGGAATACCTCCAGAAGACTGGCCCTGATGCTTATATGTAGTCAGAGTTTCAGATTTTCTGCAGATTTAGGCATATAAAAATGCTTTCAGAAGTTTATTGCAGAAAAAGAGAAGATGTGTTTACTGTTATATAATGATAAAAAAAAAATAAATAAAGATCATTGATATTTGTTGGGAAAGATGAGACAGGAAAATCTTACAAATATGATTATCTGGCAAGAGATACTGAAAATATAAAACCTGTGAGTGAAATAGAAATGAAAGCCAGTTTTGAGATGTGATCATGGGAGGTAGGAAGACGGTGATTAACTGGAAGATGGGTTGCATGATAACAAAATAAAAGGACACTAAGGGACCCAAGGGTGTAGCCCAACCAAGGTATCTGGGAAAAGGTAGATAAGAGAGTAGCCTTTAGAGTTTAGAATACAGCGTGATATGGTAATATAGCAGTTCACATAGGATGTATGCAAAGTCTGTAGGTTTCGTATCTCACACGGATTGGTCACTATAAATTAGAATGTTCAACATAAAAGGAGATATAATGTACTGTAACAAGGGCCTCTCACTCTTGCTCCTACCCCTTGTCCTCTTGCATTGCCCTCGTAATTCTTACTCTCTCACCTCTTGCTCTTACCCTCTTACCTCTCTTACCCTCTTGCTCTCTCTCTCCCCCTTTCTCTTTGGGGCATCCCTCCAGCCCAGGCTGGTGGCTGAAGGCAAAGCCCTTTTACCCACAACCCTTGCAATAAAACCACATGTTCCTGGAGTGTCTCAGGTCTGCAGAGTTCCCTCTCCCTGCCATCCCGAGATGGTCCTGCAGATATTGTGATGCATGAGAGAAGCATCATAAGCCTAAGCCCCAAGGTTCTTCTGTCCTCTGTCACCAGCCCTACACTGAACACTGATGTTTTGTCGAGCTCATAGCAGTGCCCCAATGAAGTACTTGCTTTCCATACCTGAAAATATAACTCCAATGCCCCATACAGTTTATATGTTTTGCCCTTAAGATTGCATTTGATAAGGTGAAAGGTGAACTTAAGTACTGAATGTCTGGTTGTTCATTTTGCTTAACTGCCACTTCAGTTGGTCAAATGATATATTTTCAGAAAATGTCAAGGCTTCTTTCTGTGGGATGTTGTGCACTAGGCAAATGGATGAGACTATGCCAGGCTTTGTCTGTAAAAAAAATATCTAAGGAAGTCCCTGGCCAGTCCCTCAGGAAGTTTGCTGCTGTTATTTCTCCATCGTTTCATATAAAATCTATAACACTCATCCTCAATTTCCCATATAAAAATATTCTGATGAATTAAAATAACACCTTCAATTTATGCTTTTCACTCTGAAGTTTAAATAACTAAACAAATAACAACTATGTTATATTTTTTAAAATACTATATCCAGGCTGGAGAAGAGGCCCGGCCCAGCTTTGCAGCACAGATGTGGCCAGTCTGCACTACTTGAACTCATATTGAGGTAATGGTCCCTTGCCTTGTTCCATTTGTTTATATGTTTACATAATGTTCCTTTTGTTAGCATTTATGGTGTCAGTAGCTTGTGTTCTGTGCTTTTGAAAGGTTTGACAATCTTCCATTAAGATACAGCTTGGAGCATATTTAAAATCTACTGGAAGGCTTTATACAAGAGGTAAAACACTGTTTCTCACTAAAGTTAGAAAAAACCCCAACATTTTCAATTATTTTTATCTGTCTTTAAGACAAAATAAATAATAGCTTGTAAAGAATAGCAGAAAAAAAACCTCTTGGTTACAAAAATATTAAAACTACTATTTCAATCTGTGTTGTTTTTGTTGGGTTTTGTTTTACATGACAAATAAAATTGGCCTGCTTTTGTGGACTTACAAATAAGCAATACCATATTTACTATATGTATTGAATTTGAAACCCCACTGAAGGAAGATGGAGAAAAATACCATTTTAAATACAGCATTTTTTGGCTATAAATTATTGTGAAACCTCCTTTTCTCATTTTAATGCTGAATGTTTCTCTTCTGTCCCACATGAAAAAATAAGTTTTACCAACAGAATGAGGGGAAAAAAAAACTTCAAGAAAAAGAATTCAAGAAAAATTATTAGTTTTTATGAACATACTGAACACAGGCAGAGTGAAGAGAGCTCCTTCAGAGCTGTGATTCTGTTGTTATACTAACTGAGAATACGGGCTTCAATATGATAACAGGACTGCCTCATGTAAAATCTTTGCTGAGATAATTTGTGAGGGGACTTTGTGCAGTTCAGAGGAGTTGATTCTAGAAAAAAAAATGCATGGAAATATTCCAAAGATGACCAGGTAAATGGAAAAGAGGCCATGAAAGCACTGACATATTCAGACAAGAAAACCAAGGCTGAGGGATTTTGGTTCTTGCCTTTAGCAGAACCGTAAATGACAGTGAACAACTCTAGCAAAGTGCAAATAATTATTCAGTAAATTAGCTAAAACTAGTAAAAGAATAAATAAGCAAAACCTAAGCAGCTTGAATTTAGGCTGGAAATTTTTTTTTAAAAATGGTTCCTACCTGTCGTCCTGATATATTTTTTTTATTCTCTGTAACAACCTTCTAATGGCAAAATAAAAATAGAAAAAAAATATTTTTAAACAGAACTTAGCAGTGATTTTGAAATTATTCTATGCTATTTTAAATTTTAACAGAGAACTAAATGCAGTGATGCTAGGGCTCATTTTACTTCTTCATTTCTGCATTTTTCCAGACTGTAAATGCAAGAAGACAATATATTTTCTCTTCCAGAAGAGAACAGGGAGAATAAGACTTTACAGTGAAGCTGTCACCTAAAAAAGTGAGTCTTACCTTGTGAGTCTCAATTCCAGATCAAGGTTAAGATTAAGATTTTAATTTTAATTTTTTAAATTTATATTATTTGTCCATGTTCCCAGTTCCTTTTTGTGTAAATGAATTATTCAATGCTTTAGTAACTGTTTGTAGAATGTATGGGATTAATGCTTAGAAATATAGCTGTGTCCTACAACATCAATCCATCTTAGTTCACCTCTTATCTAACTTTCAGATTAAAGTTTGGAATCACCAATCTTTGGAACAAAATCTGAATGCGAATTTTTACCTCCTGTAATCTCCTTCCCTCACGTTCTCTCTCCTGGTGTTTCTGATAAGCAGATTCAGCTCAGGCTTACCTAACTGAAAACCTAAATTTGGAGCTATAAAACTCCACGACAAGGGGCATGCAAGATGATCTCTATGGATACACTACATACTTCAGCTATATTACTGGGATCGTTCAGATCACACCCACAGATTTTTCAACTAAGGAATAACATATGCAGAAAATTTCCACAAGATGGGGATAAAGCGATGTTTCATATCAAGGAATTTACTTTTACAAGACTCAGTTTATAGTTTGCACTTCTGTATGAAGTCTGTGGAAATTTCATCTTACAAATCAGGGATTGAAATAAAATATTCATGAAAGCACAGTAGCTTTCCACTGTGTATTGTAGGATAAAATGTGAACTTGTTTCAATTACTTGAACAGTATAATCACAAGGATTATTTAGCAGTGGTCCTGAGAGGGTTCAGTTCAATATTTTTCACTTTGTTTGATTTAAAATTATCAAACTTATGCTGCATTTACCTAATGTTTTGCTATCCTGCATTTGTGTCAACAGTCTAGTTTTATAATTATGGAAAAATATGGAGGATTATAATAACCTCATCTTGTAATGCTGAATCCAAATAAGAATGGTTGTTGCAGCACAGTATAAGAAAAAAATTAAATGCAAAAAATTATAATACATGTAAATCAGATCTGGAGATATTATGAACTAAGTATAATTAGAATAAGAGATTTTACATCTTCAGGGTATTAATGAGTTTTCTACTGGAAAGTTTTGCCTAGTTTGACTAGTCCTCAGTTCAGCAGAGAAAAAAATTCTTTCAGAACTCACCCACTTGTTTGTCTGAAGACTTTAAATGCTTTTGCTGTTAAGGAGGAAATTAAGCAATGGCTTGATTAAGAGCTATAGGAAACAGAAAGTTCATGGGTTTAGAGTGAGAGTACTAATCACCCATGGTAATTTAACTGTGTGTGGCATTACACACAATGAGAAATTGAAGAAATACTGCATATAATGGCTTAAGTCAAGAGGAATGGGCCAAAATCAAATCAAGAAGAGACTTGCATTTACCTGTTTTCTAATTAAACATACAAGTGTCCAGTTTGGATTAATTATACATAACTGTGACAGGTTATTTCACAGTTCAGTACTACCTGAACAGATCTCTTAGATATCCCACCGAGGAAGAGTTTAATCTTTTAATACCAAACTTACATTTTTGAAGATCCTTGACTCTACACAGGATTTAGCACTGTGCTCGGGTAAGTTATTGAAATCACAACTCGAGCACAAGAGTTACAAAAGACACAGTTGGATCACAGTGCAAATGTGATCCCCATGACTAATGTCAATGTGCTCACTCTCACAATATTATCCCCATGGTTCCTGGGAGGAATACATAAACTGAAGTTTCCTCAAATCCTCTACTTCCTTCAAAAGGTAGTTTTGTAGGTGGTCAGATGTTGAGCTATGTGCTCTGTGTTGAGCTGAGCTACTAAACAATTCCCCCTGAAGGTCTTGATAGGTCAGGAAGAATATTCACACCGCGTTTGGGGTGGCCAAACTGGCTCACCAGCAAAACTCCTCTTGGCATCTGTTAAGACCTCATTATTGATAGATGCCTTAGCCTGAATTAAGGTGCAAAAAAGACCATATGCTGAGGACCATAGTACAGATTCATTTAACGGTAAATTGTGATGTAGAGAGACAGAAAGAAATAGAAAAGACAAGAGATGGAGAAGCTGACACAGGGGGAGACAGAAATTTAGGAGAAGGTAGTCACTACCTGTGGATCTAGAGTCTTTTCTTCACCTCAGACTTCTCAGCAATGGTCACTATTTATATATTTTAGCAAAAAAAAAAAAGAAATTAATGCTCATTGGCTATGCAGTTCTTTTATTCTATTGGTTAAATGGCTCCTTGCTTCTAATGCTAATTAGTGACATGCTCAGTCTTTCTCTTTTGAGTCAGTGGGTTTCTTGTCTTGGGTTGGTGGATCGTGATCTCCCCCTGCGAGAATTACCTTTTACCCAGTCAGAGCTGATTTCAACACAGTTGCCAAGTTGGATTTCCTGGTGGCCCATAAATTCCATATTCTTAGTGGCCCATAAATTGTGTATTTTTTGTGTCTGTGATACATTCTTTGTGTGTAGTGGTGATACATTCTACTCCTCCAACTTTGTTACCCTCTCCTTAGGTATGAGATAACACCCAGTACCACCTTTATCTTATCTCAAGTTCCTGATGTGATGGCTTAATTTACAGTCCAAATTCTAAGTATCCACAGAGCATATTCAGGGGGGCTTTTGTTGTTGTCGGTGTCACAGATGCCATCTGTCCCAGAACTTGAAGTGTCTTTGTTTAACTGGTGATATGCAGACAAGCAGTTACTCCATTACTAGTTTGCCACGGTGGGAATTTTTGTCTGGATGCACTACTGAGGATGTTCTAGCCAGATCTCACCCCTCCCAGGCTGGAGTTACTACCATCCTGTCTCTCCCTTCTGTGCTTATGGCAAAGTCTTTCTGTGGCTTAAACAGTGTCTGGGACAGACAACTGTGCTCTTATGTCCTTACAACCCCAGAGCTACTATCTAGCATTAGGATGATAGACCAGGCAGGAAATGTAATGTCTAGTACGTGTGCTGGTGACCCATTATGTGACAAAAATTTACAGGCTGTGAATCCTAAACCAGTGACTCTTGATCTATTCTTCCTGCATCTATTAATTACATATTGTCTCTTTATCATTACAATTCTATTGGCTTTATTATTTTCTCTGGTTGCTAGAGGCATAGTCCAGCCATAAACCAGCACCATATGTTTAGGTCAGGCCACATAGTTTGATATGTGGCATTTGTTTTTCTATTCCTTTCCCTACAACACTGCATACTTTTCATGGTTTTTAAAGACCATAAACATATTTTTCAATATTCTATTCTGAAGTTACTTATAAATTACATATTCAAGCATGGATCCATAATGTGGTTTTAGCAACTAGTATTCATATTTTTCAGGCCTGTGTATCATTGCTTTGTCTTATACATTTGATTTTAAAAGTGTTGCTCTTTGTCTTCTGAATCATGGTTTGTACCAGCCAATTCTATTACTAAAAAGATGCATCGCTATACAACTTCTGCAATTATTCTCATGATGGAAGTTCATTGTAGATGGCAGAATACTCTTTTTATCAGAAAGACAAACCCATTAATTGAAGCTATTTAATTGCATACTTTCCTTAGTAATACTTTTATTAGCTGCTAGCAACTCCATTCATACTCTTAGGTCATTAACTTTGATGCAAGCAGGCAAGTGCAATTTTGTTGTAATCAAGAAGACAATAAAAGGATAGTTTGTGCACCACAGGACAGTTTATAGTAGCAATAAAGCCTAATGAATTCTATTATTCACTCTCTCCTATTAAAGGTTGAGTTTAGTTTCTGATATCAAATATCTGGGGAATGAAACAGGTAGGAGAGGGATCATTCTGTCCTAATACAAAATTTATAGTTTGCACTTGAGAAATTAAAATGAAGCAATAGAAAATAAGTGGATCCCCGTGGGTATTTCCGTGAGAACAACCTGTTGTGTCTCAAATGGAACCTATTCTTGGACATGATTGTGAGTCACCAAGATTAACCTCAGCTAGATTTTACTTTGACTCTTTTTACAGCATAAGATCCCACTGCTGGGGGAGTCCAAAAAGTAATTGTTGGATTTATCCAAGATGGGCGGACAGCTTTTCTCCGTGTTTCCCTTTTTTCCCTGTGTATGCATTATCCATTGGCATTTGACTTGGAACAGCAGGTTCCCTTATCACAAGAAAGGGAAAGCTGTGGAATCCTACCTTTCCATCAAGTTTGCACCAACCATGGTGTCATACCACAATTCTTTTGGAAGTTTGTGTCCTGGATCAGATTCAAGAAAATGGTTAGAGTAATAAAGAAAGGTGGAACCTGATTAGGACCTGAATTACAATAAATAGAAATATGACTGCTTTTCAAAGGACTTGTCAATTTTAAGGTTGGAGAGAGCCTTTGAATTCTAGAATACAGGGAAGCCTCCTGTGGAGGTTGCAGTAGTTTTAGAAATCTCTTAGTAATCTGTTTGGTTGGTAAGAAACCTTTTCAGGGATTGCGGAAGAAATTGAGTTGGCTTAAAGCTGTGTTCTGTATCTCAAGATTATACTTTTTTTATTTAATTAAAATTTTAAAAAAACTTAAAAATTTATCTGCAACAGACACATGTCAGAAATCAGCTGTATCTCCTCAGGTATGTGCTGTAGCAGTGCATAGCATCATGCCTAGGCATATCATACTCATATTTTTAGCTACACTCTTGACTACATTCAAAATGTAGCACAAGCAAAATGCATTGCATTGTACTAAGATGTACAAATGGCCTGGTGACCAGGAAAATCCCATGTTTCCTTTATCCCCCTTTTCCTGTTTTTCCACTTTTTGGATGAGTTGTACCCAAATGCAGTTTACCTTTGGCGTTCGTATACATGGTGCTAGTCCTCCTCTTTCACAGTAACAGTAACCCCATTTCATACTATTGCCTTCCTCCTCAGAATAAAAAAAAATACTGTTTTTCATGATTGCAGAGGTGACTCAAATCACACCTTCATCTAAATCTTGCTTCTAGCCTTTGCCAGCTCACCAGCACAGCACTCCCCGGATCCTATTCTGGTTTCCTGAGGGGGAATGCAGGGCCAGGACTGCCTGCACTCTTTTACCTGACCTTGTGAGTAGCTTGGATGAGAAAGTCAAGCACTTTTAATGAGTTGATTGATGTTAACTGACAGTCGACTGACAGTGGGAATCTATTTTTCAGCAAAACAAAACAACATATGCACAATTACTGGAACACAAGACCTCCCTGTACTCATGCCTGTCCGTGGATGACAAGAGGGTGTGGTGTAGTTTGAAATCCCTGCATAAGGCTGTTCAGCAAAAGGTGGCCTTTTCCTGCCTAATCAGGCAATTCCAAATAAATTCCTTTTTGTATAGTGGTGCATACTGGATCAGTGTCCTTAGGAATGAAGGTGCAACCCTGTTTGTTTCCTGAATTTCAAAGTGCCTGAGGCAACTGGATTGGCACCTCTGCCAGAAGAGTGACACCTTCTGGCCTATGGCTTAGTGAAGATTGCCAGCAGATGTCTAAGATATCTCCAAATTAAGAGTTAGAGAAATTTTGCACTATTTTCATTCTAGTTGGGATGTCAGTTTAAGTAAATGAACAAAAAATACTGCAGCTGTAATTTGGTGAAAAGCAGATATGACTTTTCATTTATTAGCTTGGGAGCTAATAAATTTTTGCAGAAATAGAAAGAATGGAGAAATTTAGGTTAACTGGAGGTGCAGTGAGATTTTTTTTTACTCTGAAGAAATACTGTCAAAGATTGCCTAGAAAGGCTGTAAAATCTCCATCCTCAGACTGAGAATGGAGAAACCTCCTTCAACTTGACTTTGTTTGAACCTGAACTCGAAACTGGAACACCTTCAGAGCTCTCTTCCAAGACACTGGATTCTGTTTCTAAGATCTGTGTCTATCTGATAACATTGTTGCATATGCTACTGATCAGATCAAGATTTTCAGTTGTCACTTATGCAGTGTAATGTAGCCACTTCCACATATTTTTAATAGGAAAAGTTAATTAACTATTTTTCTACTGACAGAAAATGGAGCAACTGGAATGATTGCTAAGGATTAGAAAGACCAGGCACTGCTCTCACATGCAGATGTCTAATGCAGGATCTTCACTGAGGATAACTTTTCTGTTCATGTGTAAAAGATTCTTGAATGTCACTAGACTGGTTTATTTTATTAATTGAGTCATCAACTCAGAGTAGCCACAAGATGTCATTGTGGGCCTACTAAGATAAGCATTGTTTGGGTTGAAAAGATATAAATAGTATTAATTAGAACCACACTGAAACCACCAAGAATTATTTAATCATACATTAAAAAATATTTTGAAGCATTTTCCATAGTTTTTATGTCATTACTTTGGATTACAGAAAACTTGAGTACATGGTTTTTTCACATCAGCACTTTAGCACTGTCAGCCTTCTGGGAGGCATTTGGTGCTGGGGCAAAAACTATTTCAGATGAGATGAAACATATGCTAACATCAGGTTAAACCAACACAGAAATAAAATACTAGAAAACAAAAGTTAAAAATTACAGAAATACTATGAATGCTTAGGAGTTTTTAAACTTTCTTTTCATGCAGTCTTGAATCTGCATTATTCCTTTGGGAGCATGTACACATAGAAAATTAAGATTTTATATAGTACAAAGTTCTTGAAAGCAGAGATTTTCATTATTTGTGAGCTCTTCATGAATATGAGAATGAAATAAAGACAAATTTTTACTGTGGACTATGATATTCTCCCAAAATATGAACATTAAAAAATGTAATGAAGATTACTTTTGGGACAATTGGATAAAATTTACGACCTGATTACTTTTAATTCAACTCCCAAGATCAATTTAATTATGAGACAAAAATCTGGAGAGAAGCTTGGGCCTTTTAATTGATTTTGAATATGGCACAATATAATTTAAATGTTATGATATTTAACATTTAGATGTCTCACCAGTTATAGAATTTCAAAGCGGCACAGAGATTGGAAATGGGGGGTATGTAGGAATTCAGGGATTCACGCTGAATGATGAATCACTGAAACACACATAAAATGCCAGTAAAAGTTTGCCTTGTTCCTGCATCATGCAGAGAGAGAAGTGCCCAGTTCTGTGGCTCCGAGATGCAGCTTCACTCCTGAAACTCAATATTACTGTGGGTCAGTATTCTCCAAAGTACGATAAAGAAGTTAATTATTGAGAAATGCAATGCGATTAATGCTGGAAGAAGAAAAACAAACCAACAAAATCAAACCAAAATCAACTTATCAGATGTACATTTCATGTATTTATTTAGAAAAGGACCCAGGACAAACACACTGATGTGTGGTGAGTTGTGCTCAAAGTCCACAACTGGAATGCATAATGGAACAGACAATTCTTTGATGATGTTGCCATATTGCTCTTCTGAGAATTTTGATTCCATAAAAATCAGTGAAATTTCAAACTTTCTACTCAAAAATAAAAAGTATGAGTTTTCTTATTAAAAAATGTATACAGTGTAAAGTTATCTTTTTGTTCTGGTATCACAGGCATTTCTGATCTAATTACTGTACATGACCTGGGTCACTGTATCTTCACTGAATCTTCAGTGTTTTTCCTTAAGTTAACCCATGTTCTATTAATTAATGAACCAGGCTTCATTAACATCTTAGAGAAATTTGCAGTAGCTGAATGATCCTCAGAGTCTGTTGTCTGACTCCTCATACAATAATTAGAAGAAATTTCAAAAGAACCCATATTTCTAAATATAACCCTTTTTTTCTGATTAAATAATTACATGTTTGTTCAACACCTCTCACACACTTTATGAACCTCAAACATAATTAGTTTGGCTATGTAAGGAGAAGGAAAAGAACAAAGTTACTTGCAGTAACACAATTTCCTTGGCACTGATAGGATTAAGATATGGTTACTTATCGCTTCTTGAACACAGAAATGCTACCCAGAGAGTGACAAATGGTTTCAGCATTATAACAAGGAGTATCTCTACTTTTACTATATGGAATTCCTTTATGCTTTTTGGATAAATATTTTGCAACATCTAACGATCCTTGAGATCTCACTTTTCTTGTATAATACCATTATAATCTGGTAATAAGACAAGAAAAATAGAAAGAATGCTGATCAAAGCTGTAGATGTAAGGCACTTAATAAAAACTTACAGTTAGTATTAAAAGTACCTGGACATTTTTACTGTGAAATGTGAAACAGAAATAAGCTATTAGATGTTTTTAGTAAATTTTGCCTATATATATATATTTCTATATATATATATTTAGTACATTTTGCCTATATATTTTGCCTATATATTTTGCCTAGAGTCTAGAGTCTATACTATATATAGTGTAGAGTATAGAGTCTAGAGAAAAAATCCATTATTTTCTTTTTTTTCTTTTTCTTTTTTTCTTTTATTTTTTTTCTTTTCCTTTTTTTTTCTTTTTCTTTTTCTTTTTTTTCTCCTGCACCCATATCTAAATTCATCAACAGAAACTTTTTACCTCAGTGGGAGCACAGCAGGTGTCTTACAGCCAAATTCTGTTTATATTTTGGGCTAGATGACCTGTAAACCTATGCATATTCAGAATGTAACTGAATCAAAATGAAGTCATCAACAGACAGTAATGATTTTATGGAAAGTTATTCAGTAAAAATGTCCTAGAAAAGAAGGAAGAATGTTCAAAGAAAATGCTTCTATTCCTCAACAGGGATTTCCATGATGTACACTTGCATGTATGCAATGACCTGGATTAGTCATATTCCTCACACTACCTGTTGCAGAGCTGAGGATTGGAAGGTCTGTCTGCTGGTCTTCTGGGTCCTCATCAATCTGCTAAGAGTATGTAAAGAACAAGGAGCTCAGGTACCCCTAAGCTCAATTTTATTTGAAAACTTTGTAAATGAAGCAAAGTTATATAAAATGAAATTCTTGGTTGTTAGAAAATTTCCAGTGGATTTTTTCTGCTACAAAGTTGAATATTCCTGCCCTGTCCTTCCTATCAATTTCCTGTAGAATGGAAATTGTGGTATCTTTTCAGCTCTAATCACAAATTTCTACTTGAGCAAGGAAGACCAGTTTGGCTGTATTATCCTGCTGTAGCCTGGCAAAACAATTTAAATCTGCATCCCTGAATTATTCATGGAATTTGAGGGAATGATTTTAAAAATTGTTTCAGTCCACCCTCTTTCTGATTTGATTTGATTTGATAGAGAAGCATGTGCAGGTCAGTGAGCAGGATGGGACCTACATGGTGAATCAATGAATTTCATTTTGTCACTAAGTGTTTTGTTATGGGTACTCCTGATATCGAACTTATCATGTTTAAAACTTCTCTATTTAATAAACTATGATAATTAATATTACATTTATCTGAAGCAGATTTCAACACGGTACATTTTCTCTTTTTTCCTCTTGTGAGAAAGTGTTCTTTTTACTTCTTGTTCTCAAAGTGTGAGCTAATAACTTTATTTGAAATATATATCTCTAGTGAGATAGTTCTATCTATATGCATATGTATTATGTATCCAAGGATAAAATTATGGTTGTCAGTATTTTTACTACTGTTCTCCATTCTGCTTCAACAAGAGTACAAGCAGTATATAGACACTATGTTTTCTGTATACGATTTAGAAAAAATAAAATCCAGTCAGATAAAATTTGACTCAAAAAATTTGATCAGAGATCAAACAGGATTTTTCATTTCAGAGGCACTTTTTAAAGATTGGTCTATTTCTGTCCTGGCTCCTTGTCTTGCTTTGTTGCTTTTTGTTTCTCTCCTGTATTGAACTCATTAGTCTCGACCTTTCTCACTTGGGTTAATGGGCTTTTAAAACACGATGATTGACTCAAACCAAAATTTTCAGCCTGGTAGCACTGTTTAAAAGTGCACAACCAGGTCTTCTCTGTGAAAAGATCTTTCCAACACAAAGCCCATTGCTTAGAAAGGAAAATTTTTCTCTGTTCTCTTCAGGTAGAGAACATCAGGGTGATCCTTTCGTGATCCATTGTGCATATTCATCTACATTGTTCATAAATATCATTTGTATGTTTGGGCAAAGAGCAGGGATGCCCTGTGTGAAATCTTTCTGTGTGGAAGCATCATATTTATTACAACAGTGGGAAAGATGAAAATTAAATTATTAATGTAGCATTTAAGCAAGGATCTTTTCTGGGAATTGCTCAGTTGCAGTAGTAATAGCAAATAGTAATAACATAAAGTGATGGACTTATTATTTATAATTAACATTGCATTGAAAGAGGTATATCTGACATATACAAGGGCTGTTTTTACAATCAAGTGTTGAGATGAAAATTTCAGTTTTCCTTGATTTCCTGATAAAATTATAGTTTTTCATATTTCATTTGGTGGAGTCTGGAGTGAGCAGCCTGATGGAGAAAAGGAGAAATTGCTGAAATACACAGAAAGAAGGGATGTCAATCAGTTGTGTAAAGACAGAGAATTTTTATGGGAGGTCCAGTTAAAGCTAAATAATTGCCCGTGGAAATGGTCATTCTCCTTCCTTAACCCGTAGTGGAAACTCTTGAGCTCATTTTCACCCTTCCAGTACTTTAGTCTTGACTACAGAGCGTTGCTCAGTTAGATAAGCTGGCGTTACTAATAGAAATATTATGCTAATCCCTAGTGCCTTCAGTATACATGAGTGTCTGTATATTTAATGTGAAAATTTGTCTTCTGCAGAATATGAATACTAATCATTTGCCTCAGTTCAAGACCTTACCTTCCAGTCCCATACTCAGAGCTGTAGAAAATCCTCCATTTCTCTTTGAGAAAATATGGGTAAAACGAAGGTCTTATATTCTTGTTTTACCTCCTGATGTTGCTAAGAATCTGAATTCTATAAATTAAAAAACAAACCAATACCCACTGTACTGATATTTTGAAATTTTTTCTACAAGATCTTACTTTTATATAATGCAAGACACTTTTTATCATGTCAAATGATGAAATATCTTTGGTCAGTATTGCACCAAAATTAATGTGGTTGATGAAAATTATAATGATGGCATTTTAATATACAATTGAAGAGAAAGAATTTTTGAACCTCTTAATTCTGTAATATGAATTTATATTTGTGATTTAATAAATGTGCGTAGCTATGTTTTGATAGTGATGGGATTTTTTAAAATGTAACTATTATAAATATCTTTGCTATGGACTACTTAGAGAATGAAATACAAAATTATTTTTGAGGCAAGTGACTTGATTCTGCAGAACAACTGCTCGATATATAAGATTTGGAATTTATTTGCTTTAATTTTGGAAATTATGTATGGAGGTAATTTTAGCCACAAGTCCTTCTTCTGCTTTTTCAGATTTGCATTCAGGCTAGAAAGAGTAATTTGTTCTTTGCTAGTTTTAATCTCTTTACATATTTTGTCATCACCTCATGCTTGTGTTCAAAACTGGGGAAAAAACTCCCAAAAACAACCATCACCATTTCTTTTGAGGGGAGGGATAATATAATATTTTCTTCTAGCAATTATTGCGTAAGTGTATTCTTGCACTGTTTTTTCCCCTGTCTGTTTTTGTTTTGTTTTGGTTTGTTTGTTTGTTTGTTTTTTGGTTTTTTTTGTTTTGTTTTGTTTTGTTCTGTTTTGGTTTTTTTTGTATTTATAGGGTTATAGAACTCTACAGTTTGCTTCAATATCTTTTGGAGGATATAATTTGCATTGTCTTTAAGCAGCTCACATGGCATCGTAGGTATCCTCTTGTTTTTTGAAGTTTTTATTTATTCAGAGATCATGAAGAAGAAAGTAATATTATCAGAAATTTTTTTAAAAATCATATTAAGCAAAGAAGTGCTGTTAAAATCTGCATCTCACAATTTAAGCAAAAACTAGTCTTGACTAAAGAGGTACTTTGGGATTTGGAATCTCCATGCTAACTAATGCATCCAGCTTCAGAAGTAGCAGGAAGAATGCACTATACCCTGCCAGCAGTTCAGGTAACACATACACAACTTTTTGAAAAATGGTGAAGGGTTAAATTAGCAGAGTTTATACTGTGCTTTAGAAGGAACCATGTGTGCCTTCTAATTCTTCCCAAAGGTTTTGCACTTAAAAGAAACTGGACTGAGACTTGTCAGAAAAGTCAGTGACAGGAAAAGTGAGAGGAAAAACAAAGAAGTTGATATGAGGTGACCAACAGGAGATAAAAATCAGCAGCTTGTAATTTTCAAAGTTTGGGGTTTTTATAGACTGATGTTTCCCCGATGAGGGTTTGCTGGGTTTGAATGTGTGCATAGCAAATGACAGCTCTAGTGCTCTTAGTTGTGTGCCAAGCAGAAATGACATGTAAAAGTCCTGGGTGGAGGGGGAAAAAACCAGAAAATAGAAGAGGCTTGTGGAAGGTCAATGGCCCAGCCATGAACAGGATGAAGGTCTGTACCTTTCCATGCAGTGTCCTTTCTGCTGAAATGCCTGGTTTGCCTATCTTGTATTGTATTGTTTAGAAGAGGTATCTAGAGGATGGAGAGAGAAAACAACACACCCAAGAAATGTAGTTGAATTATTTTATTAGCTCACCTCCGACACCCTTTTGAACACACCTTGTAAAGCTGGCATCATCTGACACATGTGAAAGAAGAATTGACTGGTTTTCCCCATAAAGTGTACCACAGCAGCTGGATGGAAACTGAGGGAAGCACACAAGAGCAGTCTTAATGAGTACAGAAAGCTGTTAAGGTACACATAAAGTAGACTCCGGGAGAAAATAAACTCTAGAAGGTTAGCAGGTGAGAGCATCAGTAAAACTCTCTCTTCAGACATCCATTGCATATGGATGTGTACAAATATACACCAGTACAAAACAAACAAACAAAAGAACCCTAAAAGATGGGAGTATCAAAATATCATACACAGATCTAACTACATGTATTTGATAAATAAAAGTGAGATTATTTTATCCAGCACTAATAAAAAAAAATATTTCTTCAGCTTTCCAATATCTGAATTAACCAGAGATATTGCATTATACATGGAGATTAGACCAGAACTGAATTCAGCAGAAAGAGAGAAAGAAGACATAGAATTTCAAGTAGTTCTGTGATAGTGCAACCTGTGTGACTGCTCTGAAGATTTGCTGCCACCAATGAATAATGCATAGAGTGTGATTTCTTTCAAGGGAATAATAGGCTATCTAATGAAAACTTTGAAGGGGGTTGCAATTTACCTGCCTGAAGTGAATTATCAAACAAAAGAATATCAACCCTAGGGAAAAAAGCTTATTTTCTTAGTTTCCAGTTATTCTCTCGCTCTTTTTTCTGTCTGAATATGCTGCATTAAAAATTAGACATTTCCCATATTAAAAAAAAAAGAAGTTTTCAACTCACCAGATAAAAATATTGTTCTCTAATCATAGAATCCTAGAATGGTTTGACTTGGAAAGGATCATGAACATCATGTAATTCCAGCCTCCCCAGTCTCAACCATTCCTGGGCAGGGAAAACTTTCACTAACCAGGTTGTTCAGAGCTCTGTCTAGCCTGGCCTCAAACACCTCCAAGGATGGGACAACCACAATTTCTTTGGGCAACCTGTTTACAGTGCCTCTTCACCCTCACAGTATAGAATTTCTTCCTAATATCTAACGTAAACCTACTCTGCAATGGTTTGAAACCCCTCTCTTGTCCTGTAACTACATGCCCTTGTAGAGATTGTCTCTCCATCTTCTTTGTAGGCTCCCCTCAGGTACTTGGGCAGCCTCAGTTCAGTCACTCTGGAGCCTTTTTTTCTCCAGGTTGAACAACCCCAACTCTGTCAGCCTTTTTTTGTAGGAGAGGTACTCCATCCCTCTAATCATCTTGCTGCCTTCCTCTGGACTTGCTCTAACAGATCAATGTCCTTCCTGTGTCTTTTGTAATGTCATTTTTTTTTTCTTTTCATACTAAAGAATAAGTGGGAAGTAGGTCCCATATGCCTTTTTTTTTTGGTCAAAACTATAATTTTTTAATATTTTCTTCTTTCAGATTACATCTAGTCCTATAAACAGAATATTAGTAAACATATATTACAGAAACTTGTATATTGCAATGAAACCTATTTGCCTGCTTTCTAAATAATTCAAAATGGTTACCTCAGGATTTGTAGTGGATAATTAATGCACAACAATAAATCTGAAAATGGGTAACAGTTTAACCCTGGTCTTGAATGGAGTCAGTCTTCTTCTGCAGCTCTAACTGGAGTGTCAAATTGCTGTTCTCACAGCCATTATTAGACAAGTATGTACAGGTGCATGTCTTCAGAAATCCAGCAAATATTTTTTCATCTACAATGTAACAAAGGTTTGCAGGAATTTATGAGTGGAGGCAACTGTTTTGTTCTGATTAGCTGAGCTGCAAACAGCATTCACATCATGTCTGTTTGACTCTAAAATTCTATTTAGCAAGAATAACTAAAGTGCAGGTCTTCAGAGACAGCAACATTGCTAAGATATAATATTCTGTAAAAATATTAAGGGTTTGTGCTCTTCAAAAAAATATTGAAAAACAGCGCAATATGGTGTTTTCAACAAAAAAAATTTAAATATCAAATATGCATAACAGCACAACATCAGGAATATAGTTCTAGATCACTAACCTTGGTTCCAGAATGCCATAATGTATCTTGCCTGTCTGTCCCTCTCTTGCATTCATTTTATTCAGGTAATAGCTCAGACACAGACTGAATCTCAAGTCTCTCAATCTATGGTCTGTAAAATGAGGATTTAAGCCTTCCTTATTTAAGCATTCTCTCTGTGTTTGCTATTTACTATTGTATTTTCTTGTTTATGTGTGTTGCACCTGACTCAACCAGGCTCCATTTTCCCATAGGTACATATGTGTGCAGCAATGAGAAAGGAAAATTGTTTCAGCTTCCTAAGGAATGGCTGTATTTTATTCTTTAATGGGAAGAACCTCACATTATTAAAGCTAATTGAATTACTATGAGTGATGATGCTCAAATCTTTGCTGCAGATATAGGAATATAAATGCCAGCTTTATAATCAGCATGGTCAGATATTTGCTACCGTGATGATACACAATGCCATGTGAAAGCTTTTTGCTCAAAGCCTTAACCAACCACTGTGTCTTCATGTCTAGCAGTATTTGCAAATTTGAGTAAAAGTTGTTGAACATCCTTCCTTCCTTCCTTCCTTCCTTCCTGAAAATGCAAGATGTAAATTTTCCAGTATGATTTTTTAAAAAATAATAGAAATCTACATTCAATTTAAAGACATTAAAAAAAAAATCAAAAAGAAAAGGAAGCATTGTTTGGAGGAGTGTCAACTTCTGTTCACCCCAGTTTTTGTAGGTTTATTTATTTATTTATTTAGTGTGCTTGTTTCTAGAAGTTCATAGAAGCAATTCTCTTCATTTTAAGTCCATTTCCTACATGAGCAGTGAAATGAACAGTCAGCTTTTCGCATACCATCTTTCCATGCCAGTTGTCAATCTGCCAGTATGGTACTAATGCTGCTTAAACAAAGCTGGTTCTGTTTCACTGCCGGTAGCTGAGCCAGTGAGTTGTAATGATGGGAACTGGAATTGGCTGTTCCCTGGAAAATGAAGCAGTGACTCTGAACAGGAACTTGGCTAACTACATAAATGTGCCATATCTGCATC
Source organism: Sterrhoptilus dennistouni (assembly GCA_013397095.1). Lineage (NCBI taxonomy): Eukaryota > Metazoa > Chordata > Aves > Passeriformes > Zosteropidae > Sterrhoptilus > Sterrhoptilus dennistouni. The sequence continues at coordinate 187,446 of VWZU01007461.1, forward strand.
ATGAATTTTTAATGTGAAGCATTTCAGATAAAAATTCATTATTTCTATGAATCATAAATAAAGAAGTTTATGGCCAACTTAAATGTGTTCAGCAAGAAACTGTTCTTGCCTGTATAATAAATGGTAAGAAATGTGAATACATAATTAAAGGCATCATACAGTACCATGATTTTTAGAAAACCAGCCAGACTGGTATTGCTGCCAGTGGCAAACCCACTTCATTTCATTTAATAAGCTTTTAGTTGTTGGATCTTGCCCAGTCTCACAGAACATTGGACTTAGCCAAACACATTTCTTATTTACAAAATAAAGGCAAAAACTCTGGGACCTCCTTCCATTTTACAGTTTTCTAATTAGATGGTGAGCAAGACAGCAGAAATGATCCATAAACTAATTGCAAAGTATTTTGAGTTCTCAATCAGGGGAATTAAAACTCCATTAAGTTATATACAAAACTAACAGAATTTAGAAAAAACATAAGCATAAGAGCAATCCCTCTCATGGTGGGAATGGCTAAACATCATACTCTCTACAATTTCTTCCTCTTTGAGCTTCAGATGTGAAATTTCATTCTGCTACAACCAGGTGGTAAATATTTACTTCCGGCAGCGCTGATTTGGGTTAAATGACTTAGTAACTGACAACAGCTAATTGAAAACAGCTTGGGATCGCCCAACACACTCCAAACTAATCTAACTTAGGTTGTAAAAGTCTGTAACACTCTGCTGTCTGATGTGCAGGTCAATTGTAGAGGAACTCAAGCAAGATTAACAGATGGCTCAGAGATTGCTGTGGGGAAGAAGGGTCTCAGATGCTCATATCTTATAAGGTGAGCAGAGAATTCTCCTGCTAGGTAGATTTCACCTGAGTACCCAGGAGAGCCTTCCAATCTTCAAGCTGGCATGAATGGTAAGTGCTGTGAAGGATACTCCTGTAACAGCCAGATTTAACATGAGGGGTGAGCTGGCCTTCACAACATGGAAAATACTCAGCCTTTCATTTCCTTACAGACTTCACAAAGTGGTGTGTGCTGAAAGATGAGTATTCTTACTTGCTTTTCTTATGAAAGCCATTTTATAGTCTTGATTTTCTTGTCTATTTTTATAATAGATCTCAGGAAAAATTCCTTCCCTGAAAGGGTAGTAAATCATTGGAACAGTGCACTCATTAAAGTGGTAAAATCACCAGCCCTGGAGGTAGAAGGTCTGTAGACATGGCCCTTAGGTCCATGTTTTAGTGGTGGCAGCTTTTGGCTTATGGTTGGACTGGAGGATCTCCAGAGGCCCTTCAAACTCCATTCCTTCTGTGATTCTATGTGAGCACAGTAGCATCTTCTCTTGTACTGGGGAACCAAACCTTCACATTCAACATACAATTACTCCATGGATGTAACCTTTCCATGCTTTATTTTCTGTTCTCTGTTTCCTTCTCCTATATTAGTGAGATTTTTTTTCGTAGCTCTTTTGATGGTCAAGAAGTGAAGCATCTTTTGTAGCCTCTTCTGTTATAATATCAAAAGATTTGTCTAATTTATAACTTATTTGAATTTTGATTAGCTATTCTGCAGTCCCAGGTACTCCTAGGTTTGTGTTTTGAAACAGAATTTTGTAGGTTTGCAGGAGGGGGTATAATACACTGTATGATTAAATGAAATTATATGTGCTGAAGGTATGCTACGTGTTTTCTATAAAATTTTGAAATTTCCTTCTTTTTTTTGCAAGCATATGAGCTCTTTTAACACCATCCTTTGCAACACTTCTGTTGCCAAAAAGCAATAGAGATTTGTCCTTGTTTAAAAAAATCCTATTAATATGATGTGAGTACCTTTATTCCTATATTAGTAAATGGATGAAGCCTTGAAAACATCGAGGAGAGTTTCCTCAGAGACCAATACTGCAAATCCTGTTGCTAGGAAACCATTTTTATTTGTTTTCCTTCAAAATGACTAAATCATTTTGGCCTGGTTTCAAAGACAGCTGGGAAGATGGGAAAGGAAGGGAATGCATTTCAGAAGTCTTACCTCTTCTCCCCTTTTGTTTGTGATATGAGGAGAGCAATGAGTTACTATGATGTGATGGGATTCAGGGGCATATATGATTCCATGACCCAGAAGCAAAGTGTCTGTGTGTGGCTGCACTGTGTGAAGCAGGGGGAATATCTGGGTGAGCCTCCCTGGCTCCCTCGTGGCTTCCTCTCTTGTTGTCTCTTTTACCCCTCCTGCCACCTGCTCCTTGCCCTGGGAATACCCCAGCTATACCTAGTGGCTCCTTTCCACCCATTTATTGTGGCTCTCTGGGTCTTTCTTATTCCTTTCATCCTGCTCTGTCTCCTCAGCCCGTGTTCCCCCAGTGGGGCCAGTTGGGTTCCAGCTGTGCTGGTTGTCTGGCCCTTGCAGGGGGTGGGACTGCAGGGCCAGGTCTGGGCTGGCCTTTCAGGTGAGCTCCAGCAGCCTGGTCGAGGGGAATGTGGGCTACACCAGGGCATGGTTTAGGCCAGAGGGAAAGAAGAGAAAAATGGGTTCCTATGGGCCCCATTTGTCCCTCCTCCCGTTACCCCATAGGGTAATGGGAGGGGGGAAAAAGCCCTGGCTCATTCACTTCTTCATGTACCTTCTTCCCATTGAACTCCCATGGCTTCAGTCTTTCTTCAGGTCAAGAGTTTCCTCTCCTTCCTTCTGGCTTTCTCCTCTCCCACATTTCCCTCTCTCCTATGTCTCTTCTGGTGTGCTCCAGCCTGGGTTGGACCTTGAACATGGTAAATGTAGCAATGGAGAACAAAGAGTCATGGACTCCCTTATGCATGCGGAGGAGATCACTTTATTGTAGAAATCACTCCCCTTTTATACCTTTATCTACCCCTTTTTTAATATCTACAATTTCAAGCAGACAAAATCCAAACTTAACAGATGGAGTTATGCCCTAAGTTTTAGCTTTCATGTTTTGCAGATTCTGTGGTGCCTAGGGGTGTAGCTCTGAGCTTCATATTGAGTGTTAGTAAGCTCCCTTCACAGAGTAGGTAGACAAAACAAATCTTTTTCCAGATGGAGACCAAGGACAACTGTTACAAGTTTTCAGGCCCAAAAGCATAAACAACAGTGGAGTGAAGAGAGAAAACAAGTAGGATAGGACTTCATAATCTGCAGCTGCAATTGGACAATTAACCCCAATATGCAAATTGACCAAAACTTATAAAAGTTTAAGCTCTTGTGACCAGCCATCCATTTTGGGACCACTTAAAGTCCACCTGGGGTGTAGCCCTGGCCAGGCTCTTGTACTGCATAAGATGTATCCTTAAAGGCCTTTTAATAAATACCTACCTTATTCTCTAGCTCTGCCCAGTCTGTGTTCCAGGTCAGCCTTCCCCAGCAATCAGTTTGGCAGCCATTGCTGCCTCAACAAAAAAAATCAAACATCCTCAGGGATAACTGAATTAATAAAAAGCTTTTCTCTTAGCAATGGTATGTGTTTCAGAATGCACTTCCAGAGTAACTGTGGGCCTGTGAGATCTTTTTCTAACTAATCATGTTTCAGGATTGTTAATAACGGCCTCCCTAAGTGGACAGCCCAGGACAGAATCTGACTTTAATTCTGTTACTTGCAGTTGTACTGTTTGCTGTTAGTTTATAAAACAGGTTCCATTGCACTGTGTTGCTATGGGTTTTTCCTTGTATTTACTGGGAAGAGGTAGATGATTTATTTGTCTAGTATCTCAGAAAATTCCTTCCTGCTCTGTTTTGGGGAGGATTGAATTTGATCTCTTTCAAATTATGAGGAAGGATTTTCTTGGTTTCTAAAGCATTAAAGATCTTTGTGCTTATTTATATATAGGAGTTAATGGAAGTAGGTTATCTCTTACTCTGTTTAAACAGACATTGTTTAGATCAGCTCAGGAGGTTCTCTTCTGTCTGTGCCAAACTGAAATAGTGCATTGAGATATAGGAGAAGTGAGGGATATTTTGGTTCATTCCATGCACTGGACAGGAAAAATTTTCAATTTATCTTATTCATAAACTGCCACAATTCTGAAATCACTCAATGAAAATTTAGGAATTGGTAAGACAAAGTTCTGTAAAATGTGAAAAATTTAATAGTTACTGGTGTACACATTGAACAATTACTTAGCTACTGTTTCTTGTTGATAAGACACCAGTGTAGCTTCAAAAAGGGGAGGAAGGGGCGGGATGAAGAGCCCACTAAGGAAAACCAGCAAACTTTAAATGTGAATTTAAGCGGAATTTCTCTCATTTCCATTAAAACTCTTTCCCAAATGGAAAAAAATCTGGACATGAAAATAATTGTGTCAGAACATCTGTTGACCAATTGTTTATGTGGCTACTATTAATATTTTCTGTCAGTGTTCAGTAACACTGAAGTACATCCTAGCATCTGTAACATCAGTGTTTCTGTTGCAGCCTTCTGGCAAAATACAGTTTCTATAACATAAATCATGGGACGTTTTCAGAGAAAGATGAAACACAGAAATAAAATGTAGGACATGGATGGATATGAACTTTATTATGAAGTAGCCATAAAAGGAAAATAGTGTTTATATGGAACATTTGCATTAAAACTTGCAAATATTCCACATAATAAAAATCACACTTTTTCATTAATACTTTCAGAACATAAGTACTTTCCATGAAAGCTTCTTCTTCACAAATTTTTTATTCTAGACTGTAGTTTCTTTTGTTTGACTTCTTATATATGTTGTCTCACTTTTCTGCTATTGGATGATGAGCTTAATTCTTCCTTCAGATATGCAAAAATTTTTCAAAGGATATGGATGTAAAGTTTAAGGATTTATGGAGCTGTATTCTCTGTAAAGAAGCCCTTGTCCAATAAACTAGCAATTTATTTTTATTCTGTCAAGTAGAGAGTACAGCAACTGTACTGTCCTCTGTCTTGGGTTTTTGTGAGGGTGAAAAAAATGGATAATTGCTTATCATGGCAGTTTGGAGCCTTTTGAAACAGCCTCCCTGAGTACATATAAAGTGATGGTGGCAGCAGCTTTTGATTACAAAATGTCAAGGGACAAGTTTTGGCCAAGGTTTTCAAACTAATTGGGTAAGCCAGAGGCAGCAGGAGAATACAGGCTCTGCCTTCACGTAGGTTGATGCGTTTAAGATTTCACTAAATCTGGCACAGAATGACGTTACAGAGATGGGTAGTAAGCAAGCTTTAAAACGCTTAGTACTGTTATTGTATTCTCAGATGCATTATCTAATAAAATGTTTTAGCTCGCCAGCAGAAGGCCTTGAGTATTTGTGTGTTGCAGATTAATTCTAATAGAATGTGCAGTAATTTGAATTCATTTGCTGCTTCATTTTTTTTTTTCCAGAGAAATTTCTTAATGATTAAAGTTGTCTCTGCTTGTGTCCCAAGAAACAGGGAATAAATGGTCTGTGATACATTTAGTTTGTGAAATCAGTTCTGTATGAAAACTTTTACTTTGGTGTATATTTAAATATTCTGAAGATTTTAGGTGCCTCACAGACTAACTAAGACTGATGAAAATTTTTAATTCTTTTAATCAAGATTCATTCCTAAAGAAGAAGGATTTTCAGAAGTAACAAAATCAAGTGGCTTTTCAACAGTCTGCAAATTAGTGTCAGCTACTAACTTTGGGGATAGGATTCCAAAACTAAAAATAAACTAATTTAAAGGGGTAAAAACCTGTTGGTAGTTCCTAAATAAATCTTTTGATATCTTGCATGTTTTGAAATTACTTTTCAGTTTAGAATTTTTAAAAAAATATTTTAAGAGGGTCAAAATTCAATAGCCATACTCTCTGAAATCCTGATAATTTTCAACTTCAGAAAATTACTATTGAAGTTAAAGAATTCTGAGTTCTATAGTCTACACTAACATATTCATCTTAGACTTCTACTGATTACTTTAATTTTACTTTTTTCCTTGCCAATAATTTTAATTTCAACATGAATTAATCCTTAATTTTCTGTTCCAAGCTAAATCTGTCAATTTCAGAAAGAAAAAAGTACAGTCCTCTGCTTTTCTATCCTGTTAGTAGCCAAAAATTAGAGTTAAAATCTCATATTTTGAAATATGCAGTCTATTGAAAGCAATGCCCTGCAAATTTTTGAGGAAATTACTATGAGATCTGTAGTAAAAGTGAAATAAGAACTCTGGAATTCAGTTATAAAGTCACTGTGAACTACATAATAAATAAGACTATAAGCAGTGTGAGGGACAGATTTGTTGGACAACTGTTTCAAGAATCTGTGTTTTGCCAGTAGAATTCAAAGTGGTACTCTGAATAATTGAAGTTTTGAAAGAATACCTAAATTATTGTTTCATAATTCACCAGATTTTAATTGATATCCTTACTTATGTAAAAGGAAGAAAAAAAAATCTTAATATTATTTCATCATCTTTACTGCCTTTCCAGCATCTGGAATTTTGAATGATATTTGAAGGAATAGAAGTGTAATGATGAAACACTTTTGAAAGTTGCAGAGTTAGATCAGTGCCTGAATACCTGTTAAAATCCTATAATAGGAGCATGACAACCAAGTTGTTTTAAAATGTCAAGAAAAAAAAAACCACTTGGTGTTTTTTAATCATTCTGTTGCAATGTTAATTCTACCTCCAGAATACCATATCTTTTGGGCATCTGCAACAATTTACATACACACTTGTATTATCAACCCATTTCTATATAGAACCCAGTTCTATAACTGAATATTTTACTAATGGTGTATTTTAAAGCATTTATTGCAACAGAGAAGTGATGAACCACATCATTGTTCAGTTTAGAGTCTGGCTAGCTGCTAGATAATAGGTGAAGGATGAAGAATCCTCATCCTCTGTTATCTTACTGTCCAATTCCATTCCAATGCCAAAGAAAAACACATTTTCTGGTTATTAACTTGTTGATGAACGCTACCTGATGGTTGACATAGGACTGCTAAGAAAACTAAAAATGTATGTTTATATTTAAAGTCACTTAAGAGCAGTATTGGAAAGCATTGCTTTTACTATTTTTTGAGGGGAAAAAAACACCAGATAAAAGCCTTCTGCAAAGCTCATGATTTCCCCTGTGCTACCAGGGTAATGATTGACCTCCAGTCCTTGTAGACCAGCCATGCAGTGTTCAATTAACTCTTCTAGGACAGAAAACCTTGGCAGAGATTCTGATACTACACGGTAGAAGTAGCCTAACTAACAGTAACTGCTTAACTTCACAGCAGTACAGACATAAAAATTAGCTCATTTGGTTAAAGCATGATGTTAACATTGTGGCTTTGAGCTCCATATGAGCCACGGACTTAACTGCTGGACTTAATTCTTGTGGGTCCCTTCCAACTCAGAACATTCTGTGATTTGAAATAGGTGTAAGAGAGTGATAGGGAAAAAATGGAAAAACCCCAAGAATTAAATGTTTTTGTTCTAGGGTAGAAGTGTGAGAAGCAATTTAGCCTTTGAACAACATATAAATGATGCATAAATGCATACTTGTTTGTATATTATTTGTCAGATATATTTGTGTGTTTAAGTGGTTTTCAAAGTCTGGATTCTGCATTAAGGAAAAACACTTGTTTCTTTCCAGCTGTATCAAATATTATTCAGAATAATGCTTTAAAGAAAGAAAAAAATTATCTTTTGCCTGAAAATCAAGTTGCTAATGCTCCTCCAGCAAAAAAAGAACAAGAAAGAGATGCCTACAAATTGAATAACAACAAGATGGTTGGGGTTTGGGTTTTTTTTAGGGAACAAAGAATTACACTGACCTCCTATAAGAATATTTCAGCAGCCTTTCTTAATGTTTGGCTGCTAAGTATTGTATCCAAGGATTGTCGACACATTCTGTAGCTTGGCAGAGATGAATGATTTGTTCAATAGCTCTACTCCCCTTCACCATCTGGAAGTTTTCTGAAATACAATAACATTAAACTTATTAACTAATAAAAATGCATTGATTTCTCCAGCAAACAGTTCTTGCACTGCAGATTAATTTTGTAAATTTACTGGGATTACTGTTTGTGAGTCTGACTTCACTGGTTAATTAAGCAAATCAGTTGATGTTTCTGTTTTTGTCTGAAATAGAAATCTGTACAGAGAGGGTAAAGCTGCACATTTTCTGCCTGATGGTTGTAAGGAAGAAAATGAAAACCTCTCTAAGCTGTTGGTACATTTGTAGAACCAGGCTCATTCATGTCTTTAATGCTGCCATTTGTTAGACTTAATGGAATGCTTTGAAGGATATTGCTTTCATGGCCTCTTTTCTCTCTTTTATCCATCCTGGAGTAAAGAGATAGAGAAAAAAGCTGGAAGAGTCCAGATTTACTATTTTTCTTTCAAAGCTAATGCTGCTACCAGTGACCTACCTCTTAACCCTTAGTCTTGTGCCATTATTAGACACGAAAAAACTTTGGATGTTCTTGTGAGAATTTTCACTTGTGCCTAAGTGAAGTAGTTATTCAAGATTAATATGGAGTTATAGCCTAACTAAAGGTCTCCCTGGGAAGTTACTGTATTACTGGAGAAAATGGGTGAAGCATACTGTTAACCTTCACCCCCTTCTGGTTTTGGCCATGTAGATGAAACTGTTGGGGACAAATAGAAAGTTTGTCTCATTTCCTTAAATTTCATTGTGAATGACATTCCTTTTTGAATTGCTAAATTTTCTTTTCTCTTTCATTGGTGATGATGTAATTCTTTATCTAATGATATTTCTTTTTTTGTATAGTATAACTATGTTTAAATGGATCTTTTTAAAACATAATTGTGTTGTTTCTCTCTTCTGTTTATTCTGTTTTCCCCATGTCATTTATACCTCAGTGAGAGAAGTAGCTGCTCATTAATGCAAAATTAGTCTCTGTAGCAGAGAAGATTTCACAGGATATTTGGATCCTGAGCAATTGATATTCATGATAGGCAAGACCTTCACATCAAAGGTGTTGCTTTTTAACTGCCTTCTAGGATTGCAATCTAAAAAGCAGTATCCCTCTAAAACTGCAATGTATTGATTTATTTACTGATAAAGCAAAATATAATATATGGGTAAATGTACTGTTTCACTAAGAAGCACCAATAAACGGACATTTTTCCATAAAATAGAGAAGGTAAACAAGCTTTCAAGGTGATTAATCTTACTGTAGCTGATACAATTTATCACAGGGTGAATGCAAGCTCAATGAAAACCGTGTAAATCACATTTATTGTCCTTGAGTTAAATCTAAATGTCCCATTGCTGTTTGGGACATTCATCTTGCTCATCTTTCTTAAGGTCTCTGTGTACCTCTTTAGAATTTCAACTGGATTTTCACAAGCTCCTTGCTCTACTAAAATAATGGAAATGAAGTTGAGTACATCTTGCATATTATTTATGTGGGTAAAATAAACTTAACACAAATAATTTTCCCTTTTTGCATGGTAAGAACAAATTTTCAAAGACTTTTTAAAAAGCTCTTGAAAGATTTTTAATCTTTTCAGATTGTCATTTAAATTGTGAACTTTTAGGAACTGTTTCTAGCCTGCAATTCTGAGTTCCAAATCATTCAAAAATGGCTGGGGAAATAGTTATGTGTATTAGACCAACCTTGTTTGAGTTTTTAATTATCACTATTTATTCAACTGTTGTAGCACAAATAGTTTACACAAAAATATTTTAAATTGTTTTATGCCTAGGCACAAGTGTCAGTAATCTATTTCAACAAAATGCATCAGTAATATTTTCAGAATTAAGAAGTTTAACATTTTTGTTGTTTTTATGACAAGCTGGATATGGAAAGAGCTCTACTTTCTGCCCTGTAGAATTTCGTAAATGTAGATTTTTGTAAAATGATCTGATCCTTCATATTTTACTCATGAGGTGTTTTTATATCAGTAAACTTGTAGCTAAATGGTTTATATGTGTGTTCAATTCTGTCCTCCATAAATCCGTGCAGGATCTATGCAGTCCATTTTGTTATACAGGTACAGCACACCAATAAGCCATAACAAACCTTCCCCCTCAAGACACTAAGAGTGGATTCCAGCTGGTTTTGAAAGAAATTTTATCAATGTTAGTTTTAATGATAGACTTTGTGTGTCTTGACCGGAAAACAGCACGATCAGAACTTTACATAGAATGTTAAATGAAGAGAGAAGAGCACAAGATTTTTTTGGAATTGTAAGATGCAACTTGTAATTGTGCTTATCCTGACAGGAATGAGCAATAGCATTTAGTTAGGCATGGCCTTAAGTGTTTGCTTTCTATGCAAACTTGAACTACAGCAAATATCAGGGGGAAAAGTGATTGCTGGTTGTAAATAAATGCTTGTAAAATAAACCCTTGTTTTTTGTGTACTCTTAGTACACATTTCAGATTATAATATCAAGGATATGTGAAGTATGAGAGTGTATTTTTAATAGATCTGCATGGTGGTTGTTTGAATAGCTCATATTGTTTAACATTTCAGCTGCAGATCTTGCCAGTCATCTCAATTATAGCAACAACAAATGCCTTGTGTGTTTAATTAATGTAGAACTATACTAAAAATGCCAATGCAAATAATTTCTGATATGCATTGCTATTTTTGAGATTTGTCACCTTATTTATAAATAGCAGACTCATCCTTCAGAAAAATTAAAAATTTATGAAAAACTAAATATTTTTTCAAGCTGATAGATGGCACTTTACATTTAAACATTGCATGCCTGATGATCATACTTTCTTGGCTTTACCTGCAGGGAGCCCTTTACAGTGAGAAAAGGATACAAAAAACTTGTCTTGAATTAACTAATAATCCAAGGTGTGCCAAATCAAATACTATGCAAAGATTATTTTGTTCTGAGAATTAAAAGAGGCTTAGGGGACCCAGGGAGAACATTGTTCTTTGAATCAGTAGCAAAATCCACTCCTTTTAGCTGGATTTTTTTTTCACCAGGAGCATTCTCCTGAAAAGAAAGGACATTGAACTGGACTAATAGTAGTGCTAAATATTTGCATACCTTCTGGTCAGGCAATTCTTAGTAGTGCATTTTATTGCCCACAGAACACCTGAAGAGCTGTGTGTGAACTTCTGAATAGGCAGTGTCTTTAAGGGCCGCTCATTCTGTAGATCTGACTATCTCACCTTGTTTCTCAAACCTGAATTACAGAGTGATGTGCTGAAGAGACCAGGAAGAAAGGATGCCCATATAAATCTAATTATTTAGAAGAAAGTATAGCAGAGTGCAAACTTCTGGTTTGTTTCTTCTCTCTGTTTTGGGATTATTTAAATGCAGCTTACCTTTCCCTAATGTCAAAGGTGTTGTTTTATCTTGCTTGATCCATGGGAATCTAAGTATCTGTCATTGCTGCTGAACAAATCCTCCATCTTACAACAAAAAAGAGACAAATGCTCTTGGTCCCAGTGAATGCTTTGTTCACATCAAACTAAATTTGTTTTAAACTTCTTCCTTTTGAACTTGCAGCTCCGAGCACTGCAATGTCTGGACAGACTAGCTGATATAGTGTCAATATAGTTCCATTAATGTAATACTCACTAATGCCTGAAAGCGAGCTAACTGCAACAGCAGGGTGTGCTGCTTTCAGCTGAGATAAAGTTAATTTTCTTCCCAGAGGCTGGCATGGGCTGTGTTTTGGATTTGTGCTGAGGACAGGGCTGATATTGGGGAGATGTTTTTGTTATTGCTGAGCAGGGGTTGCACAGAGCCAAGGCCTTTTCTGGTTCTCGTTCTGCCAGGCTGGGGAGGAGATGGGGGTGCAGGGGAGGCTGGGAGGGGACACAGCCAGGACAGGTGACCCAAACTGACCACACAGGGACATTCCAGACCATGTGGCATCGTGTTCAGTGTGTAAAGTGGAGGAAGAAGGAGGAAAGGGGGAACGTTTAGAGCAATGGCTTTTGTCTTCTCAAGTCACTGTTATGTATGATGGGGCCCTGGTCTCCTGGGAATAGTTGAACACTTGCTTGCCCATGGAAGCAGGGAATTAATTCTTTGTTTTTCTTGCGTAAGCAGATTTTGATTTGCATAGTGAACTGTGTTTATCTCAACCCATGAGTTCTCTGGCTTGTACTGCTCCAGTTCTCCCCCTGATGTCTCTGGTGAGGGAGTGACTGTGTGGGGCTTGACTGCTGGCTGGGGGTGAGCCACAACACAGGGCTTCAATTGGCCTGTGAGGAATGTGGTTCTAAGATGCTTTTCGCTTATGAGAGCACAACCTGCTTGGGTATCACTGCAAGGTACTGTTTTATTCTCCAAAACACAACCTTATCATGAGTCTGTATTTGACAAGGTTGGTTTGAATAGGTTGTTGTGCCTGCTATTGTTGTCATTGTTCAAAGTGTCAAATATCGTGTTGAAAGGAGGGCTTAGATTAACATTTTCTTTCTAAATTTTAACTATAATAATTGTTATTATCTTAACGTATCAAAAGTAAAAAAAAAAACAAAGGCTTTATTTCATGGTCCTAATCTCTAGCTCCTTTAAAGTTGACAAATGAAATCTCCCTTTATTGGCCTAAATTTCAGCATTGTTCACTTTCTGTAGAGTGAAATATTTTACCTTGCCTTTTTTTTTTCTTTGTGTGTGTGTAACACAGATTTCCCTACTTGTTTTTTTTGTTAGTCTTGCTCCTCAGACTGACAAGCTTGATAAAGATTAGGTCTTCAGCAAAAAAGCCAAATTCTGGTTAAAAGTAAGCATTTAGAATATTCCAGAATGTATGGTAAAACACCAATATGAAATTATTAATCGCTGTCTGTTTTCATTTGAAATCAGGGGTGGCTTTTTTCCTCATTTTTTTCTTGACTAGGCAAATAGATCAGTTTCTAACTGAAAGCATGTAAACTCTTTGTTCAGTGTGCAGGCCCCATGGCCATGTCTCATTACATGTACTTCACTTTTGGATTAAAATGAGTCCTATCCCCTGGTTAGTGCAGTAATCTGCATGAGAGCGTATGTAGCTGAAATGACCTTTGAATAGTTCCAAAAGGCTCGGGGTGTGCCTGTAGCTTAAGGATATTTTGAAAATTCTGAAGGAGATGGTGAAGAAGAAAGATTCTAATTCATCAGTTGGACAACTAATTACTTTGATGCTAGATTTGGTTCTTTAAATAATCATTTACCCTGACATGGGAGTAAAAAAATGAGCTTATCAGAAGCTTAGAGAGCTATTGTTTCTACTTCTAGAATGTCAATAGTAGCTCATAACTTTTCCTTTTCTTTTTCCTTTTCTTTTTCCTTTTCTTTTTCCTTTTCTTTTTCCTTTTCTTTTTCCTTTTCTTTTTCCTTTTCTTTTTCCTTTTCTTTTTCCTTTTCTTTTTCCTTTTCTTTTTCCTTTTCTTTTTCTTTTTCTTTTTCCTTTTCTTTTTCCTTTTCTTTTTCCTTTTCTTTTTCCTTTTCTTTTTCCTTTTCTTTTTCCTTTTCTTTTTCCTTTTCTTTTTCCTTTTCTTTTTCCTTTTCTTTTTCCTTTTCTTTTTCCTTTTCTTTTTCCTTTTCTTTTTCCTTTTCTTTTTCCTTTTCTTTTTCCTTTTCTTTTTCCTTTTCTTTTTCCTTTTCTTTTTCCTTTTCTTTTTCCTTTTCTTTTTCCTTTTCTTTTTCCTTTTCTTTCCCTTTTCCTTCCCTTTTCCTTTCCCTTTCCTTTTCCTTTTCCTTTCCTGAACAAGATCAACTTAACTGTTACACACAATCTTTATGTAAAGAAAACTCTTAGATTAATTAATCATCAATTAATATAAAATTTATACAACCTAAATTGGTATTTGCCTGTTGAACCTAGATACAGTTCAAACACCATTCTTCTCTCTGTGAATCAGTAATCTAATACTGTTTATACAGTTTTAAATGTAAAAGGGATTTGTTCAGTTGGTGTTTGTTTTGCTTTTGTTAGAAGTCTAACTGAATACATTAACTATACCTATAACAATGAGGCAGAATATTTGCTTTTGATTCCAAGAACATTTACTGTCTTTAAAATTGCATTTTTATAGAAGGAAGTAAAATTTGAATGATAATATGAGGACTGCACCCAAATACCTCATAATTTATGGAGACACTATGGGACTGTTGTTTCCTATATGCGCCCATATTGCAGAGCATCTGTGGAAATGTCACCTAGGACAGAGCCTTTCTCTTCTCACATATTAGTCCACTGATTTCAGTTCCTCCTTGTGTCTTTCTCTTCCCTGTTCTACCTTCCATAACCCCATGGTATGATGGAAAAGCCCTAATTTTCATTATCATCTACCCTAACAGGAAAATGGAGCAGAACTCAGTCTGTCAGACTCATAGATGTTGCCCTACATTAACCAGAACAGTTACCTTTAAATTAAATACTTGTCTTGCATAGACTCAGCACTTCTGAATGCCATTACAGAGCATATCTGCAGAGTATTTTAATTATTCTAAATGTTGAAGGCATCTCAAAAAAGTACTTTACTAATCCTCATAAATTACAGACTTTTTATAGATTTACATCAGCATGACTAGGAGTCATCCTTTCTCTGCAACCTGATAGCAAAAGGGGATGTGAAGTAAATGTGGGCATAAGTCAGACAAAATATAAGATATACATAAAAAGGGAGCTGGCAAACAAGTTATTATTGCCATCCTGAGAGATATCACCCTGACTTTTAATAGAGCAGAAGCAAGAATGGGAATAGTGAACCTAGGTTTTAGTGTGGAAAATAAATCCAGTTATTGGATAGGAGTTCCCCTTTTATGTGTAGTCTCTGCAGCTACTGAAAAGGTATTTTGATCTATTGATTCTCTAAGAAAAAGTAATACCTCTCTTGCTATATATGGAGTGGTTTGTTCAACAAGTGTGTAGTGAATATGCTGGATGAGAGTATTTTCTAACCACCTATTCTCAACCAGGAAGGGCTGTATTTTCTAGGCTGTCGCTATGTGTCCCATACCCCTCACTGTGTACTGTCAGGGCGAGGATGTAAATACTTTGTCAACTGTTCTTGAAAACCCTGGGCAGGAATATTTGCAATGCCATTCCAATGAGTGTCAAGAAAACTCGTAGTAATGGTTGGAATGGTTGAATCCTGGTATACAGCAGTGATAATAAAAATGAACAAAGACACACTTTTCTTGAGGCTAATTCTGGATATGAATCCAGCAGAGATGACAGTGAGCTGAGATAAGGGAAAATAGTTGAACTAGGTTTTCAAGTTTTTCTTCTGTTTGGCATTGGAAGGGTGACATAGGATATGGTTCTGGCTGTGCAGACAGCCTAGACTTTCAACAATTGATAGTATGATCTAGACCTCCTGTGACAGGATGGAAAAGGTATGTAATGAAGAACTAACCCTGTGCTTTTCCTGGAATGTCTAAAGATGGTTTTGACTTGTCTCAAAGTATTTTAGTGTTGTCTTTGATTATACTGGTCATGGATGCACGTCAGTGAAGGAAGGCAGCACGAGGCAGGGATGAAAGACTTGAAAACACTCAGATTTAAAATTTTGCTTTCATGAGTTTGTTTATCTGGGCCACATGCAGGAAGCCCTTGAATATGCTCTGGGATCAAGAGAAGTTTAGTTGACAAATGTTTACGCACCTGTAGAGGTATTCTTACAATGCAGTATAGGCAATAGTTTTTCTGTGCTTTGTGAGTAGCACAGTAAATGCATATGGTGAACTAGAGATTTTGCCTTCTGTACTGTCGTAATAGCTGAGTTAATACTCCTCATTATTTTCCCAAGTGCCAGCTGTATTGTCATTCTGTGCATGTAATATCCTGGTTAATTACTATAGCATTGAGGTGTTAAGCTACTAGCAAAATGGAAAAAAAGTCAATGAATTTTTAAAGCTCTCTAGGCAAGAACATAATCTGAAATTAGAATGGCAAGCTTTATATTTAGAAGCACTTGCTTGAAGCCAAACTTTGTGCTCCAATTTTTAATATTGTAGAGAATTTAGCTTAAGGACTAGAAGTATATCTAGGGATGTGCTAAAGGGTTGAAGTGGTATAAGAAACAAATGATTCAACTTGTAGGTGAAACAGCTTTGCAATATATTGCTAATGTGTTTAAACCATTTTTTTTTTCAATGGATTTCACTGTTTATGATGGGAAATTCTTCACAAATCAGGAGAAAAAAAATAAAGATTACAAACTAGTGGAAAATTCTACAATAGGGGAGATATCAAAGAACACAGGCTAAACAGCTAGCATTCAGGGAATGCATTAATTTAAAATTAAAGAAAAGAAGGAATTGAAAAGGGATGTATGAGGAAGTTCTTGGATTTTGACAGCAAATTCATTGATCTTTTGGTCCTTAGTCCTTCCAAATATAGCTTGTGAGAATATAATTTATTGTAGCTAAGTTCTAGGAAACAAAAAATGTCAACTTTGATTTCACCTCAAATACTTCATCTAGAAAGTATCAAATACACAGTAGGCATTTGAAATAAGGACAAAAAATTAGTGTCATTTTACAGAAGAGTTTGGAGCCATGTATGAATATTGCATGAATTTCAGCTGCTAAGTTCTTGAAAACAGAAACAATGCCTAATACTGTGCTTGCCAATTATCCCTGTAAGTAGGTGCTGCTGCAGCACTCACAGCTAAAGTGTAAAATAAATTGCCATCTAGTTCAGAGGTGGTAACAGTTTCTAGAAGCCTGTAGCTTTAAAATAAACTGCTCTTCGTGTGCAGATTGCTGTGTAGGACTCTGCAGACATCTGCTACTCTGCCTGTACTGGCAGAACCCCTATGTGAAACCCTTGTATTTGCAGAAGGAATACTCTCTGCTTGCATAGCATGAATACTCTCTGCTTGCATAGCACGTTACCTCTTTAATTGCATAAATTAAAACAAAATTTGTAAAACAAAATCTCCTTACCGGATTTGTAAAGAGCACATTACTGATGATTATTACAGCAGCAAAAGCTTGTGGTAAGCTATCCCTGTGAGCAGAACTTTATTGAGCAGACCATTTGCTCTATCCAGATCATACTTTATTTTTATTTTTCAATAGATGCGTAGATATTACAGTATTTTTTTTTTCCTATAAATTATCTTTCTAGAAAGATATTTGCCAAATTTAGAACAAAAGACCACTCTAGGGTGCTGAAATGTTGTTAAGGTAGGTTTATTTAGTGAGAAGCAAAAAGCAGAACAATCTCAAGAAATCCAAAAGCCTGAGGCAGTGCCCTAGGGTGAATGTCTCTGTGGGCCAGAAACAAATGAAGTCTACTGATACTTTGCTGAAAGCTGCCATTTCCCAGACTCCACTGGAGTCCACTTAAAAGTTTTGTAGTTATTCAACACAAGATTCATGGAAGTTCTCTGTCAAGCAAAGGATGGAGTTAATGATTATAAATTTCTACTTTGCACTACCTTCAGTGCAATAGTGTTTGAAAACAGCACTGTGGTGTGAGTAAAATAGATTAAAAAAAAGGCAGACTTCTCGAGAGGCTTTAATATTTTAAAAATGCAAATCAAGGCTGGTTCATAAATGAAAAGCACAAATTTCTATGCATGTTCCTTAGTTTTATGTGCATTCCTTACAAGTAATATGTCTTCTTGCTTTATCACTAGATACTACTAGATACTACATACTACTAGAATGGTAATTCATGTCTTTTCAAAAGTAGCTTTTCTTTGATGGGTATTAAATTTGATGCAGCTAGGAATGCACCTCTATTTAGATTAAACTGTAAAAAATAATATGCCCTTTCCTCCAAATATAAGAGGCCGTATATTTTCAACGGATAACTGGAAGTCAGTGTTATTTACAAAGAACTGAGAACACAATCAATGTATAGTTTTCACGTAAGTTAGCAGAGTTTTTACCTGCTGTACTGAACTGTGCAGGCCACATATGAAACTTGTTTTCAGAATTCCAATTTAACATTTCCAATAGCTTAAATTCTGGTTTAGGCTGTACTGTCCAGACACATATTTTAAAAGTACAAGTGCTAAACCTTCTAAGGATGTTTGGTGAATTTGCCCATCATCACATCACAGTGTGTGGGTACTTAACTGTTTTTTACTGGGTCTTAGCCTAGTATTCCATGGTGCAAAACACCCTGAACAAGTGTATCTGATGTTTCAAAATCTGACTCATGCTTTTCAAGACAATCCTATTTTTGTGATGCTTGAATCAATATTCTTTGTAGATTTTTCTGTTCACATGACTATTTTGTATTTCACTGGTATTTGTGAGCTTATGTACATGTTTGTGTATGTGAAGTGTTGACTTCTGATTTCCTGAAATTCTTTTTCGTAGAGAAACATAAATATGTGGAAAGAAACAAACCACACCTCCTAGTGTTACGTGAGGAGGCCTTGTAGCAGCCATCCAGAATCTGGCCCATAAGGCAGCCAAAGAGGGACTCACCTTAAGAAACTGGAGTGACAGAACGAGGGTATGTTTTGAGACTGAAAGAGGGTAGGTCTAGGTTTAGATGTTAGGAAGAAATTTTTTACTGTAATGGTGTTGAGCCACTGGAACAGGTGACCCACAGAAGCTGAGGATGCCCCATCCCTGGCAGTGTTCAAGGCCAGGTTAGATGGGGTTTTGAGCAATCTGGTCTAGTGAGAGGTGTCCCTGCCTGTGGCATAGGGCTTGGACCTAGACATTCTTTCAGGTCCCTGCCAAACCAAACCATTCTGTAATTCTCTGACTTTTTTTTCCTTAAGTTTCCACTAATGACTTGCATCTATTTGGCTATCACAGTAGTGAGGGGCAGTAAGCAAGCTCCCTGTATGTGCTGTTCACACTGGAAATCTTGCATTTGGGCACCTCCTTATATCGTCCCCTGAAACAGACCTCAGCAACCAGGAGCTGAGAAATACAGACTATAAAGCAAATGGCTCTGTTCTGCCACTTTTATTTTGTAAATTCACTTGTTAACTCCGTATATGAGCTGCAACAGCACATGGAATTTAGTGCTGTGTTTTGTGGTGGTAGGAAGCACATATACCTGAAATTTTCATTAAAAGTTGTAGGCTGTAAATCCTTTAGTTGAGTCAGCATTAAACTCCAAGTGTGATTAAACCCCCTAAATAAATCTTTCATACTCTCACATTGAATGTGGAAGTGCCCTCCTTAATTAGGCAATGACTGTAGAAATGCTCTGTGGTTGACACAGCGCATGAAAATGGGCTATTCATGCTTTCTAAAGCACAGTGGAATTAATCAAACATACCCTGCTACCTTTGGGGACAGAGAGAGCCTATTTCTATACAATCTTTAATATGTGTTAGCAACTAAAGGGACTAAAACCAACTCAATCCACTGATTACAATTCACAAGAAACCATAGTCAGAATGAAGGATTTAAAGAAGAATGCAATGATAATATAGAACATATTAATATAATGATTATAGATATATTCATATAATAATAAACCCAAGAACTTCCTGGCTCTATTTTTCATTAGTTGGTGGCTAAGGAATGTAGACCAAGATAGGATCAAGATCACTTAAGTAATATTTAGATTCTAAATAAGCAGTCCAATTTCAATAAGAATAGGTAATCAACAATGGAAAACCAGGTACTAATTTTAAGGATACTCTCAGAAAACACTGAGAAAAACAGGAAAGAAAATGCAGAGGGATGACAACATGTTGGAGGAGAAAAAAACCAGATCAAATCTTCTTCAGTACTATTCCCACTTATTTGACTTCCCACAAAAAAATTGTTTAGACGTAATATCTATCAATACAGGAAATTACAATTTAGAAAATATTCAGTTGAGAAAATATGAACATCATGGCAATCTTATTTACATATATTTCATTATGCCAAAAACCATGAAAAATTCAGTCACCCTGATCTCCATGCTCCTTAAGGAATTCTCCACTGGCAAAGAATTTACTGGTAATGCATTAAGTTCTCCAAGGATGGTCTCCAAGTGAGTATTTTATCTTCATGCTACATGATATAGAGCTAGTGAATTAGCAAAAACCTGATCTTAATCTAGGTCACAGATTAAATAGGTTCAGTTGTGGCTTTAAACAATGAATGCTAGGATTACTCCCAAGAGCTGAAAAGGAATTATGGAACATCCATGGCAGAATATTTTATATAGTGAGGCAGGGAAGGACCAAAACCAGGAGTGATGGAAATGACTGTTTTCTTGATTATTTTTGTCTGTATGTGATTATTTTGACTAATATACATTTAAGCAACTTTAATTCTAAAATTGTCATGTCATCTGAATAGAATATAACATTAGTTGAACAAAATAAATAAAATTACATATTGCTTTTGAGTGTAATTTAATACAAAACAAGCTGATCTAACCAGTAAATTTCATGAGATTGTTTAACCTCTTGGCTACTGTACTGCTTGTTATCTTAGAATGTCAGCTTTTAATTTGCAGTTTTGGAAAGCCTTATCTTTCTCAGTTTTTTTTTTTTTTTCTGTCAGTTTTGGTTGGATTTTTGGTTTTTTTTTCAGTAGTTGAAATATTTTGAAGGAGTTATCTAAAATCATTGTTCTTTTCTGCCTATTTCTCTTAAGCCTGTATTTATATTCACAGTCACTTACAGGTAATTTAAAAAAAACTGGTAACACTAGGCAAAATTAACCCTCAGTATAATATAATCTTTAACAGATGTGTATTAAATACTGATTTGTCATGCAAGTTGTTTATGTACAAAATTACAGAAGCCCATGAATGCTTAGGTAGTATCTGTAATAAGAAAAGAGATGTTTTCCCTAGGTTCATGTTGTAATTTTTTTTTTAAGTTCTAGGAGATAAAGCAACAAAATATGAAACAGTATTCCCTACACTGCCTATTCAAACACTAATTTTTACTGTGTTAAGATATTTTCTTGAAGAATAATTGTCAGGCTAGAAATAAATCCTTCACAGAAGTATCTTGGTTGAGTATCAGTGTTCCAGGTGGTTTACGAAACACAGAAGTACCCATAAAATAGAAAAAGGATTATTTAAAAGCATAAGCCTATATGGACTCCTTTTATTACCCTGGCTTTTTATTTGCTGTTAATAACTACAGCAGTTGGTGATAAAAGATTAAGAAAAATTTGGAACAATTACTTTAGATAAAAGCCCCATTTTTTATCTTTGTAATCTGTTTACAATAGTGTTGTAACAGAGAAGCAAGTACTTTTGAGATGAAAGGTTAATAAATTAATTTGCTGTTAAAAACAAATGTGACATGAAATTGTATTCTTTAGTCGATTTTCATAGGCAATTGCTGCAAAATTCTTTGGAATTATTCGCAATGTGTAGATACCTAGATATCCCTAATAACCTAATTTTCAGTTTAAGGTGTCTTGTTAAAGAATACATACATTTTGAAACATGAGTTTTGGAAATTAAAATGAGACATAAACAAAAGAGTGAGTCAATTGGAAATGTGATGGTGATAAAAATGAGTAAGTTGTCAAGGCCAGTAGGAATGATCAAGGGATTGTAAAGTGAACATGGCGCACCTGAGGATGTTAAACACCAGGTGTACCTTAAAGTAGTACATCTTCAAGATTTGGAAGCATAGAATCTTGGAATAGTTTGAGTTGGAAGGGATCTTTCAAGGTCATCTAGTCCAACTCCTGCTGCAAGGAGCAGAGACATCTTCAACCATCAGATTGCTCAGAGCTCTGTCTAACCTTGACCATGAATGTTTCCAGGGGCTGGGAATCCACCACTTCTCTGTGCAACATGTTCCAGTGTTTCACCATCCTTAATTAAAAAATGTTTTGCTGACATTCAATCTAAATCAAACTTCATTTTAAAACCATTCACCTATATCCTATCTCAACAGACCCTGCTAAAATGTTTGTTCCCATCTTCTTGTAAGCTGCTTCTAAGTACTGAAATAAAGGTACTTTGTTACTATATAGTATTTACATATTACTATATAGTATTTCCTGCCATAATAAGGTCTCCTCAGACTCTTCTCCAGGATGAACAGCCCAGGTCTCTCAGCCTTTCCTGGATGCATACTCACCTATCAAATCTACAACTCTCCAATTTAGATAGAAGGATTTAGAGGACTGTGTCACAGGCCCGACAGAAGTGCAGAGAGATGACATCTGTAGCTCTTATAGAATGAAAGTTGCTGAAATAACACATGGAAAAGAAGTCACTGCAACACATACAGCTGCTCTCTCTTGAAGTTTCCTCTCAGATTTTCTTAAACAGAAATTGGTAGGGGACAATTTGTCAGACAGTATAGAAAATGTGTAGCAGAAAGGGAAAGAGGTGTCCCCATCCAGGGGCTGTGTGAGCTACTTTACCCTGCAGCACTGTGTAGAGATCAAATTTTGTAAAAGTCATTATGAACTGGTGGAGGACTAATGATCTTTTGTGTAAAAATGGAATCTTCTTGTAAAAATTGTTGATCACCCTTACTTCTGTCTTTCACATTTCAAAGGAGATTAAGCACTGGTTTTGACCTTTGAAAATATCTTCTCATGATTGGTGAGTTTTGGCTTTCCAACATCTTTGTTAGTATTTCTTAAAAAGTGATAAAAATTTTGCTGTTAAAGACTTACATCTGATTGTTTCTTTAGAATTAACTTGACATGTGACTTGCTATTGAATACTTTTTATTGGGGAAAAATGCTGTAAACTACAGAGTCCTAAATCTGAGGTATAAATTGACCATAAATTTATACAGTGAGGAGATTAGTCACTGGAGGAAGAGCAAGAGGAAATGAATTTTCTGTCTTTTGTTAACAAGGGTAGATGAATTTTATTTCAAAGATGCATTTCAGCCAAACAAAAGCTTTTTTGTTCAATAATGAGATAACTGATGGAAAGTTGCTACCCTGAATCATACAAACCACCAGGCTAGTCTGAATACTCCTATCAGTGCCATGAATAATGTATATATAAGTATCAGGATGTTTTTGCTTATGGCTTGCATACATTTCCCCTTTCATAATCATCTTTTATTGTGCTACAGCAAAAGTAATTTTTTTTATACTGAGAAGTATTTCTCTTACCATTAGAAAGATCAGAATTTATATTTACTTTTCAGTCAAAATTATTTCTCATTAGAAAAATTCTGTTCCAGTATTTGGGGATATTTTCAAGATAAAAATATCAAAAACTTCTCTAAGACTTAGGAATTTGTTACTTTTTATGAAATAAGCCTTTTTTCCTTCTTTTTTAGAGTAAAAAGTAATTTTAATTCTATTCTTAAGTAGTGCTGAAATCTGAAAGTTTCCTGTTACCTTAGCTATTTCATTCTTGAAAAGCACAGGTTAGTTACTGTTTAAATAAAAATCAATATTGTCATTTGATCATATCTTACAGTAAAGTATTTAAAATTGCAGCTCTCATTTTTTAAGGGACTTTTTCTACCCATCAATCTCCAAAGAAAAACTTTAAAGTTCAATCGGAGATGGTGGAGATTTGGCATTTTCCCTATGTGAGATATTTTTTTAATCTTAGATTTTTCCTGACCCTTTTCACAGGAAGTCAAAGATATCTGAGTGTTCCCTCTGATTCAAGCTGTGATTTTCAGGATTTCCAGCTCTCTCTGCTGAAGAGAGAAGAATTTAATGCTCTTGTTCACAGCCTGAATAAATCCTTTTTATATATAGGCCACAAGAGATCCACCTAAGTCTGAGAGTTGTGATTTTCAGTCTTCCTGCTGCAGAGGTGAGGACCATGCCCTGGTCAGCATTGCCTGGAGATCCGTACACAGGCCTCGTTTAGATTTCACGAACATGAAAACTGTAATGAGTCTGTGACTGAAACCGAGAGAGTACCTAAACAGTAGTAAAAGCTACATTGGTTAAAATATCTCAAAACTTAAGCATTTTCCCATATCTCTGCATTTAATCAGAAAATACAGGCCTCCTAATGCTTCCAAATATATATTTAGAAGTTTACATGGGTGACTTATGCCTTATGTGTTATTCCTAGCAATCCTAAACTGCTCTCAAATTCTGAAACAGAGCATGAGATGTTTGAGAGCACAAGTATGAACACACAAAAGGACAAATATGCGTATGTGCAAAACATTTGTAAGGATAAGGAAAAACAAAAGTGCAGGAGATAGAAGGATGTGAGAGTGTAAATTTAAGGTACAGATAGAGACAAGTTCACAGGTTTGATCTGGATTTAATGTAGGAAGAGAATTGAGGCCAGTGTATGTACTGAAGACGCATCTTTTGCATGTAGACCAGCATCTTGTTTCTAGTATGCAGGCTGAGATAAAGACATTCTTAATGGTTGAAAAAGTTAAGTTCTGAACCACCAGCTGAGATTTAGTAATTGTGTTGTTTTTGCAACTTCATTCTTACTCAAATTTAATTTTGAGAGGCTTTTAAATAATCTTATTTGATTTTTCAACACGTAGTCCAGATTCAGACAAATTTAGACTGAAAAAGCTCTTGCCCTAAGGATGCACATGTATTCTTTTTTTGTATGTTGCAAGTTCTTGCTTTTGGGTTCATTTTACTCATAATCATTTCCATCTAGTCATATTATAGCAGATGGGAGAAAAGAAAAGCTTGAGGGTGTGCAGCTGAGCCAATGGTTGAATGTCAGTTACTGAATCAATTCCATCTATAGTTTCAGAGTGCTGTTTGAGAAATTTATGTTTAATAGTATTCAAGAATCATTAGGACATGTGTCAAAATTTGTGGGGATTTTGTGTTCTTATGAAAAATGAGACCCACTGAGGAAATTCTGTTCTTGTTTCCACTCCACTAAAAAACTATGCAACTAGCATCTTCTCCAGGTAAATGGAAGATAGCAAATCACACAGATATTTTATCCTGAGAAGAGAGAATTTTCATTTTAAAAATTGACAAAAGTTCACATTTAAAAGTCAAGCAATTTGTTAAAATTTTACTGTCTGCAGAATGAAGATAAAAAATTAAAATTAAAAAATTGTTAGTCAACTCAGACTAAGTCAACCAAGTATCAACAAGTATATATATTTCTTTCAAATTGCCTGGTCAGAAATAGCCATCTGATTCCACGTGACATCTCCAAAATGAGTTTTAATGAGCTTCTGGTACATTAAAAACATTCTCTTAAATATCTTTTAAATTTTAAAAATGCATTTTAATAATTAGTTACATGAGTTCGATTTTTTTTTCAAATTTTAACCAATGTAGAAGGAATTATTTTCAAACAGAGAAAAATTTTACTTACTTTTTCCTTTTTTTTTTTTTTTTTTTAAATTTAGCTATTCCCTGTGTATCTACTCTTCTTTTGAGAAGCACGTTACAAAGTATTAGAAATATAACACTGAAGGGTCATGTGTATTCTTTCAGCAGTTAAGTGATTCTAAATAAAGGCATCTTTCTTTCTGAATATGTTATGCACATTTTAGAATTCATTAATATAATTATTAGAATGATTAGAAACTTGAAAAGTACTTTTAAACTTGTTACAATCTACATATGAACTATTTATTTTCAGCTTTTATCTATGCCACTCCCCTGTGGTCATTAGGCTTGACTCAATCCCCTTACAAGCACAGGATTTAGATGTGCTGTTATCACTTGCAATTGGAAAGACCAGTGAACTTCTCTCAGTTGCAGAATAAAAAATAAATGAAATGCAGCAGTAGATACTTCCCCTAAAAGGCCGAGTTAGCCTGTCTCTGTGACATTTCAAGGGATCTTAGAGAATGTGTTAGTCTTGACATTTCATAACACTTGCAGCTTCTAACAGAGAAAAAAAAATAAAATTGAAGACAATGTTCTGTTTTCTTGAGTTCCAGTGGTTGTGGAGCAGTACATTTGCTCTTATGCCATTTGTCTCAGTGCTTCTCCAAACATCCAGTGTTGATTATCAGTGAATGACTTTTGCCAAAGAACTCCCTAAACCTAATAACCTTCCTCCTTCTTACTGAACTATTTTTTCCCATTTTTACTTATATATCTTACATGTCATATATATTTTTCTGCCTTCCTATGCTGAGGAAGAGAAAGGAACCTCACTAAATTGATTTTGCAGTTATTCTGTCATTACAAACAAAATTAAAAACAATAAAAAACCAAAACTACCTTACTGATTGAAGCCCATGGGAATTCCTTGTACAGTACCCTACTTCCCAGGCATACTGATCATAGATCTGTCACATTTTCATACACATAATTCTTCAATCCACACTGCGTGGATTGTCTGCCGATTTCAAAGGTAATTTTTTAGTGTGACCAAGCACATGATGCAGCATCTACAGACTAATCTATTCTATAAACATCTTACATGTGAGTGCTTTCTCATCTGCTCTAAAATCATATTTTCTTTAATGTGCTAGACACTCTTTTTGCTGTCAGCACCTTCCACTTTAAGTCATGTTTTTATAGACCTTAATTTTGATATTCTCTCGGGACATATGATGCTAATGCGAGGTACTGTGAAGCTGTAGTAAGACATAGTATAAATCTTATGGGTATGAAAAATTAAGCTACACCAATTTAACATGTTTATAAAACCTTTCTGCTTTATATTCAGTTGCAATTTACTGGGAAGAAAAGATTTACTTATTTTTAATACATTATGTATCACATACTTAAATTCATGTAATAATCCTTGTAAGTATTAAAAATGTGGAGAGAACTGGAAATAAGCAGTAGGCATCTAGAGATATTGCTTTTCTTATATGTGTCATTGGGAGAAGGCAGAGGAAAAGTCTTCAACTTTGGTCTTTTCATTCAGAGTCCCAGTGCTGGAACTTCAGTTACGTGGGAAAAGCTTTATGTTTTATTGAGTTATGATCAATATCATAGTAGAAAAAAGCAGTAGAGTATGGATAGAACCTAAAATATACATCCTGAAGTCTGTGACACACAGAAAATCCCACTGAGAGATTTCATGTTCCCTGAAAGTTGCATTAAGGGGGGGTGTGGGGACCCAACAAACACAGCCAGGGGTGCAGGGTGGTGCTGGGCTGGTGGAGTTCCTGATAGTGATTGATCCTGCAGGCAGCAGCCAGGGCCCTGCTGCACTGTGGAGCTTGGCTCCTCTTTTTGCAGGTGGCATCTGGCAGCACCTGGCAAGTCCTGCCTGTCACAACCCCCTGGGGAGCAGTGAGGTGAGGCAAGGTGGTGTGGTGGCCATTCCCACTGGGCACAAAGCAGACCTGATGGTGCAGGGGTGCAGGAGGGTGCAGGATGGACCTGAGCCCTTCAGAAGCGACAGAAGCAATGAGCTCTGGGACAGGGAACAGGATGAGCTCTATCTAGAAGCCATCAAGGCTAGCAAAGTTTCAGGGGTATGTAAAAACAAAGATTTTAGGGTCCTTCCTTTAGGATTGTGTTGCACACTAATGCAAAGTAAGACTTTCCCATGAATAATGTCTAATTTAGGATCATTGAAAACTCTTTTATAATCTGAAGTCAAGTTTGTGACAGTCCTCTTCTGATTATAGGTAATACTGCCACTGGCACTGTCTCCTGTTTTGAGTTAATTTCCTAAGCTTTGTCAGTTTGTGTTCTTTAACTTTGAATAGGCAGAAGATGTAAGAGGCTGAGTACCAGTGTGGAGGTCTGATTCATCCTTTTCCCACCTGAGCCCTGGGAGCCATCAGACATCAGAAATTGTTGATGTGCAAGTGTTGCAGAGTATGTGAGCAATGACTTCAAGTGCAAGGAAAGGTCAGTGAGGACATCTCTGACAGGTGAGAAAACAGCTGAACAAAGCCAAACCAAAAGTAAGCAGGCTGGAAAAGGAAATGAACCAACTGAAAAAGCCCTCTAGGAAGTGAAATTAACTTTAGTTATATAGCAGAAAGAGAATTACATCAGACCTGGAGATAGACATATGACCAGCATTATTTACACCTTGAGAAAGTTCAAGGGAAAAAAGGTGCCATCAAGAAGGCACAAGAGCTGCAGCAACAACTGGCCTAGCTTCACCATGAAACCTTTGACGGGAACCCAACCTGGACCCTAACCCAGTTTTGCAGTCATCTAAGTAATTTTCAGCCATTCTCTGAAAGAAATAATAATATGGAAGTTTTTTTTGTTATTGTTTTCTGTAAAAAAAAAGCACTCTAATATGTAAAAGGGACTAGGGTGAAACGACTACAGATCAGAGCATTGTTCAAATTGTTTGACCAAATTACAGGGCAGAGCATCCTGCTACAGCTGTGTACTGCATTTTTAAGGTAAATGATCACCTATAAACAGGAGTAAGGGAGAATAGTGACAAGAAAAGTGTGTTTGCTGCTAACATATAATGATGCTAACATTTTCTGAAGATACACTGTTTTAAACTTTTACAGCTTAATTATTCCTCATTTGTTACAGTGAGAATTTAGGAACTTAGGAAGTTTGATACTCAGTGTTTTTTACAGTGTTACATTTTAGGTATAGCCGTTAGCTGCTTCTGACATATGTAACTTGTCTGTTCACAAGAGGAAAATTGTTTCTAGTTGAAATAATCAACCACACTGAATATAATGTACCTTGAGAGTCAGATATAAAACTCAGTGATTTAAAGGCCATTCAGCTGTAGGCTGATGGTTTCTGTGGTGGGATGATTGAAGCATTGGTATAGAGAGGGAGCAGAGGAAATATGTGCATATAGAATAACGTTTCAAACCTAGTGGACATCCATGATTTCTTTTTTTCTCCTATTATTCAACTGCTGTGCATTGTTTTGAGCTCAAACTCCATTATTTAGGACATACAAGCAGATTCTGTACTTATGCTAGAAGATGCTTTGAAAAACTTTTCAAGATTGTAGGATTATTTTTTGTTTTTAAATAGGTAGAAGAGCTAATGTTATGATCCACCAGAATAATGTTAGGATCCTACTTCTGAAATAATGGTAGGGGCCAATTATTTAAAAGATGCCTCTGCCTCAGCTAAGGTTCAAATGAGACCATATGTCAGTACAGATTTTATTGAACAGGAAATGTGAGGTAGAGAGAGGGGAGGGAAGAAAAAGAGAAAGAAAGAGAGAAAGAGATTAAATAGGAAGATAGTCACCAGCACATGGGTTCCTGAGGCATCCCACTGGCCCTTCTTCTGGTCTTCTCTGTTTTGGGGGTCCTCGAGTGTTCCTCTCAAGGTACTACTTTTGTAAGGAGTCCTTGGTATCCAACGGTGTATGTGCCATTCCAACAACTTGAGATGGCATGTGTCTATGCAGCTGCTTCCTTTGCAACATTTTGCCATGGTGAGAATTTTTGTCTGAATAGGTTATCCAGGTGTGCCTCACCCAGCCTGATGTTTTCCTGTTGCTGCATCTGCACTTTCCCCACAGTCTGCACAGTGAAATCTTGTCTGGTGTGGTAATTCCAAACCTTTCACCTCCTGTAGGACAAAAATTAACACCTTCCTGTCAGCCACCTGTGCTTGTTGTGGTATCTCATCTTATGGGGATTTTTACTGCATTCTTTAAGTTCTGACAGACAAAAACAGGGAAGTGCTTTATTATGGAGAGAAGAACATGTCTTCTTGGTAGCAGTAATCAGTTGGTCTACCTTCTTCAGAGAGACTCAGTTTTGTGTATATTCCCTTATTATTTTTTCTCATTCATCTCTAAGGTGATCAAGAATGCAGAGCAGCCACCTTTATATGTCTAAATAAAAGAAAACAGGGAGAAATCTCTATTTATTTTGATTGTTTCCAGAATATGTTAAAAATCGTTGTCTTTTATTTGGAACTGTGCTTACCCAGTTTCACTAACATTACCCTTTGAATTTAATTGTTGGTTAGAGATGCTTGATGATAATTCAGAATATTTTAACATTATTGGACATTTAAGATTTTCAGTATAAAATTCCACTCTATCTAATTGGAATGCTCTTCATTAGGATTAATTGGTTATTATTTCTTCCTGCAAATCTACTGACCAGATTTAAAGAGTAACTGGCATTTAAAAGTAGCTATAATTTAATTTATTGTAGTTTTGACAGACAAGTTAAGGATACTTATGTTCCTTTTGTGTGCATCAGTCTCAGCTCAATTATTTCTAAGCTCTGATGAATTTAGAGATCGTATTTATCGCTTCAGTGCCATTCCTTTCTAAACCCCCTTTCTGTACTTTAAGGTCTAAGTTCAAGAAGTAATTGAAAACAGTATGGACTTTGTGTGTTCATATTGATGGTCAACATTTTTTAAACTTTCCTATTTGAGATATATCTTTTTTGCATTATATTTTAATTTAAACTTATATCCTAATGAGACATCTGATTTAATTAAAATAGGAACATTACTGTTAAGGTCAAACATTGTTCACCTCATAATTAATTTTAGTGGAACTTTGTGCTGTGAACTGTAGTGAAAGTCCTAACGGTGCACTACGATGAGTCTCCCAAGGGTAAGAAGGAAGGATTATCATATGAAAAGTAAAGGTTAGATAAGATAAATCCTCAAACAAAGTTTCAGTGAAGAGGGGAAAGCCCACCAAAATTGTCTTTTGTGAATAGGGCTAAAGTGGAGAAACTTGGAGTACATTGTAACCATGTTCTGATTGTGCATTGGGATGTGATCTGCATCCAGGCCATTGTATCCTCTTGTCCCCCCTGCTACCCTGCATGAGTGGAGGGGAATGGGATAGTGGTGTGCTTCAGTAAATTCCTTAATCTAGTGTTTTGGGAACAAGAAATGAAGATTGCACATTTGTCTGAGTTTAGATGCAATTAGGATGATGTCCTAGGCTATTACTCTGTTGAAAGGATATCTTGAAGAGTAATTTATATTTTCTGTGGATCCCCAAAGCAATTAAATGCATTCACATGTTTAAGTGGGAGCACATAATGGTGTAACACAGTGCCTTGGACTAGCACTGAATAAGAATAGATGGTTTAAGTATACCTGGCACAAGTGTCATAACTCACAGCAATGCAAGGCAAATTTTACTTCACAGTACAGTATCTAATCACAGCATCGTGCTTTATTTTTGTTTATCAAACCTGCTCCAAACTGTGTGAAAATTACTCTGAATGTGGGCAAAACAAAATATATGAAGAAAAGGGAAACTAGATGTTATTTTTGTAAGAAAGGGGGGAAAAATACTTAATCATTCATACATATATCTAATGTATTAGATAACATAACATCTATGAAGAGTAAATTCTAAAATACTAATATACCTTTATCTTCTAACATTTTAGTGTCTCTACAGATGAAGGCAACATAATGAAAGTAATCTATTTCATCAGATGGAGCAATTTGATCATTAAAAATAATGAAATCATATAGTTGGTATTTGAAAAAAAAAAAGCTATTACTCTGTTTATCAAAGATAGATTTGCTACAACCTTGGATGGTGTGAAAGCGTAGAACTCAGCATTTTTTTCTGAATGCTGGACCTAATCTTATCCCACTGGATACACACAGAGAGATATTTCTTTTGGAATATAGGACAACCAAGCACTCTGTCCTGCAGTCCTTGATGCTGAGGGAAGAAACCAAAAAATTTGAAAGCCTATTTAAAAAGACCCTTATATGGACCCTGCAGCCCCAGGGACCCATAGAGTATCCTTTAGGTCTAAAAGCACTTGAAACTTTAGGGAAACTTTGAGAAAGCTTGGAGGGATTATCAGGGAGAAGACACTGCAAACAACAACCTCAATCTCCAGCAATAAAGTTAATGGGCAGAAACCAGCAAGGCTTTGTAAGGCAATTGAAAGATTTGGAGGAGTGGGGCAGCTTAAAAACCTCTCAATATACAGTCTGAGGAGAAAATCCTGGTGCATGGATGGAGTCAGAGATCCAGGCAGATCAATTTGTTCTGGAAGCATTTCAGTAGTTGCTTAACAAGAATTTAATGTTTCTAGTGGTATAACTGCAAACAGATTTCATCAACTCGGAAATATCTTTTTAAGTGAAAGTAGAAAAATCTGAACAATTCACAAGATGCTTATGGTCTTTATTCAACGTGTACAATGAATTTTTTGAAGTTACATTTCCTATTCATATCAATTAGTGTTCCTGCTGTACTAACTACAACTAACTAATCTGTAACTTCTTTTGTTACTAATTTAAGCATGGACTTAACAGCAATATTGAATCATGAATCAAAGGGTTTGTAGCCCAGCCTAAAGAATACCTCTGTACATGTATTTCTATTGATATAAATACATTAAAAAACAAACATTCATATAATAAGTTCTGCTGAAGATTTACTTGATGAAAAGTTTTTTTCATTTTGTCAAATGGTGAAAAGGAGAGTTCCAACGTCATATAACACAGTGAGTGACGTTTCAAAATCTACTGGCAAATTCAGTAGTTTTAAGTGTGGCGAAAAAATCAGAAACAGCTATGAACTAGAACTATTTTAAGTTTAAGTGTTTTAGGACTTCAAAACTATTCTAAAGAACTTCATGGATTTCTTTATCTTAAAATAATAGATTTATCTTTATTTTAGTCCTTATTTTTATCTTTATTGTTTTACTTTCTGCTTAGATGACAAGCTTGTACAGAAATAATATTTATTTATTCTTGGAGAAAACATGGCTAAGGAGATCTTCTCTTTAAGCTATACTGCTGATCTTGCAAATTTTTCCACTGCTAGGCAGACATATTATCAGCAAACACTTTGTCAGGATCATTTGTAAAATATTCTGATATTTAAGCCTGTTACTGAACAAAGACACTCTGAAAGAATATCATGGTTAAACAAAATTAGTATTTTCACTCCAGATTCCCATAACTGGATGGGAAAATTTCACTTAAAGTTAAAAGCTATGTTTACATAATTATTATTATATTTATTTATATTTATTGTTAATAAGTTTTCCTCAGATTTAAATTTTACTCAGTGGCTTCAGAATAATGCTGTTTTAT
This sequence comes from Sterrhoptilus dennistouni, assembly GCA_013397095.1. NCBI lineage: Eukaryota > Metazoa > Chordata > Aves > Passeriformes > Zosteropidae > Sterrhoptilus > Sterrhoptilus dennistouni. Next base: position 220,094 of record VWZU01007461.1, read on the forward strand.
ACTTCCACTATCAGCTAACCTCTTTGAATTAAGGACAGGGAAAAAAAATCAGAAATACTATGCTTTCTTTTTTTCCTGGCACAGTCCAAACAATAGATAACACTGCAAGACACAGAACAGACTTTTATGGAAAAAGAAATATGTTCCGCCAAACAAATCACAGTGGGCACTTTAAGCAAATTTAACAAGTTGGTAGAATAAATATGGTGCTGTATGATACATATTTTATGAGACCTTAGGCCGTTACATTTTTTTTTTCATAAATTTTTAAGCGTGGGCAATTTTCCACTCCAATAATTTAAAATGAAAAATGTTTTACCTTTAGAGAAAATTAGTTAAAGGACTGAAAACATTGTATGAATAAAGAAACTTTGCTTAAGATAAAGAAAATAGATTTTTTTAAAGCAAAAGGCCAATTTATATAATTTTGCTAAATGCTGTAAGTAGGAAAGTGCATAAGTAATTTAGAAGTGCAGAGTGCCTTGGGTTGGTTAGTAAATTGCTGAGGATGTTTTAAAAAGTGCTCCCCATTGGTTACAGAACAGACTTGAGTAAGAGTCCTGAAATTAGTGTTGTAGATATGACGGAGCACACCAAGACTTTCACTGGCCAAACGTAATAGAATTCAGCTTTTCTGTGAAAGCAGGCTGAATTTGTTGGCTGGTATCCTCCAATAATGTAAAGGAGGGCTCTTTGTTTCTAACTTCCAATACTCATCCTGGAAATCCTTTGTGATGGTATTATCTCTAAAGAAGCTCATTCTATTTGTTTACAATTGGTTCAGGACTGTGGCAGAAGTGGGCCAATGTCAATAATTTACTCATGTAGAAGTTTTTATAATAAATCTATTGTCTATGACAAAATGATACTATATTTCAAATTAGTTATTAAAAGTCTCAGGACCCTATTAACTGTAAAATAAGAAATTAAAATTGTTTCTAATTTTAGCATGGATTTTCAAAGTTTTGGTTCCTAAAAGAACCAAAATTCTTTTAGGAACAACACACACCAAAGCTGTGTGTTTGTCTTCTTCTCTTGCAAGTCTAAAGTTTTTACAAACTAGAGTCTGTCTCTTTGGGACAAAATGACAAATATTTCTAGGTGTTTTGAAGCATATGTCAAAAGATTCCCTAGCTCTGAAGAAAACTATGATTAAATATTTTTTACATGTATATAGATAAATAATTCCCGGGAAAATAAAAGCATCTTATCAGGAAATTCAGTCTTAAAACATACTGTAGAACTGTGACTCACAAGCTCAGTCATTGAAGATGTCTGGGATGTTTTTAAATGGTCATGAATGCATGGGGTTTAAAAGGTTGTGGATTTTTTAAAGATCAAATAAAATGGTGCAAGCTGCATTCGATCATGAAATCTGATTTTTCATGTAGTGCGACAGTTCCACATCAAATGCCTTTTCTTCACTGTGGTTCATAATAGGAAAGCTTTGAGAACTGCTGCTTGAACACAAGTATTAAAATATAAAAATTCATGATGTTGCTGAGAGAGAAATACTATGTGAAAAGGGTTTAGGTACAAAAATTCATCAATTCATCAAAATTTAAGTAGTTTAAAATAGAATAATAGTGTTAGGAGAGGAGAAAAAATATTCAAGAGAAAATAATGATTATTTCAAGATTGTGAGTATCCTAAATCTGAAAGTTGATTTTTGTTTATTAATTATGTTGTCATAGTGTTCAGGAGTTCTTGCTGTTGACTGGAGCCTTTCATGCCTGACAGTATGGAAGCAGAACTTCATGTGGTTTGTCATGAAGCATTTTTTGATAGTTAGCATGTGAAAATACAGAATCTAGAGGACATGGGATCAATCAGTCGAGGTTAGCTATGTAAATAAATGTCAGTACAATGCAGAAAAAGTTTTTGTAGATGTTACAAAATAGAGGGTTTAATTAAATTCAAAGGGAGAATAACTGGCTGGTTACAGCAGTAGGAAAGAAGGCACAGAAATGTTTGTTACAAAATTTAGAATCATTAAGCATCTGGGTTGGAGGAAGGTTAGGGCTATTTCCTTCCCCTCTTTAAAGTAAATTGGTAAGTGATAGGGTCTAGAAGTTAAGGAAATTTGAAAGAATTTTAGTTTGACTATAAAAGGATTCAAACTCCTATCTTTTCAAACTTTTCAAACTTTTTTTTTTGTCCATTGTGAAATAGGTTTTGCTGCTCTGAAATGACACCATTTATTTCATAAAAAATATTCATGATACAGTAAGATACAGCAGTAAATATCATTGGTGCATACAGCCTACTGTTTATTAAATTCAGAAAGTTCTTCTGAGTTTTATTTTCAATTTCTATTACTAAATATTCGCTACAGAACAGTTGACCATACCTGCTAAGTGTCACTATTTATATAATAAATGAACAAAAAGGTGTTTAGGAAGGTCCTTTAATAGATATTAGGGGAGGCTCAACATTGAAAATCTGCTGCACCACTTAATGTAGGATCGAAAGGCATTTGGGGCCTTTCAACCTGCTATTGATTTTTTGGTACTATGAAAAGTACTAAAACATTTAAAAGCCTTGGTTTAGGTAACCATATATGACTCACAACATAAAAAAATATTAAAAAGTTATTGAAAGAGCAAACTATTGTTGGATGACCCTGAGATGCTGCTGCGGTGATAAAAAGAGTTGAAGGAGTACAGGAGACCACTTCAGCAAAAAAAATATTTTTTAAAAATATATAATCACTTCTGTTGTGGCAGTAGTCTTTAAATTATGTCATTGAATGTTAGTATGCAAAAAAATCCATGTTATTTGGAATCTGGGCTGTTCCAGAAGGTATTTTAGTAAGCTCTAATTGTCATTATTTACAATTTTTCTTTTTAGCATTGTTTATCTAAGGGTCCCTTATCTAAGAATTAAACTCCTTTTTTGCCTTGTTATCACTAGAAAATTGTTTAGCTTGTAATTTTTCATGAAGTGCACTGCCCTGTAGAGAACCTTAAATGTATTTGTTTAATGCAAAGAGAACAGGGCAGTGTGAATCATTAACTATTAATGAGTAATTTAGCTAATTACTTAATAGAAGGGTCCGAAGGTGCTGTCATTCATTTAGGTGAAGGAAATTACACTGACAGGAGCAAAAATTCAGTTTCCTATTTAACATCAGCATAGTTTAATTAAAGATGAAACTTAAATATGAAAATATACAAAACCGTAGGCCAGTTTTCTCTGTACTTGGTTCTCTCGTTTGTTCACTCATGCATTGAAATATCTTGTGTTTGTGATTTGCTTGGATTTTTTTTTGTTTGTTTCATTTCATAGCCTTTCTACACTAAAGTAATTTATTTGAACTGAATATTGAGAGTGAACAGTGGTTTCACAAATTAAACTACTTCCCTAAATATGATATTTTTGTTTTTTCCATGCACAGCTGGTCGTTTAGGTTTTCACATCAGCAGCTATCACACTGCTCTGTGCAGCTGCCTATTGGGGTCTCTAATCATCCACTTGAACTCTACTGAATTGTGGTAACCACAGTATGTTTTGAAAGTTTGAGACAGGTATGAAAGATTTGCTAACAATATTAACTAAAGCTGTAGGAATAAAGGAGAAACAAATCTTAATTTCTCTTAATATATAGCATTAGACTAAATTAATTTAGTCAGCATTACCACCAAGACCTTTCATTTTCTGATCATTATAAAATCTCTTTTTTCTTACAAATCCTCTGTTTCCAACTCATAATTGAAACTTCTGAAGTTCATATATTAGGTCTGTCCAGTCAGACATATAAGCAGCTGAAGATGCTATTTAAGTGGTTACTTTATAAAATTTGAGAGTATAATTACAGTAAATCCACAGATTTCCTTATTCCACTATTTTCTTTCAGTAGGGAACATCAAATTTTTTTTTCATCTCTAAATGACTCTGAAAAGGAACTGAACATGGTTTTTTTTTTCTTTGTAACAAGAACTTAGATTAAATATATTGAGTTATACTCTTGCTTATATTCTTATTCTCCATTTTCTGTCATCTGACAGATTGAACCTGGAGATGTATTTGCAGGTGAGAGACAGATCAACAGGCATCTTTCTGCAATGAAGTCAGTCAGTGTATTTTCATGGGAAGTTTACTTATTAGGGTTGTAAATGTGAAAAAAGATGGAAAAAAATTAAAATGCAAAAAAATCACTGATGTCTCAACTCAAGCTTTTAGAGAAGGAGTAGGAAATATTGTTTGCTAGTCTTTTTCTTCCATATATTTGGAGTGGCATGACCTTCAGTTCTGTGGTCTAAATTTTATTAGGCAGAAATAAAATTCAGAACTTAAGTTGCTTAGAGGAAATATTATCTTACTACAGCATAGAAAATAAATACTTTAAGTCCTTTATCTATGGCGATTTAAAATACTGTCTCATTTTGTGGTACCTGTATTTATTAACCTATTTAAAGCAGTGTTGTTTATTTGGGATACTAGAGTTGGTATTATCAGTTCTCTCCATTTTCTGTTTGTTTACAAAGAAATATTTTAAAAGTTGTAGAGATCAATTTAACATCTGGCAACAATTGTCCACTTGAAAATGCAAACAATTTACTTGGTGACCTGCTTATGAAAGTCACAAAATACCATCTGCAGTGTGAAAAAAAAAAAAAATTGATCTTTCATCCATAGCAGTTTGCATCAAAATCATGGGTTCTTTAAAGTCCTCAAAACAAAGAAAGGAAAAGTATTTAAAGAAGGGTTCTTTAAAATTTGAGATTTTGCTGAATTGGAACATGATGTAATTGTTGTTTGTAAGTTTCAGTAAATATTGTTTTGTTGTTTTGTTTGTTTACATAATGAACCAGATGTATCATGGCAATTTTTTGTTGTTGTTGTTTGGTTTTTTGTTTGTTACAACTACAATTAGTTTATTTTAGTGGAAAAATATAATTACTGATAAGCATATGCAATAGAAGATCACTATTGAACTGTGATTGTGTCTGTACAGCCCACAGTAACACAAATGTAAAAGAAATATGTTATAACTCTTACCTTGCTGAAAAGTGCCAATGATTACACATTTTCCACTGGTGAAGAATAAGTTCTAGAGTTTTTAATCAGGAACAACTAACCTCCAAAGCAGAAATCAAGACAGTTGAGTTTTGGAAAACATCAAGGAGAAAGATGTGATATTGCATAAACAAACACATGTGGTGTACAAGGTCTTAGATGGGTGTTGTTTAGATCTGCTCCAGTGTCTTCTGTTTTGAAAACACAGAACTAAAGAAACGGTGGTGCAGACTGACTGCTGATGAATGAGTAATTGTTGGGGTATACTGTAACATTTTGATACTCGTGCTAAAGGAACAACAAATTAAGCTTAGAAGGTTGCCATGAAAATGATTCTTCTCCACATTTAAAAAAGTCCAAGCTAAAATCCATGCAGAAAGATGCCAATAGAAACTGCTGGAGCCCAGTCAAATAGTTCATTTGGATTCCATTCAATTACAGCAAAGCCCAAATAAGACAGAAAAAATCTGTGCACATATTTTTGCTAAACACTATTATTTCAGTGCTCTGTCAGAAATAGTTTATTGAAAGATATACCAGTAAGTCTAACACATAGATCTATGGTAAAAT
>VWZU01007461.1:225723-256934 GCA_013397095.1 Sterrhoptilus dennistouni
GGGGGGGGGAGGGGAGGAAGCTTACTTAGAGGACTTGAAGATAAAAACTGAATATCTAGAGTTTTCTTTTTACACTATCAGCAATTAAATTATATGTATATACATTCATAGCACTGACAATATTTTTAAAATTAGAAAGTGGGAAGCTATAAGGCTGAATAAACTAGTCATCAGATAGGGAAAACTGACACACAGAATGAGTGTATAATGGTGGGAGGGATCTGGAAAAACAGAGATAAAAAGCAAAAGCAGAAAGCAAGAAAAAAGAGAAGAGCTTGAAAGACAGATATATTACATGTTTTATTACTCTTGATACTGTGCAATAAATTGTACCTTATTTCTTGTTACAAAGTGACTCAAAGGCTGATGCATTTTCTCACTGTCACTGTATTTCTATATTAGGACAATAAATTCATGCTTCAATACCAGTCTCATTCTATTAACAGTGTATTTTTCCACAGTATCTGATCCAATAGGAAATCCTCTTTTCCACCTCCTCAACATCTCCAAAGGCATCTTGTTTACAATGGTTGCTCAGTAAGACTTCTTTGAAAAGTGTGCTTAGTTGCAACAAATAACATTTGCATCTGGTTAGAATATATGAGTGAATTTTCAGAGTAAAAATGTGCTGACTGCCATGTAGGTGCTTTTAAAAAACCATGGAACCAACTTGTGACCAGCCTATTGACTGACATGTTTTTTCCTTATCTCTTAATAGGCTGTATCACATACAGACACTTTGATTTATGTTATCTCATATCATACATTTCCTTACTTCCAGTTTTAGACTTATAAATAAAGCTTAGAATCAGATGCATCTTTTACCATGCAGGAAAAAGGATTCTTTTCTGACACTTGAAAATCCATTATCCTATGTTCAGAGCAGACTTCAAACAGTATTCCCACCTTAAATAGCCCTGGATATTGGAAGCAGAGCCCACCTGAAATATTACTATATATATATATATATACACACACACATATTTATACATACATTTACATGTATTCATATATTTATAAACATGTACACTCCTGATGCTTTGTGGTTTTGGTTACAAAATATCCAGTAAAATTTTCTAGCAAAATTAAACAAAACCAATGAGATAAGAATCTATTTGCAATCATACATACACATATTATACATACACAGACAATAATTATTGCTCCTCTTTGCAAATCAGTATCTTGGAACTAACATGTAAATTTTCTGTCTAGCCACAGAATCATGGTTAATTCTTTTCACAATAGATGGTTTGGGACTATGTTTTGGATTTGTGACCAAAATCGTGTTGATAACACACCAGTGTTTTAGCCCTTGCTGAGGAGTCCTTCAGCAGAGCGTAGGCTGGGGCTGCACAAGAAGTTTGGAGGGGACACAGCCAGCCCAGCTGACCCTCACTGAACAAAGGGATATCCAACAGTCTATGATATTGCAGGAAGGAGTGGGAATATCCAGAGTTGTGGAATCTGCCTTTCCAAGTCATTATTAAGTGTAATTGAGCCTGGCTTTCTTAGGAATGGGTGAACACTGACCAGATCATGGGAAGCAGTGAATGGATGGACTTGTTCTGCTTAGTTGGTGCACAGATTTTCTTTACCTCCTAAACTGTTTTCAACTCACACCATGACTTTTCACATTTTATTCCTCAGGTTCTCATCCATCCTGTGGAGGACAGTGAGTGGCCAGCTGCATGGGGCTTGACTGCACGCTGCAGCTAACCCACAGCATCCAGCTTTCATCCTCTCACCAGCCCCCTTCAGCTGGCCCTGGTGTTTGCCAGAACTCTCCTCCAGCAGCTCCAGCTTGCTAATGGAAAACAAAGCTGCCACCCCATGTTCTCCCCCACCCTGTTCTGTTTGTTTGTAAGGATAGTTTTCTACTGTTTGATACCAACTGGTGTCAGAGGTTCTGCAAATGACGGGCAATAGTGAGGTGTCCTTTGTGATTATCCTCATCTGGTGAAAATGAGATGCTGGATTAGCACTTGCTTTCTTACTTCAGGAAACAGAACTGCAAGGAGCAAAATATATGACACGTCAGCTGGGATTTCTTTATGTTCTCCACATAATTTTCTGTCTTGGTTCCAGTACCTCTGTTTTAGTCTCAGAAAGGGGAACAATATTGTTAGGATTAGTTAGCCAGGTTGTACCCCAAATGGTTTAACCTGTGACTGCATATGAGTATGTAATACTACAAATATTTCAGCAATGGTGTGGAAATTATATTAATATTCATGCGGCTTACCTCTAATAAAATGGTAGTACATCTATGGATTTGAAAGGCAAGCTGTGAAAAACCCATATCCTTTTTTATAAATCTCCAAGTATGTTCAAAGCTGCTTTATATAGAAGGGTTTGTTTTATTACCTGTGGGAGCATATATTTCATAGCTGTTCTCAGATGAAGCTGCCTTTGGAAAAGTATAAACTATTAGTCATTAAAATGCATTCCCTTATTCTTATCTTAATTTTGGGGTTTTTTTTCAGGATCAGCCTGCACGCCCTAAGATTCCTTTTTTACACTCAGATCCTCATAGCTAGCTTACTCTAAAAGGTAGAGACAAAATAATTAGGTCTTCTGTGGTTCAGTGCAGAAACAAACATTGTTTACAAAGAACTGGGAAATTAGAAAAAAAAGAAAGATTATTCTTAATTTTTCATAGGAAGCTCCTATAATAATACCACCAGCTATCTAGGAGTCTCTGACAAGCAAGTAAAACAGATCTTAGGCTTTTTGTTCCAAGTTTTCTTTATGTCTTAAGAAAGATGCTGCATCTGCCAACCTTCCATATGAAATCTTTCTTCTGGCAGTAAATGTTCTTTTTTCTTGCAAGGAAATAAACAGGATTTACCTTACCCAGCTCTTTCAGCACAATTAAGAATCAACCTTCCTACAACAGTGTAACATAGATTATTTTATAAAAATAAATAAGTTTTCCAAATAAAAAGAAATATCCCATATTTTCAAGGGAAGCTGGGTGATAACCATATCTCTTGCCCATTCCTAGAAGAGATTTTTCTGTAGCCTGAGGAGGACAGAACTTCAGCCAGCTGCTACAACAGCCCAAATCCAATGGAGCGATGCTGAAGCAGAAGCGATACAGACAGACATTCCTCGTTTAAATTGCTTGCACTGTTGGATCTGGTCTGTGTGGCATTGGATCTGTCAGTCAAGTACCGGATTATAGCCATGTCTGTGGGATTTCCAGGCATTGGCAATTCATCAGGTCTTCACCTACACAGAATTACTATTTGCTTAGTCTTTAAATGATAATTCTAAAAGAGAATGAAGAGCTTGTTATGGAAGAGGTCCTGTAGAAAATTTGACCTCTTAACTGGACAAATGAATATTAAATGTAATTTAACTAACAGAATTAATTAATGAAACAGAAATTAAATTTTTAAATATGAAACACATGAAAGGGTGGATATGGGGTTGCAAACTGTAGATGGAATATAAGAACAGTGTGGTGTGCTAAGTTCACAAAATTTTGCAGTGAAGGTACCTGAGTATTTATTTCACTTTAAAGATCTATAAAAAGTACAGACCACAGAGAAGTGTTTATAATTTTAAGGAAGATGACATACTTGTGATAGAAAGCTTTCTAATAATGAAAGGAACGATCTGCTAGTCTTTAGCAATGAGCCTTACTGAATTTTCCATTTTTCACTTTTGGCTTTTCTGTGTTTTGCCTCTTTTAAACTGCAAGAATGCATGGCATCAAATGGATGATGATGATGTATTTTCTTCTCACAGATGTATCTGAGTACAAAACTTCTGACTCTGGTTGTGGTGGATTAACTGAATGGACAGGGAGATTCAAATAATGATGTAATAACAGCTACATAGAGAGTCCATGTATTTTAATTTTTCTGGATTGGTTATAACCCTCAGCCCACTGAAACTGACTGTTCATAAAGTCTTTAGTTCTGAAATGCACACAAAAGCAGAAAGAATTTTTTGAAGTGAAATCTGAGAGTCAGGGAATCCTAGATATTTTGTATAGTTACATCCAAAATAAAGGCGACTGCATTTAGGTTGACTATTCCAGTGAAAATCCTATCTTAAAATAAATATGCTCCTTGGCTTTTGGGTTGTTTCTGAATTATTCTCTGCATGTACTCTGTGCATGGAAGAATTCTGAAAACAAAGAGAGGCAGGAGAGGATATTAATGAGAAGAAAACCTTGAAATAAAGGTAAAAATCTATTCCTATTTACTAGGGTTGCGGGGTTGGTTGTTGCAGCTGGCAACCCACAGACTTCGTCAATACGTTTAGTCAGTTTTTCCTTCACCTTGGATTACTGTGTTCACTTAGAGTCACTCCAGTGATGCCCTTTCGCTTTTTAATGAAGTATGTCAAAGTCTTTATAAAGGTTTAATCTAACCTTCAGGGATACCAACATGAGAAAAAAAGAAAAAAATCCTGGTCTACAAACACATTTTAAAAAGAACATCAGCTTTATCTCAGCTCACATAGGCATATGTCTGGTGCATTAATTTAGTGTCCACAAGCTAATTGTTAAAGTTCTATACTCACATTAATTCACTTATCACAGTACATCTTATTGCTGTCTTTGTCAGAACACAATGAGAAACTTACTGTACAAAAATAATCTCACAGCCTGACAGCATTTCTACTCACTGAATTTACTGAAATATGTCCAGGCTTTATGTCCTTCTTCAAGAGATTAAAACTTGCCCATGTCACTTAATTAAAAAAAAAAAAGTAAAAAAGTAATATGTTCTTGTTTTTTCCTTCAGTTAAAAAATGCGTGTTAAGTCATCTGCAGAGGAGCTATCATATCTCCTTTAACTGCTACCACTAGTTACATCCAGAGAAAGAGTCTTTACACTGTGTTCAGACATGAGTTGGCAAAACTCCCAATGATTCTTCTTTATGCTGGGGCAGGAATGTTCATACAAGCATATTAAATGAAAAACTTCCTCAGAAATACATTCTGCAATATAGTAATGCAGGAATATCAGAGAACAGCATCTCATATGGATGCAACTCCAATGGGTGAACCCTCATTGTTTCTAAGGTTGCCTTTCTTCTACTTATTACTCTTGTGACAACTGGAAGAAGAGAGCACAAGTAAAGGCAATGAGAAATAAGATGAGTAAAATGAAAATGTTTAGTAACTTTCGTATTATGTATTTTCTGTTTCTCCCACTTTATATTTAATACATCTCTAGACTGATTCTTTACAATACAAAGCATTGTTCTTCTAAGGTGTTTTTCTGTTATGTTTGAGTGTATTAACTTCTTTTCATAACAGACAGAAATGTATAAGAAATAAAGAATTACAACTACCTATGGATGTGCAATCCACTTGACACAGACCCTGGTTTTTTTTCTGGTATTTGAAGAGAATTTCCTATGACTGCTATTCATGTCTGTTGTCTCTTCTTTTGTCTTTGGGCACCATGGAGAAGAGTCTGTCTCCCTGCTCTTTACTACAGTTCACTATATGTTTATACACATTGATAGGATTCCCTGTCTGGAAGACAGTCTCTCTCACCCATTTGCTGCACTCAAATTTCTCTTTTGTGCAAGTTGGGTAATTTGTAAGGCAAGGATTTATCATCAATCTAGCTGAAATTCTAGCTGAATCTTAGCAGTTCTAATCAAAACATTACTATTAGTCCAGTTGTGGTGTTGCTAGAACTTAAGAGTTTTAAGGAAGTACAGTTAAAATTAATATAGCCAAACTTCTGCAAAGCATGCACCTCTTTCTTTTATAATTACTTTCCTTTCACTCCTGTCCCAAGTCCTGAGATTGATGGCTTTGGGCTGCCAGTGGACAAGTCAGCAGCATACCAAGGTCTTTTCCAGGAGTATGATATTGATGATTTCTTCATCCACATGTGGGAGAGAATACAGTGGAAGTTGTTTATACGCGTTGCCAGCACACTCCATGCCTTGGTCTCTCTTCCCCGGTTCAGGGCTCCACGGTATATCCACATTAGCTATCCATGAAATGTGCTCCATACTTTCTTCTCTTCGCTGTCCCAAACACTGCTTTTGCCCATTTCACAGAGCTGCATTTCTTTGCTAACCAGGGAATTAACACTGGTGAGTTTATAGCTCTGGTGCCTCCGGTAGCTTCCTGTGATGGTTCAAGATTCCTGCTCCAATCATGTGTCTGTCCTGGCACACATGGCACTCCTGCTGCACTCAGGAACAGTTATTCTACACATAACAACTAATTGTAACTACTAACCTTCTCCTGTAAACTGCAGATATAACAGCAGGGGTTATGCCACACACGTCTCTGAAGCTATAGCCACCAGCATGTTTGCTCCTCCAGGCCAAATCACCACCAGACAGGCCAACACAAGCCCAAAGTCAGAGATGGCCTGAGGCCAGTGTTGTTAGCTCAACAAGCCTACAGCCAGATGCAATCTGTTTTTACTGGGCTACAAGGACTCAAATACTTCTGAAAAATCATTTCTGAAACACCCATAGCTGTAAAAGACAAGAAAAAAATATGTAATGGGTCGCTATTTTCCTTACTTTCTGTGGTCTTGCCCCAAAGTTACATTAATAAACCTCATTCTTTCCTATTAATGAGGTTTGTAATGAAGTGGAAAAAGCCTTTCACAACAGAAAGACATTACTTATTGTTTGACTTTTGACCTTAACAGAAGTCTGATTGAAATGCTGTGAATATCCCAGTCATGACTTCATTTGTGTTGCCATCTTCCTGCTTCATCCATCCTGAAAGATATTTCATCTTTTCATGTTTTATTTATTAAATCAGGCCCTTATTTAAACTTGCAAAATGCAAATGGGAACAGTTCTTTTCCCAGCTATGGTGCATCACCCTTGAATTGAAATTTGTTGCATTTTGATAAAGGGTTTGTGAATGAATACTATTATTAACTGACTAAGGAGTTATTAAGATGTGTAATGGCTGGCTTCTCTGTCCTCCTCAGGAGCAAGGTACAAGCACACCTTTCTTTGAGTTTTGCAAACTGAATTTCAATTCTAACAACTGTGGCTTGAACTGTAGCTTTATTCTAGTTCTTAATAGCTTTCACCACAGGCTGAGCTAGCACCTACCCCCAACACACCAGGGGTTATCTGAAAGGAGGTTTTACTGAAGCAATGCTAGTTTGGCCTGAATGAACCTTGCCTGTTGTCAAGGTGACACAGGGTTAAATAGTAACTTGAAAGGGCAGCTGCTGTGGCCTTGCTATCATTGTTTTGTGCAGATTTAAATTAAAAAAAAAAAAAACAAAACAATTTGAAGAGGTAGTTAACTATTTTCTTCATGAGCTAAATGATATGAGTATTGAATGATGCACTGAAGAAAGAAGAATTGTGGAGATAAAAGATGTCCAGAAGAGAAATAAATGATGAGCATGGTTGTGGGGGAGAGCTGCCTCAGTTCAGGAAAACTGGAGGAGTCTGGAGGGTATTAGAGAAGTCCATGTAATTAGATCTGAGCAGAAACATGCAGAGCACCCAGGAAAGTCTCAACACCGATAATCAGTTGTCTTTATTTAACAATCCACAACGAAAGATCTTAGCTTTTGGCTTTGTAATGCACATACTATGTGCCCTGTGAATTTTCAAACAGAATCACATTGACCCTGGAACTGCTGAGAGAGGGATTGAATGTGTAGCACAAAACAGCAAGAAGTCAAAATCTGCAAGAGTCAAGGCTCAGCCATTCATCATCCTAGAGGAAGTTACAAGTCAACTCACTAAACCTAATCAATCTAAAGGTAGGCTTTATTCAATCCAGAACAGGATGCTTCTGGGTTTGCCTAGTCATAACACAATTTTTGCTTTCCTCATAAACTCTGCCATACCAATGCTTTAGCTGATCTTCATTTGAGGTGACAGGCATCAGTGTTACTTCAGGTCACTGTAGTTTAGATTTTGTGGATCTTTGAAAATCTGGGTCTCAATTCAGTCAACAATGTTTGATGTGCGTTCATCCCTAATGAAATCAAAATTGAGTTAACCTGACATGGACTGACTCTAAATGAATAAGAAGCACAAGTGTTTGTTGTGAGACATAATTATTGCCAAAAATGGATGGGAAATCCCACTTTCAATTCTATCTGTATGCATTTTTGTAGAGCCAAATGTTAATGAAACAGCAATTGGGGACTTTTGAGGTAATTAATGGGTCAGTGGTTATTCTACTATTAATAACATAGTTCATCAAATTAGTAAGACCAACATTGCACAATGACTGTAAATTTTTTAAATTAGTCTGTGGTTTTCAAAGACATGATGCATGTCATCAAATCCAAATAGTGTTTATGAAAATAAATTACTATCTCACCTATTTTAAAAGTGAGACTGTCATTAAAAAATAAATTATTTTCATTAAATGAGTTATCAATAACTGATAGAATACGGAAATGTCCTCATTCTCCAGCAGCTAATTTAAATATCTAATCCTTAAATAGATAATAAAAGCTAGAAGGGAAGTCTTATTTGTAACATGAGAGATGAAAGAGAATAAAGCCATGCTTCCTGAATGAAAGAAAAAAAGGCTTTTAGTTTTGTATTTGGCCCTGGATGGCCTCTCTTTTTGCACAGATGGGTGATTAATTAAATTGATATATACAAAACCATATAGGAAATTCAGTTACAATAACGTATGACTTCTAAAAGACATAGTGAAACATTCTCAAATGTCAGGTTTTGCTTATATTTTAGTAACAAGGAAAATACAAGCGCAAAGTTTGCAAAAGTAGAATTACCATCTTTATAGGGCGCAAACAAATAAAATTAGCTTATTTTCTTTCTCACAAGATTCTACTCTTGAAAAACCAGTGTATATTTTCCTGGGTACTAGAGCTATACAAATGTGAGTGGAAAAGTTTAGATAACCAGCTCCAAAGGTACTGTTTTCTGTTTTGAGTATTAACAGATGAATATAAGTTTTGTTGTATAGAATGGATTCATATAAAGGTAAGTTCTTCTGCATTGAACTCCTTCAAACTGGAGATGAACTCATAAATTAGTAGTAGCTGTACATAGAGCTATCATGTGCAAATGCAGCCAGAGTATAATAAGACAGATAATTCACTGTTTCTGATGAGAAATTGTAGGAAAACTATCTTAATGTCTGTTATATTGTCCATATTTCAATTTGTTCATTCTTTCAAGGGGCTGTGGTTTTGAAAGTTTTTTGTTTTTTTAAAGTTTACTCAGAAACTTTCCTTGTCACCCTTTCCTTGTTCTTTGTGTTAAGTTATACTCTCACACAGAAGTCAGAATTCAGTTTAAAAAAAAAGGAACCGGCCCAATTTCTTAGGTTCTACTTCTTTCTGGTAAAAAGGACTGGGTTCTTGTACTGAGGAGGAAACATGGTAGTTACAACAGATTGGAGAAAGCTGTAGCTTGTTTGGGGATTTTTTTAATAATAGTCTAAAGAAATAATATGATGACAAATCAGGTAAAAAGCATTTGCTATTACAAGTGGTGTAGAGCCCTGAAGCTTGATAGTTTTCCAGAGGGCAGCCTGAGCAGGACTAGAATGAGCAGGGGGTTTTGTGGCCAATTGTGTGACATCTCTCTTGATCCCCTTTGTAATCTTGACTATATTGCCCTGTTTCCACTAGACTACACTTGAACTTAAAATGTTTTAAACAGTGCCATTGTTGCAGGCAGAACTAATATTATAATTGAAGTGGATACTACTGTAGAGGTTCAAGGATGGGAAGATTTCAGTTATTTAATTGATATATCAACTCACTTTACATATCCATATATACTCTACAGATGTTTGATTTCCAGAATATTATTTCCACTTTTCTTCTGTCAATCAGTGCTTTGATTAAGAAAATCATCTGCTGCCTGTTTCACAAGTGACTCATTTATTTGTTTCTCAAAGATATTACTTGCAACTTTGGCTCCCAACAGTGAGTCACTTCTTTATGTTTTTCAAGGCCCAGTTTTCGACTTTCAGTTCTTTCAACAAAATTATCTACTGTGTTCTAAAAGATCATTCAACAGAGCTCATATTTTCTTAAAGTCACTGCGTCTCTTGGGATTACAGTATATTAATAATTTTGTGTTTTCAGATGTATTGAGCTTTTTCTACTAACTAATTACAATGGATAACTTTTCAGAAAATAAAGTTTTTATAATAAAGGAAAGAGATACTGGTCAACTAAAGACTGAAAATTAAATTCTCTTAAATAGCATATTTGAGCTTTAAAATCAAACCACCATAAAATATTCTAATGCATTATTCTTAGCAATATAGCTAAATTTTTTACTTACTTAGGATTTCAATTTTTCAGAGATCACACTCCATATTCTGAATTTCCACTAGATCACTTTCAGGCCTTAAAAATGCTCAGACATAACCACAGGATGTTAAACATCAAGGACTCCCATCATTTTTGGCAGGTAATTTTGGTGAAATGAGGTAGTTAATCTCGAATTTGTTTCTCCCTCCTCCACTCATGTGTTTTATTGTTGGTTTTTTGCTTTGATTCTTTTTTTTTAATATATGAACTGAATCTACCTCTATGGATAAAACAATTTGAGGTGTTTTTCTCCCATGGAAAAAAATGCATAAGTAATTTATGAAAACTGGTAGAAAATCTTTAGGAAAATATACATTTTCTTCATAAATACAGCCATCAGATTTTTTACAAAGCTTTCTCATTGGCTAGGTAACACTGATGTAATTCATATCACTTATCTTTACTTTTCAGATCACTATAATTCCAAGTAGGGTTCAAGAGATCTTCACAAGGAAGGCAGCATTTTATTACTTTTTGGCCTAGAATGCCCTAGCTGTGAGAGCTATGGTTATATACAAAAAGAGAAAATGGTAATATGTGGTTTTTAGAAACAGATTTCATGCTTTTATCTTGTCAAGCACTTTGGATTAGATCCCATTTGGGACTTTGGGGACACAAGTGAAGGATTGCCAAATTTAGCTTCAGAAGGTATTTGACTCCAGGGCAAAATCCAGGATTCAGTGAAAATCTAGGATTTTTTTAATGTGTAACTCTACAAGGATTAGACACATCAGAAGAAGAGCCACACTATATTAAAAAAAAAAAAAAGAAAAAGAAAAGGAAAAAATTATTTACAGGTAGAGTGACTTGAAAGTTTATTTCAACTGGTCAACATGGGCATGCTTGAATTTATTCTGTAGATCTTTGGTTATAATCACTCCTAAATTTCAAAAATAAACAATCTCATGGTGCTGCTTAGGCAAAATAGGTCAGTGGCAGGAAGGCCCAGACTTTTTTGATGTCTCCTCTCAAAATAATCTTTACATCTTACACAAAATGTGCTGTACAAGCAGCCATAGGAAACCACATGGAAGTAACAGTTTGTTTTATTTTGTGGAACACAGAACAAATTCATTGACATCAAAATAAAATAATTTGGCTATGGAATTATGTGGTCTTGATTCTTGGTTATCCTATAGATCAGTCTTTCCTTGATTTTTTAGATCTTATATATCCCTTTCATAAAGAAAATGGGTCTTCCAGGTGAGCACTCTGAGATATTGGATGATTCTTCCTACTCTTCCCACCATGAGGGCCAGGTGAATGAACATACATGAGTAAAGTTGTGATGCTTTGAGGAGAAAATTGAGACCTATACTGTGAATTGTTGGTGTGTCAACTGTGGTAAATTGGATGATGGGAAAATCAATAGCTGTTATTGTTGACATTAAAAATAAACTGGAGGAGATGTGATTTCTGAACAGAAAGATATTAAAGATTGTCATAGCCAGAGAGAAAAACCCTGTTCACACAAAAAGCTGAGCAATTTAGTAGCAAATATGTAAATTGAAAGAACTGTCTGGTTCTCATGATTTGTGAGTTGAATAGACTACCAGATATCAGAATTTTCTGGCTATAAAATGTGTCCAAAATACCCATTTGAGACTCATAAAAGTACAGTATGAACCACAAAAAACATGGATTGGAACTATTAAAAAAAAAATCACTTGAAAGTGGCAAGCATTAAATTAGGCTCCTGAATATTGCTTTGTGTAAAACACTGTTGCATTGTGTGATGCATTTTTGGAATCCACAGAAACACCACCTACCTGCCAAACTGAAGTAGCATCATGAAAAAACAACATAGAAATGTACCCCCTGCACAACAAGCAAAATAATCTGAAGAACTAGGGCTGCTCCGGGGCAAATCTCTCTGTCTGATCTCAGTGGATAAAGTGGAAAGAATGCATTCATGTTTTATGCAACGTCTGTAAGAAAGGAAAAGGTTTTCCTACCTGAAGAATGCCCTCAAAGAAACACTGAATTCTTTCTTTTGTATTTGGAAAAGCTCTGTAGAATCAACATCAGAATTCTAGGGGTTCAGAACGGACAAGCATTAAGATCTTGTGAGATTAAAACCAAACAAAATTAACTGAAGAATTTATATTAAAATGAGTCTCTTTTGCTGAAAGAAATTTCACTCTTTTTTTGATTTTGTGCATTTTGCAAAGTGCTTTATGTAGTTCCACGAGTTCAGCCTCTGCAGATTACTGTTATTAAACAGGATTCCATTATTTATAATGGTAATTGTATGTTGCAATCATACCTACAGTATTGAAGCATTTTCCAGCCCTGGAAAACAATGTACTTCTTGTCCAGAAAGCTCCTTGAGTAACAAAATAAAGAGGCAGAATAGTGTGAAACAAACAGGGGAGGAAAAAAGAGCAAGTGTAAGAAATATGGTGATAATTGCTCCCCCAGGCCCTTTCAGGGCTTTGTCATACAGTATTCTATCTGAAAAGGAAAAAAAGAAAAAATAGAAAAGGCAAGGGGGAGGGGAGAAGAAATGAAAAGTCAAAGCTTCAATGACACTGTATCAAGCTAAAGAACCATTGATGGCAGAAATTATATTTTTGTGGCTGATGAACATTTTCAAGAATATTGTTCCAATAATTTATTTTACAATAAATTTACTCCCATTCAGTAAAAATGGGAATAAGATCAGAATATTGCATTTTCTGTTAAGAAAGAAATATGCTGGTTTTGCATATCGTGATAAAGGGCTGAATACATTGCCATGATATTTGATGAATTAAGAAATCCAGGAAAAAATTTCTGGATTATTTTGATGGCTGATATAAGAAAAGAGTGGAACAATAAGTTGAAAATCTTTGTGCGTGTGTGTGTGTTTACTTCAATACAGAGAAGATTTCATATCTAAGTCTTTGTGTCCTTTAAATGTAATATAAAGGCCTTGGTAAAGTGAAAGCCTTAGTAAACTGATTCAGTTCACCAGCAGACACTGTATTGCTTCCTAGTAGGTGCTACAGAGGGGAATAAACTAGTTTGCTTCTGTTGACTGAGCTGCCACATCAGTTCTCTTTGCTGCCTTATCATCAAGAAAGAGCTGTAAAGTTTTCTGGTTTTCAAGGCAAACTTTCCCTCCGATCAGCCCAAAGCGGAAAACCTGATTCACTGAGATTTAAATGTTTGGTAATCTGATTATCATTTTTCTGTGAGGTAATCCAATTCATTTAAACAAATGCAGCAGCTTCAATTTTCATCTTTTTTCTCAGATGTATCAATCTGGAAGAGCATGAAGGTTTAGAAGTGCTAGCTACATTATTTCTCTTTTACCATGTCTTGACTATAAAAACAGTTATCATTAAATCCCAACAGACCTCATGGCTGTATATGTATATATACACCTTTATTAATAATGAATTTTCTTTAGACCTGCTTTTTCTGTAATGTTTATGTTGCTTTTGTAAGATTTTTTGCTGGTTTTGTTTTTAGCTTGTTTTTACACAGTTTTCATTGCATGAATTGTAGTCTAGAGCAGAAAGGTTTTTAGTAAAGAAGCACAGAATAAATTGCAGCCCAATGTCTGAGCGAAAAGCAGAAAACAGAATTTTGGGTCTGTTTTCCTAGTTTGGAAAAGGACTTTCTTTGTTCAGTATCCTGTGTTTCTCCACTTTAAGCAACTTTCTTTGCACAAAGTAATTAAACAGTTGTTGATCCAAAACATCATAAATCCAGATTTAGAGCACGACACTTAACAAGTGATGCAATATGCGAAAAATACAAGTTTTTTTTGCTCCAGGTGAAGCTTTTAGTTTAAAATGGATGCACAAAATTCCACCAATATTAATTTTCAAAGCAGATTAAACAGTAGTTGCAAATCTCATGCTATGATTCCTCCCATCCAATACTGCTGGATCAACATGTAGACTTACTCCCGTAGCCATGGAATGCAACTGGAGCCATTTAAAACACAATAAAAGCAACCGCAGTACTGCTCAGAAACTAGGGTTATTCACTTCTTCTTGAGTACATCTACATATTGGTCTATTAAGAATTTTGAAACTAATTTTTGATTTGTTTTTAAAAAGTAATTTTGGATTTGTTTTTAACACAGTTTAAGTTGCCTGTGAATACAATTTCTCAGTGTCTGTAGATAATACTTATGTTTTAATTGATGTTGCAACTTCAGTATACTCAATACCATTTCATTGGAAAAATGTGAAGAACCAGATAAGATCTTTTTCTATAGAGAAACCATGATGAAGAGCTTTACTTTGTATACCTAAGTATGTGGTTTGAAAGCAAAACAAGTGAGAGGCTCCAAGTCAGAAATACAATTTAATAAAAAGAAATAAATAAAAAAAGTAAAATAAAATAAATGCAGTAATACAAAAGACCACTGACAGAGTCAGAATACAACCTGAGCAGGGCAGTGGAAGCAGTCCAGGTGAGGTGCTCTTCCTGAAGCAGTGATCCTGTAGAAGGTCTGGTAGCTCTGCTCCTCTGGGAATCCAGTAGGTAAGGGCTGCTTGTACTGTCCCAAATACCAGATTATATCCAGGTGAGAATGCTTGGCTCCTCCCCCTGGGCGGAGCATCTTACAATGGGATGATGAGTCATACAGGGAGTCTTTGATGGCCCCATTAAAGAACACCTGGAGGGAGTCACCTGTGAATCATGCAGCAGGCCATTTGATGAGCCATTAACAGAAGACAACCCACAGGCAGGAGGCCTGGGAAACACTGCTCCAACAATTGGATTTAACAGTTCATGAAGATGGTGATAGAATACTTTGTGCACATCCTATACTACAACCCAGGACAGCCTATTATTTGTTGACCTCTCCATTATTGTTATAGCAATTAATACGTTTGTAGTTAAATAGAAACACAAGTTTTTACTACCACTCTCTTCTGACTGCTTCAGACCTAAAGGGCCTCAGTGTGCACATTTAGCTGATTTGCAAAATGACTTTGGGAAAAATGACAGTTTCTTTAAGTAAAATGCTTGAAAATTCCATGGTCCCCTTTAAACTGTGTATAGTGATCAGATATCTACTATAGAATCAAATATTTGATTCAATTTTTTTTTTTACTTTAGTCCCTAGTTAGACTTAGATCTGCCTGTTTGCAATTTACCATGAGTGCACATATGTATGCACATACATGCATATAGATCCATAGCAGGCCAGAGAAAAATACACATCTAACCTAGAAGGTAGGAAGTGAGAGGTGTTAGAATTTGAATTGCTGAATCTAATTTGGTGATGTTTTACAATCTCCCAAATGTATGTCATGTTTCAGCAGGGGAACAGAGCAGGCAAAGGGGGCCTTGCAGGGAGCCAGCCCAGCACATTCTGCTGCAGGGCTGATGAGCTTCTGTATGGAAATCGAGGGTACCAAGGGACAACTGCTCCGCAGCCTTGTAAGAAATAGGGAATGGACACAAAGGACTGAGAGCTGGGGCTGAGGAGGTCTGTGTTGCCTGCTTTAAAAGATATGTGTGCATGAAGGGCAGAGTAACAGAGGTGAGACTAAACTGTGGCCATACAGAACCACTGTAAGCGAGGGAAAGAATTTATGCTGAACTTTGGAAAAACACATAAAGAACAAGTGTCCTTAGAGAGCAATACCATTTTATATTAGCAGCTGGCAAGGAGTGAATAGTGTGAGTAACCTAACCTGCTCATCCACATATATTGGAAAGGACAGAAAAGAAAAAAAAAAGCAGACTACATGATTTGACTGTAGCCAGAAGCTCTCAGAGGAGAGATCAAGGCCTGGTTAATCCAGCCAAAGGAAACACAGAGTTAAAGTGTTTTATTTCTCCACTGGGGATTCACAACCTAGAACTCTGTTATAAATGTGAGCACTTGTTGCGAAAAAAAAGCATTTTCCTTGCTGAAAAATTCTGTGTTTTAGCTGGAGGAGGATCTTTTTTCCTTAGAAAATAAAATCATAAGAAACATGGATTGAACTCAGAATACAAAATGAAAAAATATCCAAAATTTTAATATTACAAATTCAGGGAACTATCACAGTCCCTCACAGATGAGACTGACTGGAACAAAAAAATCAGATTCTAATTAGAGGTAAAAACCCCTAAACTACAGTAATTCAAATGCAGCTTGAAAGTTGCAAACATTCTGCTTTCTAGAAAAATTGAGTATAGCTGAGCAATGAGTGATTTGAGGATGTTTACAGAAACTGTATATCATTCATGGATAACCTATAATCAGCATCCTGGGCACTCAAACAGCCTCATTCTGTTAGTTCAGCTGCAGCTCTGCGAAGATCAAGAATAAACCAGAAAAATGCATTTACTACCTCACAACACCATCAGTGCTTATAATTTTAATACCATTTCTGAGACTGCAAAAATATCAATATTAATTTACTGTGCTATGTGTTCAATAATTTCGAGTTTTTCTAAACTGAGTGCTACCCAGGCGTTAAATGCTGATAATTCTGAAAGTTTGTTGTTGGATGTTTGTTTTCATGTTGTAGGGGTTTTTCTAGTGTTCTAGTTAGTGGTATGTGGATTGTGAGTACATTAGTGAAATTTTTCTTAAACAAGTGATAGGTCATAATTCACTAATAAAAGTATTTATGGTTCTACTAGATGAACTAGAAAGAGAAGCTTTTAAAATTAATGTGGTTATAAAAAAAAATGCTACATTTCCCTCCTCTTCCACCTGTATCCTCCCCATATTGCCTCATGCAGTCAAAAATATTTTTGCAGCAGCTGATGATTCAAGGTTATTTGTGAATTAATTCATAGGACTCTCATATTATTTCTTTAAATGCGTGTTTTAAATTTAGCAGAAAATTATTTTAAAATTAAAAATTTGTATTCATGGCAGCATAATTTATGTTACCCTAGAGAAAAGGATGTCCATGCTTGTGACTCATTTTAAAAAAGGATTCTTAGATGGTCACTTAAACAAGAATTTCAGGTCAGTACTTTTGTTCTAGGCACAGATAATGCAATCAGGCATCCAGAAAAAATGAACCTGGGGGCTTGATGTGCAAAACTGAAGAACACTTAGTGATAAACTTTTGTTAAATGTACTCTGAGCATGTATCTGTGAGCTGAATTAGATTTACTGTTAATTTATTTATCTCAAGCTGAAATATGCCTTAATCAATGTAGTTTAAAGTATACTTGAGGGTTTCCCTGAAGACTATTTTTAGTTTTTAATTTCCATTTTAATTACTTTCTGTTTATTTTTTGTTGGCAAAGTACCTCTGTCTACAGAACAAAAAGGACTAGCAATCAAACAACAGAGCCTCCATTCCCTTAGTTTGTATTAATTTATATATATTCAATTTTGAGTGCATATAATGAATTTATATAGTTACAATATATGAACCAGTTAGTAGCTGATCTTGAAAGCAAAATGAGTTATACAGGAGCTAAAAAGACCTGAACTTCTCTTGTGCTATATTAATATATGTTTCCAAGCACATCTGGTCTAGAGCAAGAAGAAAACGAACAAATGCCAAAAAGAAAAACCTCAGGACACTTATCTCTAGAGAACAGATCATGCTAGGACATGAGTTTTCTATATAAAACTGCTTCTTCAAGGGAAAACAAAGTAAATGCAAGCCTTGCAGCAGCTGCATGGGGCCACTCACCAAAGCAAAAGAAATGGGAGCCTACGAAGCCTTCTTGGACTTTCTTGCTTGTGTTTCAAGGAAAATAAGCAGTAGTGGAAAGGGAGTGGAATTAATTAGTGAATCTTCCTCCTAAAAGTATTTTTAAAACTTATAATTCTTTTTCACTAGCCCAGAAAACAAGAAAGATTGAGAAGAGAATTGAAAGAAGAGAAGCATTGAAAAGAGAACAAAGAGCAATGACAACTTGGTTCAACTGAAGAAGACAAGAGCTTTTGTCAGAGTGAAGATGAGATGGAAATAGACCAGAAGTCTAAATGCAGCCCGGGGAATAACAATAATTTTGGAGAAATCAGGCAATAAAGAGAAATCCAAAAGGAGTTCAAAAGTTCTACATCCATAGAAAGACTAAATCTCAGATACCAACAATATTCAAGAGGTGATATCTCAGATGCATAAGGACAGAAGTTCAGACAGAAGTTTGGGACTCTGGACAGGATCTTTCAGTTGCAATTCTAGAAATCTGGAAGGTTCAAAAAAAGAGGAGGAAGATCACAAGAATGAAATGCAAGTTGCGATACTGAAATCATACTAAACCAATGGGCAGGAAAAATCAGCTATGATAGAGAAACATTCAAATTATTTTTTTCAGGTCTTTTAATTTATCATTCTTGCTGCCTTTTTTTAATGGAAAACCTCATAAATGACTTTTTTTTTTTTGCTAGAAAGTGATAATCATCCTGAATAAGCATACTCTAGATAAAAAGCAGCCAAATTAAAGCTTATCAAAGTTATATTTAACTTCACACAGAATTAATTTTCAGTGTAAAACATCTGTCATGTACTGTGAACTAAATTATGAATATTCAATTCCATCTTGCTTTAACTTTATTAATAGAATCAATATTTACTATGCCATATGCAAAGATAACTAGAATAATAGCATTGCATTAATATACATGAGTTGTCTTCATTTGCATGGATCACAAATGCTTTCTAAAACTTAATATTGGGAACATCTAGGTCAAATTCTGTTTCAATTATTCAATTAAATTTTACATCTGTTGGACTTGTTTGAGTTTCAAGTTATGACAGAGAATATACCTTGTCATGATCCTCATGGGAATCACTTTGTTCACAAATGAAGCGCAACCATCTCTAGAGAGAGCACCTGTTAGTTTTAGTAGCACACTGCAGTATTGCACAGGCAAAGAATCAAACCGTAAATAACTGTAGGACTGACTTTTGGATGACCAGGGTGTTTCCAATGCACAAAGTTTACACATCACCTGATATAGATCTCCCAGTTGCCTTCTTGGTAACTGGTTGGCATCAAATTTATGCCCAGTGGTGTTTAAAACAGTCTGGTTCTCCTAGTGTAAGCAGAACTAAAGCATAATGATACCCACCCCTAGGCTGAATTTTAGGTAACTAGTGTGACTTGAATTTCAGAATTTTCTAAATCAAAATTCTAGTGGGAGGAAAACCTATCTATAAATAATGTTCCGGCAGTAAATTGCAAATAAGAGAAACACAAGTGAAAGAAAATGTTCACTATGTTCAACTTGCCCCCATTTTAAAAGGATGATCTCATGTATTCAATTTTGACTCCAAATTAAGGAAAAAAACCCCAAATATAAAAACCTGCTAAATATAAAGGGTGATGTTGTCTGGTGGTTACTGCTTATAGGTGTCACAGACACTGAAAAGAAAGCAAGCCCTGTCACAGTCTGTGATTCACCTCCATGCCAGCTTCCTTTCTTCTGACAGAGATATCCTCTAAGCATTCGTGAGCAAGCTTTGCTCAGACTCTGATAAATGTAAAGGAAGAACATAATTATCTTCTGAAATTTAAGTTTCTATTTTCAAAGCTGAAAAATGTATAACAAATTAGGCTTCTCACACGCAATACACAGAATTTCTGAATTTTCCTACACCCAGAATCACATTTTACTAATATTTTCACTGTCATTCTATGTCTGCCTTTCTCTATTTTTGGGCTTAACATAAAATTTTCTAGAAAATTATATGGTCTTAGTTTTAAAAACTAGCACAAATTAAATTTCTCCACATCTTAAAACCTTCCCTGTTATTTTACGACTTTCAACTGTAACCACTCTGAACTACATAGAAAAAGACTTGATTATGGGCCCTGAGGGAAAGATATACCCTTTCTGCAATCTTTTATATAAATGGTGTAATATTGTTTTGATTATAAGATTATTTATTTTCTAATGCCTAATGAAAGGTAAAGCTGCAACAAGATAGTTGATATCCAACAGCCAATTTCAGCATCAGATTGGGAGTTTTTGGTTGGTTGGTTTGTGTTTGTGTTTGGGTTTGGTTTTTAGCAGGAAAGGTTTTAAATACAATACTGAGGAATACTGTCACAACAACATTCAGGGAAAGAAAGATATTTAAATATAATTGTGAAATTCTTAACATGATATTCACAGGATAATGAGAAAAAAGTGAACAACTTAATGCATGCATCTACACAGGAGCCCCGGCAGCAAGAACGCTGCTGTAATAAAGCTGGGCCTGCTCCAGCCAGATTTTTGGAGGTGGTTACACACTTCATACAGATCTCTTACTACAGCTTGCAACAATTAAGCACCTGAGAGTTTGGGTACTGGTTAACCACCAAATTTGAGTGTTGTAGGAAACTAATACTGAGCAGCTTTGCACACAGAGAACCTGCAGCTAATCTGTGCCCTTTGCAAAGATGTATGACATGTGCTAGTCAGATCATCTCCTACACAGAAATAATAATTACAAAAAAGGTTGAAGTTTACAAAATTTCCAGTTATATGAGACTTTTGAATGCTACCAGAAGGTAATCAGGGAGATGATCAGGGAGTATGGAGGTGTGTTCAGGCTGTCCACAAGCACACCAAGTATCTTCCACTGTTGTCTAACATGAGTGTTTCAATATTCAGTTTCTGCTCAAAAATCAAATACTCAGTGATATGACCCAAACCAAGATCCAAAAAGCAGCTCCAAAGAATATACTTTAAAAAAAAAAGAAAAAAAAGTTATTCTTGATGTTATTTGTGAAATGTTTGAATTCTAAAGGCTTGAACAAATCCTAGATCCTAGAAGATGTAAACATTGAAGTGGGGAAGTTTCAGCTTATCTTGGCAGAATTTTCTTTACTAAAATGAATGTAATCTATGCCATCCTTCAGATACTCAAGGAGGGTGAGCAGTAAGGAAAGAATTGTTAGTACAGCACGGCATAATGGGGCACTCAGTGTCTGTACTGACTGCATGGGGGACAAGCAGACAAAAATCTAACTTTACAGACATGTGTTTAACCTCATACCTCGGTATATAATTGTATAATTGTATTTCTGTTCACTACTCTCACTTTTAAGAATGGAACACTCATCAAAAATTTGATTTAATGAGGAGTTAACAAAAGGGAACTTAGAGAGTGTAGAAAGATAGGCATTACCTTTGTAAATGCCTATCTTTGCATACTCTCTTAGTAATCTCTGGACACAGCGTCCAGGATTAGCTCAGCATTAGAGTAATGCTCAAATTGATGCATATACTTCAACTTTTTCTCTTCAGCCTGCTAGATTTGTTTCTATCTGGATAAGGCCAAAATAGCTGAAAAAAGTCAATATGAGAACATTTTCCTTTAGCTAAGAGAGGAATTTTCTTGGGAAAAGGTGTCAGATTTCAAATACTTTTTAACACTAGATGAGTTAACACATAGTTAGAGAGTACCTTTGGGAGATACTGGTTGCCTAAACTACAGTATGGGCACTGTTTAATGGCTGAGGAAACACAACGTGTTATGGTAAAATAAATAAATAAACATTTAATGCAAAACATTGTAAAACAATGTAGTGAGAAAGAGAACTAATAGTTCAAAAAGAAAAAAAAAGGCAAAAGTAAAAAAACAGTAGAAATTACTGGAGGGCAATGTTAAAAACACGCAGACCAGAATGTGGTTGCAGTTGTCGTCGTCATAACCATACTCCTTTTAAAGCATTCCAGAAAAGCATGGAAATGTTGTTTGAGGAAAACCAAAAAAAGATTACTAACTTCATTTTTAACAACTCAGTTTTAAAAAGTAATGTGAGAGTGGAAAAAATAAGAGATAATCAAGGGGCACAGGATGTACCTCAGGGAGAGCTGTGAGAAACTGATCCAGCTGGTGAGCCCTTTCCTGCCCCCAGGCTCTGAATATTACAAAGCTAGCAGTAATAATCCAATATCTCACAAGCAATCATAAGGAGTGGGCTTATAAATCAAGTGTTCTCACAACAGCACAGTCAAAATTATAAACCTACTTTTTCTCTGCAATGGGCATGAATGAAGACTGAGCATCTTTACTCTGAAACTCAGAAAAGGACTTTCACCTCTTTTTATCTCAAACTCTTTATTCACTTCCAACAAAAAAGATTATGACTGACAGTGTAGAAGTCCCATCTGTCTGCCCTCATCTCCTTGCCCATTATTTTTCCCCAAATCCTGCACTGTAAATAATTACTTTGTTTCTTATTAATCTGTTCATTAGCTACATTCTGGAGTTCTGAAAAACAAATTAATTTGGTCCTGAATAGATGCCGAAATAAAGGTCATTATGTTGGACCTTTTCTTAATTCATTGCAGAGGGATCAGGGATTGTGTGGATTTATTAGTTTAGTTAAGTATCAAAATCACGCTTAACCCACTTCCTTTAATTTGTTTGTGTTCCAAAAGAAAAGGAAACAAAAAACAGCAAAAAAAAGTATTTTTACCCAAAGATAAAAGACAAAAGACACCCAAGACACAAGAAATACTTCAGATATAACTCTGCTTTTTAACCAGCTTCACTCATGCCTTAGAAAATTCTTTCTACTTATTTCCATCAGTTGCGTGAGAACATCAGACTGCTGTGGCATGGATAAAGGTCTTCAACAGCCACTAGCTCTTCCATTTCTCCTCCTGCATCTGTGCTATGGAAATTTAGAGAATCCCCAGAATAACCTTGATGTTCTTAGGGCTAAAATCACTGTCACAAAATCTTAGAAGCATTTATGTGTATAATTGTAACACTTCTTTATTTCACAGCTCTGATATTGAAAGAGAGAAGTGTGTATTTATCATACCAAAAGGAACAACTCAAGTTCCTGCTCTAGTATCCCATTATGTGACTAATCTACTATCAAAGATAAAGTGAGACAAAATACTCAGGAGGGCAACAAATTTCAGTGTCACGGATGTTACTGCCTCATGGAAGTTTTGAAATACTTAACTATGGATAGTAAACACAAAAATCCTATATTTTCATATGAGAACTTTATGACACCTCAAAACTCATTAAAAATATGTGTTAATAGAAATGTAAGGGGATTTTTTAAACTCACCAGCATCCCGTCCTTTCACCTGTTTTGAATTCTGTCTCAGAAACTCTGTATCAGCTTGAATTCTCTCTGCAGTGATATTCTTACCCTCTCCTTTTCTGGGCAGAAATTCATCATCTTTCTTTCCCTTTCACTAGCAGTGTCCCTCCTTGCTCTCCAGATCTATTTCAGCACTCTCTGAAGTAATTTAGTTTCTACCCTGTGCCTGTCAAAGGCATCTCAGCTTTGTGTGTTCCAGCCGTAGCTGTCTCACCCTCCAAAGTATCAATAATTTATTACATTGCCTGTTCTCCAGCAGCTGACCTACCTATATAAACCACCAGCTAATTTTAATCTGAAAACCTCGTTTCTCAACACCTCTTGCTAGCTGTTGTTCTTTGCCTGTGAATGACCTAAGATGTTCAATTCCTAAAATGCCTTGTCTGTGGTGCCAGAGTTTGGCTTCCTCTCAGCACCACTTCTTCCCAGGGAATAAAAGGGGACTTTTACCACTTACTGGTCCAGCTGGTCAGCAACTCAGGCAGACCAACAGCCATGGCAAAGTCATATTTGTGTTATGTGTCGGTGGTTCCAGTATTTTCCACTGTCAGCTGTGCACTGCTTTCACAGCACTCTGTGGATGTACCACAGCTACTTCTGGGGCTCACTTTGTACAGCCACAGGGTGACACTGAGCCAAAGGATCAGCTCTGTCCCACACATCAGCATCAGGCACCTAAGGGGTATAAGAGGAGGACAAGCTTGTAGTGCTGTACTTCCTGCCATACTGTTTCCAGCGATCTGCAGTTCATGAACTTCCTGATTTTATTTCTTTTAGTTTGGTTAAACACATTTGAAACTTGATAACATATGGGTCTCTGCAGAATCCTGGGAATTTTGCAATTATCGTGGAGTATCAATGTCAGCAAATAATTAACTCAGTTACTGCTAAGCACAGCAAGTTGTACTTTTTCCTCCTCTCTCTCAGATGTGAACACAGCCCATTTATGAATTACCTGGGGCTACAACTGCCACATTTTGTCTTGGTTGATATGTTCAATAGCTTGGGATGTACTGTGCTAAACACATAAAATGTTTTGAATGACTGGTTTGGAAAAAAGAAACAAACCCCACATAACAGTTATGTAACTGAGGGGGGTGCTAAAATTAAGTAAACAAAAAGAAAAAAATTGAAAATGTAGAGTTTGCTTAGATTGGACACTTCCATTCTAAACTATCAACATAACAAAAATGTTTCAAGCATCATGCAAGAAAGAAATAAGGAGGAAAAATTGCATACATTATTTTAAATGTCAGTGATATTGGCTTCAAAATTTGAAAAAGTATTAGACCTAGAAAAGCTGAAAAAGATCTAATTTATAAAATTAATCTTTCAGAAGAAAACGGAAAGTAGAGGTGATTAAAAAAGAAAGATTCAAATTCAACAAATTCCACCTGCTTGTCTTTTTCTTCGTGTCTACAATATCTGTGTTGTCGTAGATTGAACTTTGTACTAAACCAGTGACATCGCATTGCTTACCTCTCAGCTTCAGGGCTTAAGAATGCTCCCGCAGTGTTCATTTTTGTTCTGCTGAAATGCATGGTTTGCTTCCTTGGAAAACAAAGCATAAAAGCACATGATACATTGAAATTTTGCATTAAAAAATTGCAAACATCTACTTCTCAGTACTTCAGCAAACTGGCTACAATTGCTCTCACCGTGTATTTCTATCCTTGATGTATTTTTTTGTTCAGTAATAAAGTAAATTTGTATTAAGGTCTGGTATGTGCAACATCCTGTATGAAGGCCCCAAAGCACTTGTACTGGTGTTGGATGTCTCACCCGTGCCTTAACTTGGTTCTCTAGTTTTTGTCTTGGAAGAGACAATGACTACTGATACCTACGATCTCTGCGTCCAAGCCACATTTTCACAGGCCACTTCCACCTCTTCTGCTGGTTATTCAGAAAACCTCCCTGCTCACCTGTCATTCTTTGCATGGAAGCTATTCCACAGCTTTGAACACTCATTTTATTCTTTAAACTGTTTCTTATTTTACCAAATAAATTTAAAATTAAGATGACTATGTCTACATACAGAATTTAGTAATTTAAAAACATGAATAAATCACCGACATACTAACACAATCAGGGTGGGTGGGGCTCTGTGTATGTGTTGGCTTCCTCTCATAATTATTCCTACTTCTTACCTTTCCTTTTTATTTTTTTGTGTTTTAAAACCAATAATGACGAAACTTCCCTTCTTCCCTTGCATGCAGCTTATTTTTCACTGAAAGTTCTGTGGTTGCTAGTGGTCTTTTATTACTGAACTGTGAGCACATCCCACATGAAATACCAAGAAACATGATAAGAAAATGTCAACTGGAAAATATTGAATATTCATATAATGTGATATGGCTTTTTTAAAATCTAGATTCTAGGATAAAAAAACTCAGCCAGAATTTTTTTTTTATATATACTAGCACACATATCCATACACAAGCACACACATATAAACAGACATAGGCACTAGTGCAGAGCTCATACTACTCCCATTCTGTACCAACCCACCACTACTGTCAGTTTAATTCTTCACATACCAAACCTCTGGCAAAAATAAGATTTTAAAGAAGTGTACACATCTGTTTATCTGCCTTGACTGGTAAATGGGGGGTGATAAAATATCATCAGGTATAATTCCACTGACTCGAATGGTTTGATGGTGTGCACACAGTAGGGCATTACAAATACTTAAATGCATTCTTTTTAAAAGGTTCTGAACATTTTTAATATTCTGAAAAAGCTCAGAGAGAAGTAAAGGCAAATAGCAAGACAGGCGGGAGAGTGAGGGAACATCCAATTAAGGATGTCAAAAAGATTTAAATGCTCTGCTTTCAACTGCTAGAACTACTTACGTGTTTGGAAGCCCTGGCTGAAAACTTGTCTACCCTCCTTTAAAAGCCATCATTAAATGTCACTGCTTTCTTTGACTTCACTCAGAATATATCATGTTTTCACTTCTGCTTAATAGAAATACATTGAAAGCTGCTTTTAAAACACATTTTCCAGAAATTGACTTAACATAAGAAAACACAAATTGACATCTAAAACCCATTCTATTTTTCCTCTCCCTTGGATAATAGTAGCTATTTTCTAGCTTCTTATGATTTACAGTTTAAAATTAGGAACTTACTTTTAAAACATACCTGACACCGTCCCATAGTGAATAATGTGACACAGAATAATTTTAAACAGAATTGTAAAGGACTTTGATTGATTGACTGCTATATGATTCAATAAGTTCTGGTGTGTACAGTGTGTTAAAATATTTCTTTAAATTCTTTGGATTTGCAGAACAAGAAAAAATGAAACAGTTGTACCAGTTCAACAATCTACAGTCTTTAAAGTGAATTAAATAGACATTGAGGACGTATCTTCTCGTCTGGCATTTGTCCTTGGGTGATCTGCTGATGATCTCAATGCCTTGAGCTTTGTTCCCACTTGTAAAGTGTGGATAATGATTATTTTTTTATGGTGTGACATGCTCTAAGATCTGCATATCAATAATAAATTTAAAGAGAATTATCTCACTTTCAGATAATTCAAAGGTTCAAAATAGGCATCTTCGGTCTTTTATCTGTAAAGGAATTTAGGATCCAGGGGTCAATGGCCATGAGATACCTTCACAAAATATGAAATACTTCAACTAAATTAACAATGACCAAACAAACAAAGGTTTAGACAAGCAGAATTTAATAACCAGCCTTGAATTTTGCCAGGACAGAGACTGATATACCTGTGTCTGAATTCTTTATTTCAAGCAGCAAATAAGTTAGATGTTGGATGTCTTTGCAAAACACAGCAATTCTGGGTGCAGAGCCATGGCAATGATTCAGAGCTAAATGAGGAGTAAGAATTTATCTGCTGCTTCTAGATCACCCTGTGAGATATAAGATATTTCATCTGAGTACTGACCTGGTTTGATCTCATTTTATTGGTTTATACAGGAAATGTTATGAATACAAAGCTTTCAGATAAAATTTGTATACCAAAGTAAGACTCTGCAAACTGTAGAGGTGCTAAGTCCATCACAACTCTAACAGGTTTGTGACTGGCAAGATAGGCTTGTAACATTTGTAAATTTGGGTTTGGTTTATAATTACTTAAAGAAAGACCATCTTCTGAATGATTCTAGAAGCTTTGTATAACTTAATATGACAAAGAGTGAGACAATGAGACTGACTTTTAGAAGGTAGGGCCAACTTTTTGATTTTTCCCTTTGATTGAATATCAGCAAAATAAAGCAAAAAGGAATAGGAATATTCTTTTTTTTCTGTATTCATCTGTGTGTACAGTAATCACTGACCTAAAAAAACCTACACCAACATAAGCTGTAGGGAAAGCTTCAAGCATCCTCAGCACCACTACGCAAATTTCACGGAAACATCTGTTAAGAAAGACTTAGTTACAGAATTGACATAAGTGACATTAATATTAATTTAATTATAAAAATATTTCTCAACTTTCTTTTTTTTTTTTTTTAATAGAAGTCTGACAGGTTCTATGTGTTCATTGTCATCAGGCAATTGAAGCCAGTATTTTTAGTTCATTTTATTTGCTTGCTATTTAAGTGTGGCATATGCTAACAATGCAGAATGGAGCACGCTTCATTGCTATTTAGAGCAGCACACTGATTACAAGTTTGTAGGTATTTGAAGCATCAGCTTTTTTAACTGTAGAGTGTTTTCCCCAGAGCAATAAGGGGAACACTCAGATCAATAATGGGAAAATAATTTTTTAAACAATAGTGGTCTCTCATCTGCCATGAGCTCTACAAATTTGGTTTAGTTTATTTTGTTTTTCAAAATAAAGAATGAAAAACTTTGGGTTGGTTTAATAAAATTCTGGGATCATCAGCTCTTCTCCTTACATACAAGTCTTGTACTTCAACTGTTCCATCAAAAGCTTCAGAGATTGCTCTGTTATACAATTTTTTGATGGTTCTAGAGTAGAGACATAGCACAGTTAAAACTAGAGATATTAATTCAACAGAACTACAGTGCAACAGGATGTCAGACTTGTCAGGCATGAAATATATCCATTTACTTACACGTGTCTTGTGTTACATTTGATAACATTATCCATGCTAGGATAGTTTTTGCTTTGTCAGCTCTCCTCTGACACTATTTCACCAGCACAGTATGCTTACTTTCCTTCACCACAATCCTTTACGTTTTCAGCATAGCCTGTTCTTGGCCTCTACTCTGGCCAAAACTGTAAGGTAGAATAAAATAGTTTCTGTTCCACCAATTTGCTCTTAATTAGGAGGTCCTGTTAAGATACTCTTCATTCCCAAGCGAGTGGTCTAGAGGCTGGGAACTGATTTTCTTGTACAGGTATAATCTGCAGTTCCTTAAAAGCTTTACGGATGAATAACAGGCATGTGTAAATCTCATCAAGGAGGACTTTTGTTCACTTACATCTACTACACTATCTACAATCATAGCTCTTATGTTTGAATGCAGGTTTCAAACCCAGAATGTTTCTTTTTTCAGAAAAAAAAGAGAAAAAACTCTGTTTATGGAAGAACCTTAAAACTCTATAATTTGAGTTTTGTGCATATTCTTAAATCAGAATTTTTAATCCTGCCCTCAGACTTGGCTACCTACATATCTGTGGCTCTACTTGAAACTAGAACTTTGTGGTTTTAAAGACTTTGATGATATAGGAGTATATAAAAGGATCTAATATACTTTGTTTCATGACACAAGTTAACCATGAAATTCATTAACTGGAAAACAGCAGTATGCTTTCAATCCACATTAAAAATCTGGAAGAATTTTCAAATTAGCAGGACGAAAACTGATTATTAAAGACAGACAAACTAAAAAGTAAAGACATCTAACATTTGAGCACAAGCACATGGCTTACAAGATGAAGAGGCTGTAATACAGAGTAGTCACATAAATACTCCTTCTGCAGGAGTCTTTGATCATTACAGTTCTGTCACAGTCAGAATTGAAAAAAAGAGATCCTGTAAGCTGGGTGACAAAGCTGCATTTTGATCTTCTTTCCCAAAAACATTTACAAAGATGATGAAAGACTAACAGGAGACTTGGAGTGGCTGTGCTACTATGATAGGATAGGACTGTTCCCAGCAACCCTGCATGGAAAGGTCAGGACAGATTTCACTCTTTCCTTGTGTCCCCACCAGAAATTATTCTACAAGAGGCAGAGAAGGAGGGAAGAGTGAAAAGTGCAGGAGATACTGGTCTCCCTTCTCCCATACCATGAGCTCTCTCCTCACTCTCACCGAGTACTAGAGTCTTTTCTGAAGCCCTGCTGTATGTTGCAAGTTCAGGTTGAAGCTCCTGGATAGGCAAGCAGCAAGTTCTAGCTCCCCATGAGGCTCTGTAGGTGCAAACTCAAATTAAAACACATATAGATTAAAAATACAAATTCCAAAGCCATTCAGAGTATTTTTAAGTTGAAAACAGACTGTCAACAGTCTTGCCTTCCACACCTACTCCTCCCATCACAGGTCTTTTTAATTTCTTTTCTTTCAAGATCAAACAAGCTCCTTGACCTTCTTCTAACAATGCACTGGAGGCTTCCTGCCCTGCTCCTGCTGTTGCTACACAGCCTAAAGCAACTTCATGAGTCCTGGTTACACTGAACTGCAGCTTTCGCCAGCCTTCCTGCATGTGTTACACACCCTTACCAACTGAACGACCTCTGTGAACTTATTCATTGTTGCTATCAGGAAAGAGAAGAGAGGAGTCCTGAGAAGGGAAAATGCTGGGAGGTGGTGCTGGCAGTGGTGAGTTGTCACATTTCTCTCTGTGGTCACTACCATTTTTCCACAGTATACAAAGTACCAATTAGATGGACATCCTTTTCCTTCATCTTTTCACTTCATCACTGACACGTATCCTGTCCTTAAAAAAAAAAAACAACTCTCTTGAAGTCCTCCAGCCAAAATCTCAACCTTTTTAACTGAAAGTAGAGCCTGATAAGCTACCTACCTAAGCGAATTATTTCAAGCTAAATTACAGACAGAAGGTTAATTATTAGTCTCTGCTCCTGCTTTTAACTCTGTAACTTTTAATGTATTTTTTCAGAAAATTAATAGATTGTCCTATTTATTTATTTTTTTAATTAGGAGTAATTTCCCTATGAAACACTGTCAATTTCTTTTGCATAACATTCACTTCCTCTCATTTTGTAGTACTGGCACCACAGAGTCACACCCTACCAGAACAACGCAAAGTTTTGAAATAGAATCTTGGGGGGGGAGAAAAAAAAGACAGTGATTACAAAATTATAGGCTAGCCTTAAGTGGGGAAACAAATGTATTCTGTTTAAACTCTCTATAAAGTGTTTATGAAGTACTGCTTAATTTTTTAGCTAACAAAGATATTGTTCTAATTAAAATTGTTATTATTATGATTTTTATTACAGACTGTCAATGCAGTAACTCTAAATGCATTTCCATTTTCCAAGATGGAAGGTACAATAAGAGAGACCTCCTGTCACCCAAAAAACTTCTTCACTACAAGCAGGTAAAAGTCTGCACCAACTATTATTCTGACTTTTGAATAGGTCTCAAAGGAAAAAATAAATGTCAACAATAGAAATATATGGATAAATTAAGTTTCCCTACCAGAATAATATTATCTGGAAAGAATGGACTAGACTGATTAGGTATTCCAGCCTATGTACATGAGGGTACTGAAAATATATCTATAGAATTTCATTTATGTAAACAATGGTTAAAACCAAATCAATTTATTTTATGAATGGCATACATAAATATATATGTTAAAGTCTTCTATTAGATCTAGGCATGGTGCCTGAAGGCTTCTTCATGACCATACCTAAGAATATTTAACACCAGCTGTGACTGAGGGCACCGACAGCAGGGACAGGAGATCCCTCGGAAAAGCCTCTGACCTCGAGCGGTCTGGCCTTGAGCTCACTTGCCTTTAGCCCTCTCCCTGCCATGCTACC
>VWZU01007462.1:5301-17651 GCA_013397095.1 Sterrhoptilus dennistouni
AAAACAACGATTATCCAAGGCTCTGTGCCTTGTGAAGCATTCCGCCATGACTTGGAAACTCAGGATTCCGCTAAAAGGCACTGAAGAAAGATGTCCGACCCCTGGAAGTGTTCAAGGCCAGGTTGGATGGAGCTTGAAGCAACCTGGTCTAGGGAAAGGTCTAGGAAGATGGATGTAGATGGTCTTTGAGGTCCCTTCCTGTTGCTGCCCTGACGTGGCCACCGGCTAGGTCTTCTTGAGGGCAGTGACCTTCCCTCGCGAGTCGCCTTTATCAAGGCAGCCTCAGTCCAGGTGGCACAAAGCACCTCGATAGAGTGATTTTCAGTTCAGCTGTGAGGGAAAAGCCCGTCAGCTCTAACTGGGCTTTTCGGCCGAAGTGGCTCTCCCTGGTGGAGGCGATCTCAGGCGACACGGAAGAATCACTCGGGAGCCAAAGATGATCTCTGAGAAGCTTCTTTATTCCATCCCTGCTGACGACTTGAAGACCCCGAGGTGTTCAGTCAGCGGGGTTTTATACACTCACATAAAGGGGCAGAGTCTCATAAACAGCCAAATGGGATCAAGGATTGAGAAAGGGAACCAATCAGAGAGTGCATTAATAAACAAATTAGGGGATTGAAACTTGGACCAAACGGGGGAAAGACCCGAAACCAACCAATCGGAGAGTGGAACTAGGATACACTGCATCAACCAATCTATAACTAAGTAATTAACATCTAAAGGAAAAATTTTCAACTGCGCTAATGGCAAACTTACTCACGAACTTGTGGTTCTCCAAGGGAGCACAGGGCGTACGTCCCTTTTCAAGTCTTCTCTGGAGGCAGGGGCCTCCACACCTTCCAACCCAAACCATTCTATGAAGGTTCAAAGTAAGTTGCTGTGGCCACTAGCATTAAGATGCCTAAAAAAGCCACAATGAATGCCCAGAACAGGAATTAGAACTGCACTTAAGGACAGGCAACTAGCAAGGCATCTAACTGTGGAGCTGAAAATAAACTTTATTTTAATTCAGCTTTTTCTACATGAGCCTCTCCTAGTCAAAGTGCCACACTGCACACCTGGACTGCCCCCAGGTCTAGTAAATAAAGCACAGACTAAGAAGTTCCTTTAGAAACTGAACTTGCTTCAGTCCCTGCTTGTACCTGATGTGAAACAAAACCTGGAATCTTTTGTTCTTTCTCTCAGTGAATGTCCTGTTTATGAAGATAATCCAAGTCTGGGATGTATCCACCTCTCTTCACCCTGTCCTCCACATTCATGTTGTCTGTAAAAGAATTTGTCCTAAAATCTGTCTTGTAAATATTTTCTTAGTCTTAAGACCAGGAGGATCTTTGTAACAACCTTGTTAAACCAGAATATTTTATCCAGCATTTCCTGTGTTAAAACCAATGCCCTAAATTAAAGTAATCACACCTAGAAGGAAATACAGACTCAATTTAAGGACTGGAATGAGTGGTAAATCCACCACATCCATCGGCAAAGCTGTTCCTGTGATTAATTGCCCTCACTGTTAAAAAAAATTGCATCTTGCTTCCTGTTTGATTTTTCCAGTACAACTTCAATTGTTTCAGTCAGAAGTTTCTTAGTTTCTAGGTTCTGTCCACAACAGGAAACAGAAGTGCCAAAATACCATGAAAAAAAATTTTTGTTTTGTTTTTCCTCCCTCAGAAGGAGGAAGGAATTAAACCAGTGAAAAAGAAACTAGAGATTTGCTTGGTCTGAACACTTCACCACTAATCCGAGTCTGTAGATGCTTCATTTAAGATAAACTCTAGTTATCAAATCTGTCTCTGCAGTTTTTCTCCCAAGTTTCTGAATCAAAGATATCCACTAGATAAAGGAGCTCATCCCATCTGAATCATTGAGACTGGGATTCAAACTACATTAGCAACTTTATGAACTCTTGTCTGCTTTTGCACTGCTGCTGAAAAATTTGGCAAGTCTCAGAAGGCTGGGATTAATCAGAATTCCAACACTCCTTGGTTTGGGTCTTTCTGATGTACTTTGCAGTTTTACAGTGTTTAGCCGTGAATTTACCAACTTTTTTCCCATGTGATTGCATAAAAGCTAGTTCTGCTCTGGGCATATTATTCTGTGGTTTCTGACTTTCTGTCTGAGTTTCTGTACAGCAGCTGGAAGGAAAATATGCAGTGAGGGCACTTAGTGCGCCCAGGCAGCGTGAAGCATGTGTTTACATCTCTTCCTGAGCCAGGGTCAAAGCAGAGGTACTGGACCAAATTATTTGTTTCATATTGACTCCTTAACATCAGGATCTGACTTTAGCTTTTCTTCCAAGAAATGCTTTTATGTCAGCTTTGATTAGAGGGTAAAAATCTGGTCATATGTAACATCAGGCACACTATTTGAATTTCTAGTAAGATGAAAATTCTTGAGGTTTCTTATGAGTTTCTTTCCTCATTCTTTTTCTTTTAATGTGCTGCTTTAATAGCAGGATGAACGTATGTTATGCATATCAGTTTACACGTGGTTCTGCCATTAAGCACCTGGATTTGAAGCAGTTTCTTCCCTGAGGATTTCAACAAAGGCTTTGCCCCAGTTTCAGGATCCAGGTTGCTATGGGTTAGCCATGTGCCACAGCAATATTAGTTCAGAGAACACTGTAGCTGTTTGCACAGAAAATGCTGCTCTCCTGATGGTCATAATGAAAGAAATCAGCCTGCATTTCTTTAACGGCAAAGCCTTCCTGTGTATTAATTTGATTCTACATGACCATACATCTTGTCAGAGCAGCCCAACAAATGTGAAAACACAGACTAAGAAAATTGTCAGTAAAGTAATCTATGACCTTTTGTTTTGTGTTGCATGGCTTTACTTCTGTTTAGGAGCATGGGAAGTCTCCCTGGAAAGGAATATGTTTATAAAATAACTTCTTGGCGATGTCAGTTTGAATATAAACTCAGGTTTCCAGTGCCATTTAGAAAATATAATCTAGTACTCATAATAATACATAGAGTTTGATTTCTGGGCCAAATACCTGTTTGCATTTTTGATTTAGATTCATTGTATGACAGGGCTGGGATGTGTACTGTGAGAGAATGTGCTCCTCTTAGTAATTCGAAAAGACTTTTAAATTAATCTATAAATGTTGTGATAGTCTAGTAGAGCAAAG
This sequence comes from Sterrhoptilus dennistouni, assembly GCA_013397095.1. Lineage (NCBI taxonomy): Eukaryota > Metazoa > Chordata > Aves > Passeriformes > Zosteropidae > Sterrhoptilus > Sterrhoptilus dennistouni. The sequence goes on from VWZU01007462.1 coordinate 8,432, forward strand.
AAAGGCACAGTCAGATGGACACTGAAATTATGATAATATCAAATGGGAAGAAAAATGGAATTTGGACTGGAATCTGACATTCAGTCTGGAATTGAAAGTAGTCTAAATTATTGAACCAGTGTAATTTGTCAAAAATTAGTTCACGTCCTTTCATTTCTAAAATCAAACAGGTTCTTTTATGTAAGATATGCCATACTGACAAGTTAACAATTTCTTTTTGATTTTTCAAAAACATGTGAGAAGAAATTATTTCATCTAATCCAGGAATCTCTGGGTTATATTCTAGAATATTATGTGTATTAGAATATTATAGAGTATAATAGACAATAGAATATTATAGAGTAGAATGTTATATATTCAAATGCTATAGAAAACTATATAGTTAAGTAAGTGTATGCCGTAGGTTGATCTTGATGATTATAATAGTCTTTTTGGCCTAAAAATCCTAACAAACTTAATGTTATTGTTTTAATTTACTTTACATAAGATGTACTGGAATATATCCTTTGAGCAGGCTTCTGCATATAGGAAAATATGTAGCAAGTGAACTGGCAACTCTGCTGCTGAAGAAAACGCTTTTATTATCTCATTACTTTGAATACAGGTGATTCATCAGGGTTCGTTTGCAAATCTTGGGGACTTGCAGAGTGGTGTCTTTGGGTAAGATAAAGCAAGCAAAAATCCAGAGTGCTAGTGCTGGTCAGCTTGCTGGTTATAAATGTTTCTCTTCTGACAATTGGGTTTTGAAGATGAAAAAAAAAAAAAAGACAAATCACAAAACCAAAACTCAAAAAATCCCTTCAGCACTGCAATTAGGAGTGTGACTTCAAGTATGAGCTCCATTGTCAGATTGAAAACAGACTGTGGAGGGAAAGGTGGGGCTATCCCAGGAGCAGGTGAGCTACACAGATACCTTTTCCACCCTTGTATTTCTCAGACAGCAGGTTCACGTTATGTGGCTTGTTGTCTCCAGCCAACAGGTTTTCCATATAACCCATTTCACCAGCTCTCAGGCTCATAGCAATCCTATACCCAAAATATCCATCCTACCTAAAATATCCATTAGTCCCACACAGTCTTCATTTTTAATTCCCGTTTGTCTAAATTTATGCATGAACTGAAGTGCTTCAAAGGAATGTAGCTAAATTATCCATGGCTCCTTGCCTGTGGTTTCTTGCATCAGTAACTTGTGGTATTTCAGACACATCTTGATGTTTCAAAGTGATCTCACCTTGAAGGGAAAGATAAAATCTCAGTTTCTGACATTGATTTGGCTTTAATACAGTAATAAAGCAAATATCAAAAATGCACAGCCAGAGACAAATATTCAAATGAGAAGAGAATCCCTCAATTCCCTTTCTCTAGCCCTCTGGCCCTGGAAAACCCTGCAGCTTAGGCCGTATCAGCAGTTCCATCACTGCATTCTGACTGTAAGAGCTCACTTGTGGGAAATTTTCAAGCCATACTTGCTTGGTTTTCCTCTTCCTGTTTGACTTGTATCTTTAAATAATATGGTTACTTCACAACAGCTTGTTTTTTGACTGGGGCACAGGGCATATTTTTCTAGCAGATAAAAAAACTTCCCACAATTTGCTTTGTGTTATTTCCCCTTTTGAAGGCAAAGCTGATAAATCCAGGGTAATATGTAATAGATGCCTTCCTGTTTTTACTTATTGCTCTGTCAGGCTTGTCAGCCAGAAATTTATTAGCTAGTTTTGTGGCTGTAACGTTTGAACTAGAAAAACTAAGCAGTACACTTAGCCTAAAGAACAAATGTGAGTAACAGTGTTTATGCTGTATCCTGTTCCACAGACCAGCCTTGGTGAGGTATGGTAGATTTTCTCCACATAAGCAAGTCTTTACCTATATTCCTATCTTAATTTTTAATGTTTATTTCTTCATTTCTACTCTGTGCTAATCTCAGTTTCTCAATAATTGGCAAGAGGATGGTAGGAATACATGTTGGTCTTAGTTTCATCCACACAAAAGTGAGTTGACCTGACTGAGCAATTGCTGGTCATCTGTAACCAGTGGAGTTGGGAAATCTCCATGAGCTGATATACCATATTTATTTATTTATTATGGAGAGGATAGGTTATTCTCTGCATGGTCGTGTCTTTTCATTGCATACAGGGAAAGCCTATGTGATTAAATGGCCACAACAGCAGTGCCAAAGCTCAAGGAGATTAATGCCTCGCTTCATGAGCTGGCCATGGAAAGAAGGGAAAATCCATTAACTGAGATTTTGTCTGCCACATTGTCCTAGCAGTACTCCTGATATTCATACATCCTTCCTCTACCTTTTTCTGCTTGTTCTACTATTCAGTGTCTGATGGATGCATCGTCTCGATCTGACCAAGGCTGACGCACCTATGGAAATCAGTGCCCCGGGCCCTCTGCTGTTCAATAAAAACTTCATTTATCCATAGTGAGCAGCTCAGACCTGGTAAAGGGATTGGTGTTTGGCTGTTTGGTTTGCTTGTTTGTTTATTTATTTATGTAGCTGTCTGGAATCCAAGTTCTTTTTTATAGAGGAAAGATATGCATAATTGTTTCCTGGGTTGGAAGCTGATAAGATGTTGTGTTGGAGAAAAGGAAAGAGAGTAGCTCTTGTAGCACATAGGGTACATACCACACTAAAGGGTGAAGGGAGAGTTAAAAGGCACTTTCAATCTCTTTGCAGTGTTGAACCAGCTTCTGAGGACTATACAGAGCACTGACTTCTGAAATTCTTGAAAGGTGACTGAACATGGAAGAAAATCAGTCTTGCTGGGCTTAGTCACTGGAAATCTTGCGAGTGTGAGAAGCATTTGAGTTGAATTTTCCCCTTTTACCCAAGCATGGGGGAAAATGCTAGTGTACCCTTGCACTTCACAGCAGCAGTTAAAATGCTTCCTTTTCTGGAGTTTCTGAGTCACTTCAGGCTGCTGCAGGCAGTAGGCAGGAGGAAGCACTGGTCCTGTAGAGCAGCTGTGCAGAAGGCACTGGTCTGCCTCAGATTCTCTCCTGCTGGAGTAGTGTCAGTGGAGACAGAAATCTGGCCAGGATAATACTCCTGCCAGCTGTCCCCACACAATGATGTTCTGAGTACTTTCTTTATTTGGAAAACACCCTGTTTTCTGTGCTACTCAAATAACACCCACTTAAGGGTCCAGAGCTTGCATGCTGCATGTAAATCAACTTTCTTCTACTGATTTTGCCGGCCATGATTGTGCCCCACTGATGCAAGTAGTCAAACATATTCCTTCTTCTTTCTTGCTGACCAACAGAGCAGTCACACACTATAAACTGCACAGCACACAAGAATTTTGAGACAAGAGTGGATAAAGGGGAAGCAAATCATAATGGTCACACTGAGTTAAGTCAAAGGTCTCTTCTTATTGGTTCCCTTACTTTAACACTTGGTGGTAGCAAATGATAAGTAAAAGTATAAAAAACCAGCATGTCCCCAGAGGCTTTCTACAGTGATCTTTCCTTGTGTCATCCGAGATCTAATTTTGGACTATATAAATCAAGGGTAGGGCCCAGCAACCACAGTAGGAACTGGGCAAAAATATTGCTGGAACACTGTTTTGAATCTACAACACATGTGGATTCCCACAATCCAAATATCTGTCTGCCCATGACATCACACCATTTTGGAAACAAAGGCTTTTTCCTTTAATTGCTCCTCTGTGTGAGTGAGTATATCCAGACTGAAGATCATTCATTGTTGTCCAGAAGTTGCTGTTGTTTTGAATTCAATCAATTTAGGCACTTCATTTTTTCCACTTTGTTGTCTGTGGGTCCCACCCGTATTAACCCTGAGTGAAACATGCAAAGTGGGGCAAACATTTGTACTCTTTTGAAGGACTTCCGGCAAATTCAGACATTATCATTTGCTCCACCCTTTTCCAGAGTTAATGGCTACTAAGTTCCCTGTGACATTATTGTACTGAGGAACTGGCCAGGATATCATTGCTCTCAGATTTCCTAAGGTAAAGAATCCCAGGTTTGAAAAACGAGCCATTTATGAACCACTTTATAATCCAAACATATATTTGTAGGGAAAAAAGTGATTATACCTTTATCCTGGAAAGAGTATGAGTAAATGGTCGCACAGTTTTGCAGTGTTACAGAAGGAACCTCCGTAGTGGCACCATAATAAACTTCAAAGTATGTTAGAATTTATTTTCCATCCCTACACCCAGACACAAAGTCTATACATTCTGTCATTACACACATAAAATGAAAACACTTTCCAATCCAAAGCAGAAAAGGGCTTTCCTCCTTGTTCAGCAATTAAGAGGCTCTTTTATGGAAACATCATGTGTTCTTCTATTTGAAAAGGACCTAGTTCCTTCTGGTGCCTGATGTTATTTAGTCCACATTAAAAGGACACAGTTTAGAAAAACAGTGAAGTCATGCATCTGAATGGAATAGTACCATAATCCATTTCTATCACATTTTGTGTTTTCTAAATTACAGCTCTTCATAGTTGTAGATTGAAGGTTGTATTTTTCTATTTAGCTAACAGAAAATAAGTTCTACCAATTTTCCACTAGCAGTTCATAAATCACCATAAACAGGGAGCTTATCTAGAGGTCTGTGCATACCTACTTTTTCAACTCAGTGCCCAAGAGACAAACAGCAAAACAAAACATTCAGTTTCGGCCTAAATTAAACGTTTCACATGACCCAAACTGTATAATTTCCTTTTTCTCCCCACCTCTTTAGTGACAATATGCCATTTTGAAGTATGAAAACATTTTGTTTTGAAGCTATTAAATGCTTTATGCAGAAGCATACCATTTCCCACATTGAACTCTGTATTCCAAAACCACAAAGGAATGTATCAGGATGGTATCAGGGTCTTTCCGAAGAGGCATGGTGCATGCATTTCAGACAATGACCATAAATTAATCAGGCAAGGTTTTCTGACTTGATAAAAATAAAATATTTCTCATCAAGGGATAAGGAAAACATCGTAAGTGCCCCAAAGTGTTTGTAAAATCTTGGAAAGTTTTTAACATCAAATTGGAATAAGCCCCAAGGAATTGGGCTGAATTAAATATTGAGGCCATCCTGAAGTTGGACTAAAGGTCTCATAAAGTTCCTTATAACCTAAAACATTCTGTGATTTTGTTCATTGGGCAGAAACAAGTAATTTTGACTAAACCCAAGCTGTCTTGTCCAGGAAATAAACCTTTCTTAGCTAAGAACATCCCATTTAAATCTGGTCAGCTACTTCAGCTCAAAGTATAAGAAGGGACATTGTAATGAATTTGACTGTTGGTGGCAATAGAGCAAAAGATTTAATGTCAGAATTGTTAGGCTTGAATTTGCTACTCTATTTTCCTTTTTGTTACAGAATTCTCATTTTAAAGAGTCTTCAGCAATATTTAGGTGAGAACTGGTCTCATATGCACAGGGGTCACATTTCTCTTCCAGGAAAGAGATGTTATTTTTAGATATTTGAACTGGAATATGCTGAAGTTTTAACAATGAATAGTCTTTTCTTAGTTATATGGTTAAAGATTGGAGTCACTCTTTCATTCTCATAAACAATTATTCATGTACTTGTTGCAGTTACAATTGTAATTATTGTGTAGAGCATTTTCTGAACCATTGTTCTTCCTTCACAGATTGCTACTAAAAGAAATAAATTGGTACATATGTTTGTGTTTTGATGCACAGAAATGGAGTTCAGCCTGGAGAAGAGATGGCTCTAGGGAGACATCATCGTGGTCTTCCAGTTCTTAAATGTTTGGAAGAAATCCTTCACTTGAAGGGGAGTGAGGCCTTGGCACATAGAAACTGTGGCTGCCCCTGGATCTCTGGAAGTGTCCAAGAGCAGGTAGGATAGGTCTTGGAGCAACCTGAGATAGTGGAAGATGTCTCTGCCCATGGCAAGGGTTTGGAATGAGAGGCACCTTCCAGCCCAAGCCATTCTATGACTCTGATTCTGCTGTTCTAAATGGACTTTAGGAATGCTTACTGTTTACATGGGCAACGTTGGTTACCCAAGTCAGGAAATGAAGTTGCACAATGAACATTTGATAGAGAACATTCCCCAGTCAAAGCCTGTAAGAATGGAGTCTTCAGGTTTCCCATCAGCTGAATCTGGAGTGGCACCAGCAGGTCCTGCACTGGTCCAGTTACATGAGGCAAACTACCTCCTGATGTTTTATTTCCTCCTTCAGCTCTGATACAATGATTTGGAAAATTATAAGATTTTCAACACTTTGATTCCACCAAAGAAAACACCAACATTTTAGTTTTATAGAATTAATTCCATGCTGTGAGAGACTGAAATGGTTAATGGCTTAAACATTCTTAAGATCATCAGAGGAATTTTGTTCACTGTAGCAAATTGTGCAAAGAAGCAGCTGCTCATCTGCAACTGTGGAAAGCCCACTCCTCTGGTCAGCATTGATTTGGATTCAACCATGACAAGATGATGTCCTCTTTTTTTAAACTTTAAGCCCTACAGAATGAGCATGAACCCTTCCCCATCTCTTGTGCATCCTCTGTGTGCTCTGTATACTGAGTTCTTGGGCTTCATTGTGTGCTTAGACCATGATGATTCATTGAAAAGGTACTAGGACCATCCTGAATATTTTGGTGCAAGTAAAAAAAAACTGATAAAAACATAAGGAAGTCAAGGTCAGAGTCTCTAGGCCAAGGACCTAGGGAAAACATGTAATCAGAGAGAATGTTGCAGGAGTAGTGAATTACTTCGCATTATTCTGATGCTTTCTCATTACTTCCTGCAGTGCAATATGTCTGGATGAGTCATCAGAGCAGCAAGGACTAAATTTAGGATATCTTTGAAGTAATGACTCTTCACTGCCTATGCTAAATGGCCTCTGTTTTCTAACTAAAAGACTACTGATTCAAACTGTGAAAGGACAGGGACTTTAACTTCCTGCCTAATACAGGATCATCAAGATGAAATAGTGACATTTAGGAAATAACCATCAACTTGTGTCCTTTGGCTGTGTTCTTAAAATCCATACAGTATTATGGTGCTCTTCCATACTCTGAGACAAACATAACAACAGTTATGCTTTCTAATGGACTCCTGTAACAGTGAACTAATTATTATGGGCAATAATTGCAGTGATAGGGTCAGTTACAGTTCTCATCATTGCAATTTCATTAGTTAGCATGCATTCATTAATGTTCCCAGCCATTGGCATAGCACATATGAGAAATTGGAGATCTCAGGGGGATGACCTGCACACAAATCCTGCACAGAGCCAAAAATTAAAATAATTTCTTTTTCACTCTCCATCTACATCCTCATGCACCCACTTGTTTGATGAAGGAGGCCAAAGTTATATTTTAATGATGGGGAGTTATACCTGGCAGCCAAATATCTGTGGAGCTGGAAAGACCAGAAAAATCTATGAAGGAAAGCTGGCATTTGGCAAATTATGTCAGCCACTAAGAATCTTACAAGGCATATGATCAGAGTTCCCTGAATGTGAGCCAGTGATTCCTGAAAAAGACCAGCTGTCGACCATGAAAAGGAAAGTGGCTCCTGGAATGGTGGCTGAGAGCTAAAAATTGCAGCAGTCTTGTGAGAGGCAGACCTTGGAGCCTTGTATTTCTCTAGCACCTGCAGAACAGCATCAAAGAGAAAGGAAGAAAAAAATGAGGAAAGAAAAAACTAAAATAATATTAAACAAGATTGTTAGGACTTGCCTGGGGCTTGGGGAATGGGAAATATCTTTCAGAATGGATCACCGTGATAATGAAATTTTAGAACCTGATTAAAGTTCACAGCAGTGGAGAGAGGCAGCTCCATCAGCTCACAGCTGTGGCTGAGCCTGGGAGGAAGGAGAGCTCTGCCTGAAAATCCATCCAGGGCGAACACAATTTTGGGAGTATCTGGCACACTGGAGGAATTTAAAGGGTCAGCTGGAGTGGTAAGTAGGAGAATGCACCTGGCAAGACCCAAGTGGAATTGGGTCAAAGCATCATACAGAATGTACCCAGACGCACTGCAGGTCCAGCCCCCTTCACACTGGTGGTCCACAGAGCAGCTATAGAAGGAAAAAGAATTTTCATCGGCATGACTGGGAGGAGAGAGAGCAATGTAAAACCAGGTGACTTTTTTTTTTGGTAACAAATATTTCACAGGAAACAATCAGCAAGAACTCCACAGAGTCAAATCCTAATGATTTTAGTGCAAAATACTTCTTAAGGAAAGTAGGAAGAATGAAATTTAGAAAGTGGTTATAAACTACATTTCCTGAGGAAAATAAAAACATATATCCCTTTGGAAAGGGAGTACAGGAGGATAAAAGAAATCCAGAGAAAAAGGGCACTCAGTCTTTTCTTCCTCTGTTTTGTTGGGTTTTGTGTTGCATGTCAGAACCCTTGCAAAACTCCTGTCCTTTTGAGGAAGGACACAAGGAACTGCAGGTAACTTAAATTGTTCATGGGGGTTTCTAAGATATATTTAAAAGAATTTTCAGGAAACTGCAGACTCAGAGAAATAGATGTCATTCTGTCCTTATTGAATCCAGAGGTGTCGTATTGACTCTTTGATCCCCACATAAGAACAATTCCAAACAAAAGACAAACAGAGAGAGGTGACAGTGGGTATCCCTTCTGAAAACAGGTACCAACAAGCATTTGTGTTTATGTATCAGGTGGTTCAAGCTGTGGACAGATTTAGGTTTCATTAAGTCCGCAGCCTGGGTAACAAAGGACAATCCCTTATGCTTGAAGTTCCAGGCTGAAGCTTCCTCTTGATAAATGAAGAAACTTAAATCCTAAAGTGAGATTTGGTGAAATCTCAGGATGGCTTTCAACACCCTGTTTTTTCGTGAATAGCCAAAGTTGGAGATCCCCCAAAAAGCAGCTGTCATTCAAAGAATTTAGTTCATTTGGAGCAAAGCTCAGTTGGTCTAGACAGGAGTTTTCTTAGAAGTTTGGAATGCTGTTTTACTCTCCTGTTCTATAAAACCAGTCTAATGATAGATGGTGGCAAAACTGTTGGGAAAGGCAATTTTACCTAAGAAAAAGCTTCCCCAAGACTGCTGTAGGAACCTGGGCCTCAGGGTCTATGTTTTCCTCCCTCTACCCTACCTAGGAACTTTGCACAGATGAAAAGAAATCTAAACAATTGCATGGAGATTTGTCTGGGAGTTCTGAGAGCTGGCAAGGCCCTGCTCCCTTCCTAGCCGCATTCATTTATGATCATTAAATCCAGTCTCTCTAGGAAAAA
>VWZU01007462.1:17680-41003 GCA_013397095.1 Sterrhoptilus dennistouni
AAAAAAAAAAGACAAAATGTGGAAGTGCATGAATCATGCATTCCAAGCGATAAAACCATAAAATTATAGAAGTTAGACTGTATGATTTTCCTGTCCCTCCCCCACTTCGCCTCCATTCCCTGACTTAAAATAGAAGAAAGCTGCAGAGAAGTGAGACCAAGGATTAAGTCAGTCAGGAAGGGAATCAGCAGAGCTGCTCTGAGCTCTGTAGGCAAAGCAGTGAGCAGTAAAAGAAATGACTATACCAATATGTAGGGGAAAAGAAATAAAGGCAGATTAGAAGAGTCACAAAGGATTTAGGAGATTTTATTTAGGATCTATTTTCTTCTTCTGACCCTGAAATAATATTAGGATATCATACCTACGTTGCAAGAAAGAATTCCTCCTTTTCCAGTCTAAACATACAAAACAGAAGGAAGTGGAAGGGAAAACACAAATAGCAGAGACATGTGTGGTTGTTCACTGTTTAGGCGACAGAACAGCCTGAAACCCTACATGGGATGAAAATTTGATTTTAAGAATACAGTGTCCTATTTATAAATATAAATATAGATCACTGAGTTGACCAGTGCAGATTCCATGCACAAGTGCTCTAATTTCCCAGAGTTGCAAATCACCAAGAAATGTGCACGAATGAATCCCTTTGTAACATTTTCCTTTGTGTATCTGTGTTATTCTAATTTGTGTATCAGTCAGGTTAAAACTGAGTTAAATTCGAGAGTAATCACAATTACAGGGATGGCTCTTAGTTCTGTTTTAACAATTTGTCATTGTGTTTTCTGGAGGACGTTTTCTCTACAGCTGATGACATTTAGGTCTGAAAGACTTTGTGAGATGTAACAAAACCAAGCACAGCCAACNACAAAACCAAGCACAGCCAACGCAAAAAAAAAAAAAAAGGACAAGCAGTGTTTTGCTCATTTTACTTTCAACATTTCTTTCCCTATTTGGAAAAATCTGCTCACCAGTCTCACTGAAACCTTATCTCCAGTTGGCACAAGTCATCACAGATTCAGTGACATGAATTGAGTTTATACCTGCTGTGGATCCAACTCAGTGACCAGAAACTTATGAAACCTTACTCTAAGTAAAAAAGGGGACAAAGTAGTGCAGCCCCTCTCCCAGGAAGTGCACATGGGCTCTTGCAGAGTAAAGAAACATGAATTTCCCCTCAGAAGAAAGTGGAGTAGATTTGACAAAGTAATGCTGATGAAGAAAGCCAATAAGCTGCCAAAGCTGAGAAGAAGATGCGAAAAAGGAGTTGACATATTAATGATGTTTTTTTGTGTTTTATTGTCACTTTCAGAACTCAGCACAAATCCCTCTGCTATTTAATGGAGAGGTTTCACTCAATTAGAAGGCTGATGATGTTTCTATCAGCTTTTCATTAAATCAAAACGACTTTGGAAGCTGATTTTAACTAAACCCCTAGGTTAGAAGTGACAAGGAGCCTGATGAAGGGGGAAATTTTATAGTCAGAACAGCCTCATAAAGGAGAGAATATTTGAGTCCATTGGCTTTTTACAAGTCCTAGTACAGCTCTGCTGTGTGATCCTGAGATAACTTTACAACTATACTTCAAGTTATCTCTTTAGTAGTACTTCGTATGGGGAGTTTTGTTCATAAAACTGTTTTGTTTTGTTTTTTTTCCAAAGGCAGAGCAAAGTCTCGTAGGAGATATCTGGGCAATCTGTAAACAAAGGATGTCCATACCCAAAACAGCAGTCAGTGTCTGAAATGTTATGACAAATTCAAGGTTAATTTTTCTGTTCTGGGCACAAGAAAATATAAATGTGATTCATCCCAGAATATCATGATAGTCTACTGGAACAACTGCCTACAGCATACCTACTTTTGGACTCACAGAAGAGAATAATAACCAGCCCCAGTGTTGAGTGACAGCTGAAATCAGGAAGCTGATAAGAACTGATGGTTAGTGTTCCATGGTGGAACTTTTAATAGTTCCCCTGTGGGGACCTGAGAGCCTCTTGGAAGATGAGGACAAATGAGCAAGGAAGAATTTTAGAGGACATCTGGAAACACAAGTTGCAGCAGGCAAAGGCACTTTTGTTCCATGGCAGGATGCCTATTTTGACACCCCCTGAAACATTCATTTTCCTGTCAAGTCCCATCTTTCTCTTAATTGAAATACTGGGGATCAGGCCCAGCAATGAGGATCATGACGTGATTTAAAGATGGGCATCATTAAATTGTGCTGACCAGAGAATAGAATCATAGGATCACAGAATAGTTTGGGTTTAAGGGGAGAATAAAGAGCATCTAGTTCCATCTCTGCATGGTCAAAAAGAGAGGAACAGCTCATATGCAACAGCTAGGAGAGTTTGAAGAGATGGGGAATGAAGAAAGGCACTAAGAGTTCAAAGAAAATTGACAAATAACAGCAAATAATTAAAAGTGATAATAAAAATTAAGTCAGCATTGTATTTCTTCCCCATGGATTCCACTTTCAGCTTTCTGCTGAAACTACCAGGCTTTGATTATCTGCTGACAAATAACTGCTAATTGCTGACAAGGAACTGGTGAAAGGAGGTTGAGCAAAGATCCCATCAAAATTTTCTCGAGCAGTGCACTAATGTAGCACAGCTTGGACTCACCTACCAGCCGGGATATAATTCACAAACCTGTGAGGCACTTTTGGTCTTTCAGCATTGTTTTGCTTTACAGCTGTGTGCTGGTTTAGGATAAATTAGGGGAGAACCTCCAAAAGGAATCCCCAAAAAAGGCAAACGAACCTCCACCACCCCTCTCCCCAGCCCAGGGTTTGGGAAGGAATTTCTCTCGGAGGAAAAGTGGAAAAAAACGGTTTATTGACAAATGAGAAAAAGAAAAAACAACACTCCCCAACACAAGGGAAAAGGCAGGTTACTGTGAGAGGGAGGGCACAGAGCTTCTTTCGCCAGCCCTGGAGATTCTTAGACTTCTCAGGTCAGGTCAGGTCTGGAGCCTGTCCAAATCTTTGTGGGGGGGTGGGGGCGGGGTGAGGGAAGAAAGTGGAAAAGGGGAAAAAAAATGGAAACAGCGAAAACAGGCAGCCACAGCAGCAACAGCAGAGAGAGAAAAAGCAGCTGTCAGCAAGCGAAGCAGCAGCCAAGCAAGCAGGCAGCTGAGAGAGAGAAAGTGCCAGCAGAGACAGCAGCAAAACTGGCAGCCCCTGCCGAAGGCGGGAGGCTGGGGGCGGCAGCTGTTAGACATAACAAGGGAGTCCACGGTATGGGATAGGAGGCACCATCAACCCAGAACAAACTGCACAGCACTGGTGAGAGGAAAAAAAATATTAGCCAGAATTGAAAAGGCTAATATCAGACAAAATATCAAGCCATCAGTAATTCTTTTTCAAAACAACCCTTTGATGCCTCTTTAATCAGTGGCTAGTTCCTGTATGTCTTCTTCTGACAAACAATTTCCTGTGCCAATATTATAGAGTGCTCTGATATGCACATTAAATCTAAATTAATGTATTAAATGTGTTAAACTGCTTGCAACTGTCAGCTAATCTGACATTTATCTCATGCACCTGATATACTGCTACCCACGTCTTCAGCAGAATCTCAGTTTTGTTATACTTGAAGAACAGAAAATAATGTATTATCAGAATTCTTACATTCTACACACATATGACTGGAGTTGGATATACCACAGATACTGTGGTTGTATTCAGGATGATCAGCTGAGATTGCCTGGAATTGTGATGTGGATCTGCTGTGGATCTTTGACACTTTCTGCTAGGATCTGAGGCTGCATACTCTAGCCTCAAAGCACAGATTCATTGAGAGGGAAGGGCATAGATATGGAAAACTCCACCTCTGGAGACCTGGCTCTACAGCAGGCACCCTTAAATGTTTCTGTCTAATGCAGCAAAGAGATTTTGTTGTACACAACTACACTTGTCAAATGATATGTCTTAATTAATGGAAATTTGAGCCTTCATGAAAGCTACTCAAAGTACCACTCGAATTGACAACCACAAGCCAAATAATAACTCATTACTGTAACTGGATTAGTTAGACTTGAGCTGTGACAAAACTGAGTTTTGGAGAACCATATCTAAGCGTTAGGCAGGTAGTGCTGGACATAGAGATACAGTTTGGGAAGACTTTAGCTGATGAAGGATATGCCCTGAGGGAAAGAACAGTTTACTTCTAATGCCATTACCCTGTAGGATTAACATGCATTTTTTTTCACCCATTTAAGGATGATTATGTTATCACTTGCTGTAAGTCACCTTGAAATAAACTTTTGAAATATACTGTAAAAAATCTCAGATGGAATTACTACAGCTTCTATAGATCTGTAGACTACAGATCATGTGAATACCAGCTGGATATGGATCACTCTGTAAACTTCAGGACAGCATCTCTTTGGGATTTCTCTGTCCACTCAGGTAGAAATTCAGTGGCACTACACTAACAAAGAAGCCATAGAAGGGTTTCAATTAGAAAGGACCTTAAAGGCCATCTTGTTCCAACTCCTGCCATGGTCGGGGACAGCTTCCACTAGATAGGGTTGCCTTGGGCCCCACAAAACCTACCTACGTGTCTCAGCACCTGAAAAATTATTGAAACACATAAAAGTAGGAATGTCTGCTTACAAGCATCACTTATACAACATTGTTTTACCACCATTCATAGGTCAGAGAGCATTACAGAAATAAAATATTTTCCCAGATTGATATAGAAATTTCGGCTGTTAATACTTTCAGTTAAAACCCATAATAAAACACATAATTTACTCTAGCCTGAAAAGTGGATCTGAATTTTCCAGGCATCTTTCTTACAGTAGCAAAAGGACATGAGTCATTTCTGCTGAATAAGTAGCAGGAAGACATGTTCACTTGGAAGGCGCCAATGGATAGTTTCAGCCTGTCTCTGCTGACAATCATGGCATAGACTCTCCATGCACAAAATCTGGGTACTTCCTTTCTTAGGGAAAAAAGCAAAAAAAAACAAACAAAAAACCCACCCTAAAACAACAACAACAACAAAAAAGACACATCTCTTTTCACTCTCTCCCTGCTTGGTAATACATCTCTCCTTAGCTTTTTCAAGAGAACTGCCTTCCAGTTTGAGAGATGGTACCAAGGGTAAAACTGCCAGTCCTGTGACACACAGCATGATTTATGGACAGTCCAACTTACAGTCATCCAGCTCTTCCCACGTACCTCACCTGTGCTTGAGGAGCTCGTCTGAGGGTATCAGAAGTTGGAGGGGGCCCTATCACAGCTCCAAAATCTACTGTGGGTTTTGGAAAAATCCAGCGAAGGAAGGGAGCAACATAGGACTTCTTGTGAAAGAAGTCCTCTCCATTTCACACTACACATTTTTAGAGTATTCCTTTGTGATCAACACCTTTTTGGTCACCCAGTTAATCATGGCATGAGGGAGGTGAGGAGCAGAGTTCCCTCAGAGCTGTATGAAGTGGATCCCATCATTACTCAGACACAGGAGAGTTTTACTCATCCATGACACCACTAAGCTTTTGTTTGCAAAGAAAAAGTTTGCCTGGCTGTCCTGGGTTGCAGTGTAGGATGTACACAAAGTATTTATTCTATCACCATCTTCATGAACTGTTGGAACCAGGTGGGGCAGTGTTTTCCCAAGCCCCTGCCTTTGGGCTCTTCTGCTAGTGGCCCATCAATGCCTGGCCCATGACTCACAGGTAACTCCCTCCAGGGGTTATCTCTGTTTAATGGGCCATCAAGGACCCACTTCACAACTCCTCATCCCATTGGGAGATGCTCTGCCCAGGGGGAGGAGCCAAGCATTCTCACCTGGATATAAGCTGGGATTTGGGACAGTGCAAGCAGCACTTACCTACTGGATTCCCAGAGGACCAGAGCTACCAGACCTTTCTACAGGATCACTGCTTCAGGAAGACCACCTCATCTGGACTGCTTCCACCATCCTGCTTAGGTTGTATTCTGACTCTGTCAGTGGTCCTTTGTGTTATTGCATTTATTTTATTTTATTTTTACCTTTTTACCTTTCTTCTTATTGTATTTCTGATTTGGAGCCTCTCACTCGTTTTGCTTTCAAACCATGACACTGGCCCAGTCCAGACTCTGTAACTCCTAAATTTCAATATGGCAAAAGAACTTCAACTTAATTTCTCTATGCAGTAATCTCAAAACTTCTAAAGCATTTTCCAAATGACAGCAACTCCACAATGTGCCATTAATTACTGCTGACAAGTTCTCCTGAACAGCCCCTGATTGATCCTGATGTTGTCAAACTTTCTTTTTCTTTTGACATCTTTCTGATTGGCATCTCTGTTTAGTGCTTTTGTGACCTTTCTGCTGTATTGATCCACACAAATCACAGGGAAGTGAGCAGTTTCATGAAGGGGGAAAGTTGATAAGGAGACGTCAAATAGTTACTGGGACCTCCACACACCTTCATTTTAATGATTGATTAGTGGGACAACAGAACAAGTGCCAAGGACATCAAAATTAGGAAATTATAGGGTCTCTTCCTCCTCTATAAGGAAGTTGTTATAGTCTTTTTTTATGGCTCCCATTGAAGCCTCTTATCTTATAGGATTGATTAGCAATGTGAACAGATTCCTGTTGCCCTTGGAGATAATTTATAACAACAAATTATTGAGATATTTGACAGTGATTTTGGTGGTGCCAGTTCTATGGAAGCAGGTCTTGGCCTCAGAAGCTGTTCTTCCTCCTTTCACAGGCTGGTTGGAAATGAGGCGAGGGTCCCCACTGTAAGAGAAAATGATTGCTCCACAGTTTTGAGATTGGTACTGGGTAGGAAAAACCCTTTTTCTGACCCACAGAAAATGCTCCTGAGAGGCGTTTTAAAAGACTTCATTCCATCTTCAGTCTCATGAGAAGGGTGAGATGGTACAGATGTTGCAATTCACGCCATTACAATCAGAAGCCAAACTATTTCCTCATTACAATACATTATAAGTGGTTTTTGGGTTATCAGCTTTTGCCACCCAATGCTGCTAATGCTTCTAAGCCAATCATCTAAACATAGCCCATATTCAATACATCTGGTCCTCATTCAATACATCTTTCATAGTTCTATTTCTTCAAAATATCTAGTCTATTTGTAAGGTCATAATTTGAAACCTGTTTCTAGTTCACTTTCTCTCTCAACAATGTCTGTCCTATTTCATGGCTTTTCCAAGTCAGCCCACCTTATCTCAGAGTTTGCATGCAGGTGTATAGGACTATGTGAGCCTTCTGTCAGGCTTTGAGAATTTCCCACAAATCTATTTTCCACAGTACTGTGTGCGGTTGCAACCTTCTGGGTATCTCCCAACACACCACGGCACAGTGGTGGGTGGAGAATTGTCTCCAGCACAAAACTTCCTTGGATCCAGATGTGCACAAGCACACAGTAAATTAGCAAAATCTTCAGACAGATTGATTATGTCCACCACAAACACAGGGATTGGAATGTAGGAGTGCAAAACAGGGTGAGGGCTGGATGCAACTGAATGCACAAAATCTCCAAACAAAAGCAAATACTCCACAAAGTCAGTTGTCACAGCACAGAAAATCTTCCTTTATTCTATTTCCTCCATTTCCCCTCATCACTCCTAAAAACTTGCTGTTTAGGAGGATATGTTAGACAGGGAGAACAGACTAATTGAGAAAATAATTTGCAGATTGTGTACCTGAACACTCAATTTTTAATCATTCTTTCACTTCAAAGGCCTGTGCATTTAATATGGAGAGCATGTATATGAATGTGCATTTAAGTGTGTCCCTTCCTTGAAAAGTAAGTATTTTAAAAGTATATTTTATTAGAAATGGCCATGGCTGTTAGTTTCTGTGATAAACCTGTTGCCGATGTCAATTATTTTGAATTCTGTTGTAGAGATATCAGCATTGGTTTATAATGAGAATAAATACAGATTCAGAGCAAGGACATACAGCACTTAGAAAAGAAAGAAGAGCCTTTCAACACGGGAAGGATATGTTTTCTTTAATTCATCTTAACCTTGTTTAGTGTCTAACACTGATCAATATCTTTAAGAGTGTTGTAATGGTCCATATTTAGATATCAAGAAACTTAGCTGTACTGTATCTTGTATTGAGATAGCTGGTTCTTAAATTATCTTTTTTTTTTTTTTTACTCCACTGCACAATTGCAATAAACCGAACTATTATCTCATGGGAAGCCCTGAAAATTCTGAGGAAAACAAAAATCAAGACTACTGAAAAGGAGCATTTGATTCATGTAATATCTTCCACCCTAACACTTCTTCCTGTCAGATGTAAATATTTATTTTAAATTTTGTCACCAGAGTCCAATCAAAACACAATAAAATACACCTCAATAGGAATATAAATGAAATCATCACAGATTTGCAAAAACTTGCATTTACTCAGAAAATGTTTTCAGCAGAAAGATTGCTAATGCTTTTTAGGGCACGTCTTGAATTTTGATTCTTGGGGAGCATATTTATGTCATTAATCCTCTCAGAATGATAAAGCTACAACTTGCAAATCTAATAGTGATGGCAGGAAGGTCTATCCTTCCTTTCTTTTCCTACAATATCTTAAACTGATATTACTTTTACTTCTTTTCTTGCACAGATATAAGATCTGCAATTGTCATCCTCACACTGTGAGGTGCTTGTGAAGAATCCACCACTCCACCTAAGGTGTGAGGACACAGACTCACAGTTTATTAGACTGTTCTGGTTTGTGTTTTTCAGTATGCTGAGTGGAGTTTAACAACATAAGATGACATTTACAACACAACCCAATGTCCTGGGGCAGAAAAGTTCCAGAGTCAGAGGAGTGCAGTGGTTTACTTAAGATTTATGGCCTGAATTTTAAAGAGTAGTAAAGAGCAATGTAATAATATATGGTACTCGGGAGCCTGGAAGCAAAACTACCCTGATGTCTGTACTACCAATCCTAATTATGTTCTACTATTAAGTAAGGAAGTTAATAATCTGTATCACAGCTAAAAGAGTTTGGGGGTTTTGTTCTTTCCTATTTTCATTCATTTAATCTTCTGATTCACCACTTCTTTTGGTAACAAACATTTAGATTTTGGGTAGCACTCTGCTGCACAAGAAAAAATCAAGGCATTTTAGTGCATCACCAGGGGAAATGAAAGACATCTCCACCAAGAGACACACCTGCAAGATCACAACACCTCTGAATATCCCAGGTGCAATGCAGTGTTGGGTTTTTCTAACCCTGGTTTAACAAAGGGATCTACTTACTCAAGTATATGGCCTTCACTGATATTTTATGAAATGACAGTTCTTAAATATTCTTCTGCTTAATTGCTTGAAGAAGTCTGATACTAATAATTTAAAGGTACCACACAAGTCTCCTGTAATAGTAGATTCTGCTTTTCTTTCTAAATTATGTGGTAACACCTGTATTTTACAACTGTTTATGCATGAAAAATGCACAAGAACTTCAGTTTTTATATAGAATTACCAACTGCCTTTTTTTTTTTTTTGTACCTGAAGGCTTTTTTTTTTTTTAATGCAGCAGCTCAAATTAATAATAAACATAATATTTTTGAGAAGCAGGACAAACAAAATTTGATTGCCTTTTCTCAAATTTTGTCAACCTGTGCAGGTAACTCATAATTTCAGCTATTAGCTAGAACTTAATTTTTTTTCCTTTTGATGAGAAGTAATTTAGATTTAAATCAAAGACACTAATTTCAAAATATACGGTATTGAATTAAGCAAGGCTTTGGGATATACTGGGTGTGAGGACATACTGAGATGAAAACACCCTAGTTCAGAAAGATTCCATTTTAGGATTTTGCATTTTAGGAATGAATACAATCAGATAGCCTAGAAATGAACAAGAGTAATTACTGATCCTGAAGAGGGCTCTGGAAACCTCTGAAAGAAGATCTGTGTGCATACAAACTGGTTCATTTTTTCCTGACTATATTAATTACTCCAACTAAAATCTTGTGAAGATGGGCCATATTTTTGCCAGGCTCTACACTCCTGGGCTCCAAGATTATAGGGTTGACCCAGGCAGGCTCAGATAGGGTTAAAGTGTGGTTTTAGCCCAGACAGTGAAGCAGTAACTGCAGTGGCACTGGAGCTGGGCTAAGGGAAATTTGGAGGTTTCTTCTCTTGGGTTTTTTCCTTACACAACATTAGTGTAAAATGCTGAAACCCAACAGGGATTTCATCATGCCAGAGCTCTTCTCTGTGTATTGAAGATGAGGAGTATGTTGTCTCAGGAGGTCCCAGAATGACTTTTAAAATCCCTTTTATTACTGAGAGGAGCCTTGAGATTTTTGGAATAGTCTTCCAGCTCTAATCATGGAATCATAGAATCCTTAAGGTTTGGAAAGAGCTCCCAGACCACCAATTGCAACTTTTGACCGACACTACCATGTCAACCAGATCACAGCACTGAGGGCTGGATCCAGCTGTTTCTTGAGCACCTTCAGGGATGGTGACTCCACCACCTCCCTGGGAACCCCATTCAAATCCTTAGCAACCATTTCTGTCAACATATTCTTCCTGGTATTCAACTTGAACCTCCCCTGGCACAGCTTCAGACTGTGTCTTCTGCTCCTATCCCTTGTTCCCTGACCCACCCCCCGGCTGCCCTTTCCTGTCAGGGAGTTGTGCAGGGCCAGAAGGTCCCCACTGAGCCTCCTTTTCACCAGTCTGAGAGAAAAGACTTTTCCAGCTCCTTTCCCCTTTCCCAGCTCCCTCAGCGACTCCTCATCAGACTTACTCTCTAAACATTTCCCCGCACCCTGGGCTTTAAAATGAGATTTTCTGGGCTGCTATGAGTAGGTCAAAGAATAAGAAATTTCAACGGATTTTAAGGAAGATTCAGAGGAGACAGGAGAAGATTAGAATCTTCTAATCAGTAAATGGTGAAGTGCTGGCCTCTGTTAGTTAAGTAATCAGTAGATCATTACTTGTGTCAGTGGGATGTGAAGGGGAGAGGAGCTGCCAAGGCTGTGCACTGTCTGTTGCCTTCTAAGTTCTGAACTCCTTGGGGCCAAGGCTAATAGGATCCGGGATCTGCAGAACACTATCTTAAGCACTATCCATATTCTAAAAAATATTTGAGATTCAGAGCCCTCAGAGGTTCTTTGATTTGGGTTTCCCTACCTTCAGAATATCAGCTAAAGACAGTCAAATGGTGTTAGGCTCCTCTGCATGCTTTCAGTGCATTGTAAAAATTCAGAGGGTTCAGAAATCATCTATTCTCTTACATTCTGTCTACATAAATCAGTCCCCTGTGCTATGTTTGGAGAAACGAATCAGTCTTCATCCTAGCTCATTTTCCCCATGCACAATCACAGAGTTTTGTTCATCTTCAAAACATCTGAATTTGATTTTTCCCTCATTAGATGAGAAAGTTTCTTAAAATTATTTAACTCAGTACAACAATATGACTCTTCCACTCCTCTCTGCCATCAAAACAAAAATGAAGATGTTAGTTTGGGGAGCAATCAGGCAATCTAAATTATTCAGATCTGAAAGTTTTAAGTTAGAGCAGTTTTTCAAATTCATTTCTATTTGGATTACAACAGTCTCAACCCATGTCTGTCTAATGAAGCTCCTGCTGAAAATATCAGCTGGAAATTCAGGGAATCAAGTCTATCCATCATCTCAAAGTCATGATTATTTCATGAGCAAGACTCGGTGTTCAGTCAAGTCTTTAACTCATCATTTGAGTTACCATAGTTTAACCATAAAGGCATTTTTTAGGAGAGCTCATGCTAAACATTACTTGATGAAGATAAATCCCATTAGCAGAACAAACAGTAGAAAAGTCTGTGTCCTGACACCACAATAAGGTATCTTTAAATATTCATAAAGGATACAGGTGCAGATCTCTCATCACATACTGGAACACATCCAAAGCCTCTAGGAAGAATATTAATAACTCCTTCTTTTGTGTTTCTGTTGGAGGAATAGCTCAATTAGTCTCAGTCTGCTGTCTTTCCCTTATCTGTTATACATTTGAGCAGTTACACTTTGCCTCTTGAAGTGCACATGGAAAAATATGCATTGACAAGGTGAGGGTGCACAGAAGAGCACATGGGCAACCTATACCAAGCTTCTTGAGCTGAGGAGAACCTCTGCCTACCTATCTGTGCATGCACTCTCTTTGGTCTTCTGCCTTTTCCCCATGCTGCTTTGCATGCCAAGAGCTGTCAAATAGCTTTGTGTTGTATATGCTATGGGTGGAGGGAAAGGAAAACTTAATACAAAGAAAAATTTAAAGGGTTAAAGGAATGGGAGACCTGAAATGGAGAAACAGGATATTGGTGCAGAGCACAAGCAATGTGTGAGACTGCAGCTCCAAGGAAAAAAAAAATAAATAACACAGATGGGAAGGCAGAAATGTTTAAATCTAATAGAAGGCACAGAGAGAGATCACTTCTTTTTGAAGTGTGGCCTGAAAAAATCTGTTTATTGTAATATATCTGTGGGTTTGTAAGAAAAAAAAAAGTAACCTCCTAGCCTTTTGATTTCTATTTCTACTGAGTCATGAAGTATGATGATGATGATTGGATGATTAACAATGCAGAATCATAATTTGTGATAAATGTACATTCCAAAAAACTTTCTAGAGTTCAGTGAACAGCTCAGTGAATAACACCTATCACCCCTTAAAAGGGGGTTAATCATCTATGGGGAATAATACTCTAAATATTTCAAACTGTAATAACATGACTGGATGCTCTAACATGGTTCATTTTCTGTTATGCCATCCACCATAAATGTATCCCATGTGATGTATAACATGATTTGACTTTTGAAAATCTTATAGACTACCATTATCTCCTAGGATACATATTAAAAAAGGGACTAGAACACATGTAAAAATATCTAAAGAATGTAATTTAAGATGGCCAGATATACATGATGGCTTAAGTTAAAAAATAATCATTATAGCTGTCAGTAAACGTTTATTGAGTTCTGCATTAAAATAGTGTAGAATTTCCTAGGCAGTAAAATTGCATCTTCCTTTCATCTTGGGGAAAAAAGAAAAGAACCAACAAAACTTCACAACTTTATGGTTTGCAGAAATAGCACTACAAAACTTTGTCTCCAAAAAAAAAAAAAGAGACTATTCAACAGAAAAAATTACCACCATCTGTTATCAGTATAGAGCATATAACACAAGCAAGGAATTCTGTTTCTAGGCAGAAGGAAGGATACCATGTACTGCAATTAAAAAAATCACTATACTCACTGGGACTGGATATTCTTAATATTCTAAATATCCTAAATATTCTTTTTGAGGTAGCTCTGGTATGAGGCCAGGAGTGTGCCATGAGTCATCTCTCATTCCCCTTCAGAAAATACATTGCTAGGAAGCAGAGCAGTCTGAAACGATACTGAGACTTCTTGCATAGGGGATTGAACCTTGTTTGTGCTCTATTCTAGCAATTTCTCAGTCAGAACACTGGACTGAGTATGTGAATTTATGATTTTTGACTCAGTGTGACTTGGCTCTAAGTTTGTTCTCTTCAGAACAATGTTGAAATAGCAATATCACCAACAACTCCTTTACCAAGGCTCCCAAGCTAGACAGAAACCCAAATCTCTTAATTATTAATCTAGAACCCTTCTAGGTAAAAAAAATTTTTAATCCCAGCAAGGGTACTTCCCATTCTAAAGTGTTTTATGGATTGAAAAAGTCAGACAATCTCCTTGTAGCACGAATGTCTTAAATGTGTTCCTTTACTCCATGACTGTTACAGGTAAAATGCTCTTCCTTTTTTTCTTTTTTAAAATTTTTTTTAAAGAAGCCAGAAAATCTTCTTTTCCCACAAAGGACAATGCCTTAAACTTTAGGCTTCTTCTGGGCCAAGAATTTCTATTTTGTTGGGTGGAAACACACCTCTGCTCAGAACAGTTAGCAGATGCTAGGAATATCTATCTCCGAGAGCAGGCTGGATATGGGCAGAAGGGGGACTGAGTCTGGAATTTTCCCCATCTCATTTTGAGATTCTCTGACTCACAAGCTGTTCTGTTCCCTTCTCCCCTACCTGCTTTGAAAGGGGAGCCAGGTATCTTGTTCAAATGTTTGAAGGGGAGATCACAGACATCTCCCCACAGAAGAACACTGTGAACTGCAGCTTCCCTGTGAGCAGAAGTGTCTCCTTCAAATACAGAGGAAAACACCTGAGAGAGATTGATGTTTGTAACCCGCTCAATGTGCAGAAACACCATCGGGAAATTTTTGGCTACACTGCTCATCTTGCTGGCTGACTTCTAAATTGTCTTACCTCTTCTTCCCTGTACATTGCGCACTGAGACCTTATTCTATCATATAAATCTTGGTCTGCAGAAAATTAAATGAGACACTAACATTCAGAGGCAGGAGGCGGATAAGAGACAATTGAAGGGCAATTTGATTTCCATTGTTCCCTTCTAATATCTCTTGGTGTTGAGATGAATAGAAACAGGTACTATACTCTACTAACAGCAACTGTGTAACTATCCACAAGAATTAAAGAGGTTTTACTTTAAAAACACAGATTAAATACTTTAATGGAATCCTAGAATGGTTTGGGAGAGAGGTGTAGCCTCCAGAACAATCTAGTTCCAATCCCTTCCACCAGATCAGATTGCTTCAAGTCCTGCCCAGCCTGGACGTGAACACTTCCAGGGATAGGAATATGTGTAGAGATGAGAAGAGGATCACAACTGCTGCATTGTTGCTAAGAAATGTTTACAGGAAAGCTTAGTCTCCTTGGACCCATGCAACATCTACCAAATCCATGGAAACATCTCAGGTAGATATTTTAAGTTATCTAAAATGGTCCTGGACAAAGCAGGAAAATGAGTTGAGTTTCAGGCCATCTCCACTGACAGTGATAACATCCATTTTCTAGGTCACATGTGGCAAATATGTTAGATATTATATTTGACACTTAATATGGACATAAATGCAAACTCAGCTGACAAGACCAAGAAACAGGGAAACCATATGGCCCAATAGGAATTTAACTCCATTCACAAGTGGTGTAAAGCAATGGAAAGAAAGGTTCCGGCCTTGCCACCACCACCTACCTGTACCAAAAAAAGAGAGAGCTTCTTTAATTAATAACTCACACTATTTCATTGGCTGATGTTATCAGACTGGACATAAGAAGAAATTGTTTTTTGTGGTGAGGGTGGGGAAGCACTGGCACAAGTTGCTTGGACAGGGGGTGGATGATCAATCCCTTGAAACATTTAAGGTTTAAGGTCTATCTTCTTGGGGATTATTACCTAAGAAAATATTCATGCTTTGAGATCCAAAATAGAACACAGTAATTCACATATTTGAGGAATAATCTTGAGCCAGATCAGGGTCTAAAACCCTTTGGATAGAATATGAGAGTAAAAAAGAAAAAGTCTACCATCTTTAGGCTACAGAATGCAGTGGTATCCATAATAATTGGACTACCACTTAGTGGGAGTGGAAATATTTTTTGCTGGTACGGAAATCAGAATTAGCCGTGTTGAGAAGCAGGGTGCCTTCCTCTGACAGAATCACACTTTCACTGAGCATTTTGGCGTGTAACGACACAGTGTAACAATGGGATGAATTGCACACCTGCACTACCTAGAAGCATTTTAAGTGCAGGTCAGCATTAAGTGCAGAACAAACATCCACCCTCTGCAAGGGATTCTAAGAGGTAAACAGACTGGATCAAGTAGGCTGAATCCAAGCTGCTGAACAGCTTGCTTTGACATGCAGAGTCCTTCACTGTGAAAAGATTCCTATTGAAGCTGTTGACAGTTTTCAAGTATCTCTAGTGCCTCTCTGCTCAGGGAAAGTACTTAACCTTTGCATTTTTGTGACATCTCAGTAAGAAAGGCTCTGAAACTGGAAGGAGAGATCAGAACAGACAATAAGCCACTTATGTCAGTAAAAATGGCTGACTAGAAGAGAGGGAAGAATTGTGCTCTTTGGGGGAAAACAGAACAAACCAGAAAGAACTTGAGCATATGGCTCCAAATCTGTGAGTATGCACATATTCCTATCTCTGCACCAGCACATGGTCTTATTAGCACCCAAGGATGCTGCTAGCACACAGCGCAGGAACTGCTGCTGCACCTTTGCAGATCTGGGTCTAGCTTGTTATGTTATGATATGGCTTAGGCCAGAGCCCATGAGCCATCTGTATGAGCTAACAAAACATGTCTCTTTTTTCCTATTTTTCTTCAAAGACATTTAAACTGGTCCATTTCTTTCTTGTAATTTTCCATTTGCACCTTACAATGTTATATTTGTACATTTTCTTTACTATTTGGTCCAGAATGGAAAACTAAACCTTTGCGATCTTAAATTAATCTTATTATTAATCTTATTTTACTCTCTCTATATATGTTTATATGTATACTTTCAATCCTTCTCAAAGGAACAAACTCCCAGGATTCTTTGGAAGTTTTCGCTTTTTCCTCTGTGATATGAAATTCTGATATTTTTCTGTTAGAAGTTTTCTCAGGTGAAGAAACCAGGTCTTGCACTGTGAATACAGGTGATAAAAAATTGAGTATATATACGCACACACACACGCACACACATTCATGCATATCTGAACAATACCCAAAATTAGCTTTTGAACTCACAAGCAGTTTCTAGCTGTACTTGGTACAGGCTGGTTGTAGATTTTGATAACTCCTAGACAAAACAGAAGTTGCACTTCTTGAATTCTCCAGCATATAAGGAGACCTGAGACAGATCCACCAGTCTGTAGTCTGTTCATGTGATGTGCTTCTTCACACAGACTGGAACACTGAGGACTGTGGGTTTGGGAAGAAGAGGTGGTGCCAAAAATTAAAATGAAACAGATATATATATAGAAAAGAAGGCACAAAAGGAAAAAATGAGCTTCAGAAAGAAGGTGAACTTCCTGATGGAAACACAGATCCAAGAAGCAATCAAGTAGGCATGTGAGGCAATCGATTCATGTCAAACACAGATCTCTCTGGTTCTTCTATAAACTCTGGAGTCCAGATTCTTTGTGAGCTGTCACTCATTCCATCTCATCTGTGCCAGGAAGAAGACTGTGATCCTAGCTGTGGTTCCTTGGTAATCAGATAAATAGACCCTAACACATCAGTTCTCAAAAGCTGTGGAGTTCATGAAAATTACAGTGCTGGGGAATTAATGGGTAGATGGGAAGAATTAAATTTTCAAGAAATATTTGATCTGATAGATTAGTAATTGTGGGGATCAGGAAATGCATGACATAGATGATCTGGGGAAGGGTCTAGAGCAAAACCCTCCATTGCTGCTGAGGAGTGGCTGAGGGCGTTGGGAAAGGGGCTCAGCCTGGAGAAAAGGAGGCTCAGGGGGAACCTTCTGGCTCTGCACAACTCCCTGACAGGAGGGGACAGGCGTGGGGGGAGTCAGGCTCTGCTCCCAGAGAACAGGGACAGGAGGAGAGGAAATAGCCTCAGGTTATGTCATGTGAGGTCTGGATTGGATATTAGGGAAAAGTTCTCTGTGGAAAGGATTGTCCAGCCCTGGCACAGCTGCCCAGAGCAGTGGTTGAGTATCCATCCCTGGAGGGATTTAAAAACAGTGGCACTTGGAGACATGAGTTGGAGATGGGCTGGGCAGTGGTAGGTTAATGGTAGGACTTGATGGTCTTAGACGACTTTTCCAACCTAAATGGTTCTATGACTAAAGCAGGATCCAGAGCTTCCTTTTTGCTATACTGCCATAACAGGGTTTTGTAAATACCCAGTGGGTATACAAGGGACAGAAGTGCAGCAGTGGCTCTGATTAGTTCTCCTCCACACTCCCCAAAAAGATCCACATTGTAAACTTACACAACAGTTGAACACTACCTAAGTTCAGCTGATTTAAACCCTCGCTAGATTGTACTAGGCACAAACTGATTCTTTTTACAGTCAATGGTTGTGTAGGACAAACCAACCTTTAGAGGACTTGCAGCTTCCTGTGAGATGCTGGCTAAAATAGTCACAGGCAGCTAAAATAGTCACAGGCCTTATATGTGTCCTCTAATAAATCTGAGAAAGTTGGTAAAAAGGGAACACTGGTAGTCCACACATCAAACAAGATGGGAGTCAAACAGAGGTTTGAAAATTAAGCTGGGTACATGACCAGCCCAGCCTCTTGACACCCAGGACCAAAAAAAAAAAAAAACAAAAAAACAAACACCATGCTTACATTTGGGGGTTTTATTTATGTGATATCCACCCTATGATTCCAATGGTTACACAGAATTATTTAAGTTTTCCTTTACTCTTCTGTTCCTCACTGTTTCATGTGACACTATATTGATTAGATTTCCAGAGCATATCACTCCAGACATATTTATATGGCTGTTTCAAATGATTTACAATAACTAATCTCATAATGCAAATATAATTTTGAAAATATAATACCAGTCAATAGCTTGAAATTTTCTGCTAATGGCCAGGACTCCCTGCGTCATGGGAATAAGTTGCTTCTAACAATGTATCACCAGAAGGCCATATCTTCAAATTAATGTTAGCTGGCATGAGACCAGATTTTAGTGCTCAGTGGAGCGCTACAGAGTTATCCCAGCTGAAAGTCTACATGTCCTGATTACTCTGATAGTAAAGCTGGATTAAGCACCCTGCAAAATTAAGCTTGTTATGGTGCAGGAAACCCAGGTTCCTGCTTTCCCTTTTGCCAGGAAATTCTTCCTGACTACACATAAACATTTTGGATTGACAAGTATTATTTATTTCTCTAAAATGTAGGCCTTCCAACAGGAGAGCAGGAGAAGAGTTTGTTTTAATCCAATGTCAACATATATTTTTCAGAAACCTTTGAAATTTTTTAAGAAGGCTAATATCTCTATTAATATTATGCGGTTCTAATTCTTGCATTACCTAGATGCAGAACAGACACCCATGATTTTAGGTTTGCAAAAGACTTTTCAGAAGAGAAAATATAGATTCAGGATTATACAAGTTAAGGGAGGGATTTCATACCAGAACCTGGAATAACATACATATCCAGTGCTTTTACTAAAAAGTGATTCTCCCCTTGGGGACATTGGTGTAAAAAACACTAATTTCATAAGTTGATTGTTAAGGTTTCATCTATGAAACCAACGTGATAACAAGAAGTAGATTATTTCAACCTGAATAGCAGCTAATTTGTAAATATCAAGAAAAAGATTTTTTTTTGCTTTTTCCAACATAAAACTGTGATTTCAAGCTTGCAAAATTCACAAGAATTAATGAAGTCTAAACAAACAAACTCTACAGTCTGTCAGAAGAACAAGGGACCAAAACTTCTTTTTGTAGGCTGTTCATTTTACTAATAGAAAAAAAAGTCCCAAACAACCCTTCAGTGACAATAGAATTGAGTGTCTTTATCTCCAGGTCTATTTGTGGATCTATTAATGAACTCTCAGTAAATTCTTTAGGAGTTGTAGAAAAGGCATCTTTGTTTTCCTTGTTGAGGAGACCTTCTGCATTTTGTAGGGTGCTTTGGTTACCTAAAAGGTTTGTTCACATGAAACACAAACGCCTCAGACAGCAGTCTGAAGTGTTTGCAGAGTTTCGGTGGTTCAGGAGGCTTTGACTCCACAAATGTTGCAAGCAAATGCTACATAGAGACCTGATGAAATCCCAATTTTCAGCAGAAAAATTGCATCAAGAGTAAGTCCATGTAAAGCAGTAATGTTCAGGGAAACCCCTTCTTTCAAAAACATCTTTCTATTTTCATCATAAATTTTTCCATCCTGAACGGGTTAACCCAGTTGATTGTTAATATTGATAAATATAAAGTCTGGCTTAAAATTTCAAATTCAATTTCTGCTGTCACTGGGTTAAATGACTGGATGCATTTAGTAACCAATAACTACTTGCGGAGGTCTAAAATGCTACCTGAGTGTCTTAAACATATTGAAACTGTACTATGCTCCTTGAAAATATTTGAAATTAGGAAGTGTCAAATTCTCATGAGAATGTAAAAATGAGGGAACTTTTGATATTTGTAATGTGTTCAGAAGAGTTAAGTAAACCATGCAACTATTGATCATAAATCCCTAATCTCTAATTTAAGATCAGATTTTAAATCAGATCCCCTCAAGGGAAAAAAAAAAAAGCATATGTATCTTCTCTTTTTTATTTAAATTTTAAAAAAATCTATTTTAACAAATGCATAGTATAGCCAGAACAAAAAATCATTTTTCAGAGGGAAACATGGAGGCCAAATGAATACAAAATATTCAAAGATTAACATTCTGAAATGAAGTAAAATTTAAGCAATGAGAAATATCAAATACAATGTGCTAGCAAATATTTTAAAGTAATGAACTAAACCTATCTTCACTTATTTGTAAAACAAATTCCGTTTAGGAAAGGACCAGAGTGTGCACACACTCATACATGTTGAGAAATAAAGATTTCAGGAGCAATGCATGAAGGAGTTGAGAAGATCAGTTTAGTTCCCAGAAGATGTTGCACCGTTTCTGCTTTTCAAAACAGTTACACTCAGTTACCAGAACACTCTCACTACTGGATATTGTATGACTGTCTTGGTTTGAAAAGACAGGTGTCTGCTAAGTAAGTCAGGAACCTCCCTTGAAATGGAGAATGTAAACACCCTCCCTCTGAATTATTATAACTTTGAAATTAAAGGGCTTTCAGGCAAAGATATGGGCATAGGGATAACAGTTCTTTACTAGGAAAATTAAGATAAAAATGTACTAGTACTACAAACAAATAAACAAAAAGAAAAAAAAGAACAGTGACAGGGTCGGAATGCAACCTGACACACTGCTGGGCAGGGTGTTGGTAGCAGTCCAATCAAGTCCTCCTGCAGTGACAGATGAGGTTCTGCTGGAGTAGAGATGATGCTGTAAAATAGTGTAATTTTCCTCTGAAGGTTCAGTAATGGTGAGATGGGTCCGTTTTCCACTGGGAATCCAGTGGGAAAGAGGCTGCCCTAATATTCCGAATCTTAGATTTTTATCCAGGTACGAATAGTTGGCTCATCCCACTGGGTGGAGCATCTCACAATGGGATGATGTAATGTTATCAGTCATTGGTGAGCCTTAATGGCCCATTAACAGGAGATATCCCTTTTGGATAGAGATAAGAACAGAGCTTCACCTGGTTTTAACAGCTGGCCCGTTAACAGAAGATCGCCCTGGAGTTATGAGGGATGGGTCATGAAAGAAATAAAGAAAACACTTTCCCAACTGAGAGATTGTAATAGAATACATACTTTAGTTACATCTTGCATTGCAACCCAAGACAATGACTTTTAGGAATCAAATCATAATGATGTGACCAAACTTTCCTGATTTTGCACAGTTTGTTCTCAGATGAAGACCTGATGATATTGAACATTAAAAATTGAATTGAAGCATTAAAAATATTAGCAACATATAAAAAATATAATTAATATGTGAGGATCTGATGTGATGATTATTTGGGTAGAACCAAATTATAATCAAGTAGATAAGACACAGAGAGAAGTGTAAGTTAGAAAAAATACTAAATTAAATGCAAGTGAAACAAGTTAGTAAGCCAAATTCTTATTAGGAGCACAATATTACTAAAAAAGTTAAAAAAGAAAAAAGAATAGGTTTTTGATGTTTTAATATCATCTTTAATACCATTTTTGTGGAACACTGCTATGTATTTTTCATACATAAAAAAAATATTGGATTGGTTATTTTACATGCAAAGTTTCTGAAGGTTTTTGTGTATTTCTCCATTTCTCTATATCCACAAATTTTATTCTCACACACTTAGTTGTTATGTATATTTCAGCCACTATTGCTTTGGAATACCAGTTTAGGATATTAGGGAAAAAATGACTGTGACTAAATCCCCCAATATATTAATAAATTTTATCAAAACAAAATAAAACTTCTTTGTCGCTACAGATGAAAACTTAGTTTTGAACTCAATTAAATTACACTTCTAGCTAAGCTGCAAGAAAATCAATAATTTTAGGGAATATTTGGAGAAAATTGTGAATGAGGTGAGCCGGATTAATTGTTTTAAAGAAAATTCAAAGCTGAGAAAAAAGTTAAATGTTTTAATTTTTTTCAGCACTTTTTTCGAGGAAAAGATGTATTGTCTGCTATTTATACAATTTTACAAACAGACATCTCATGTTATATAAAAAGAGACTTTTCCTCTTTCCTCCTTTGCAGTCTGTTAAACTATAAGAGGAAATTCATAATCTCCTTAAAATGTTTTCAAACAAGGGATGGAAAGTAAAGTAGCAGGACATCGTCCAGTCCAAATGCAAATGCTGTGGACAAAAATCTCCCAAGTAATCTTATAATTTCCAGTATGAAGACATCTCCATTTAGATGATTTAGTCAATGCAGAAACTGCATTCCCTCTTCTCACAGAAAAGACAGAAAGACAGAGGAAGAGAGGAAGAGAGGAAGAGAGGAAGAGAGGAAGAGAGGAAGGAAGGAAGGAAGGAAGGAAAAGAGTGGTTTGTCCAGACCCTACTGAAATCTTCGGAATCGTTTTACTAATCTCAACATATTTGGCATCAGATCTTTAAAGTTTCA
Organism: Sterrhoptilus dennistouni; assembly: GCA_013397095.1. NCBI lineage: Eukaryota > Metazoa > Chordata > Aves > Passeriformes > Zosteropidae > Sterrhoptilus > Sterrhoptilus dennistouni. The sequence continues at coordinate 40,186 of VWZU01007462.1, forward strand.
ACACAAGTTCTTAGACCTATTAGTACAGTTTCCCTCTGAAAAGAAATCAAACATTATTAGGATAGCTCAGTTCAAGAAAGGAGGTAAATAGTTTTTATTGTTTTCCTAATGCAAAAGGAGAAAGAACTGCTGAAACTGGCTTTTGCCAAATCCAGCACACAGTTAACTTACATCCCACAACACGAAGGACTTGCAGATGCAAGGTATTACCCAATTTTGACAAAGCACTTTTCATCAAGATATCTCAAAAGGGCTATAAAAATGATATAACATCATCCATTCCACTGCTAGAAATAGAAGCATGGGGAAATGAAGTAACTCAAAACATACAGAAGCCCTGGAAGAAAATCGGGATTTCCTTTTCAACCAGCCAGTGTCCAATCATGTAGGCTGTACTTCTTCCCCCAGAAAACACGTGCCATTTATTAAGAAATCAGGAGAAAATGATGGGAAGCAAGTATAAGGAGAGACTAAAATAAATTAACAGGGCAGTGTCCTGGGTTGCAGTGTAGGATGTACACAAAGTATTTATTCTATCACCATCTTCATGAACTGTTAAACCAAGTGGGGCAGTGTTCTTCCCAGGCCCCCTGCCTTTGGACTGTCTTCTGTTAATGGCCCATTAAAGCCTTGCCCATGACTCACAGGTAACTCCCTCCAGGAGTTATCTCTGTTTAATGGGCCATCAAGGACCCACTTCACAACTCATCATCCTATTGTGAGATGCTCTGCCCAGGGGGAGGAGCCAAGCATTCTCACCTGGATATAAGCTGGGATTTGGGACGGTGCAAGCAACCTTTACCCACTGGATTCCCAGA
>VWZU01007463.1:0-77316 GCA_013397095.1 Sterrhoptilus dennistouni
TAATAATAAAAAAAACCACCAAACCCCATACTAATTAACAAAGATATAAAAACCAGAGATTTCAAAAGCTTCCTTAATTCTTTGTATCCAACTCACCATACAAATCCCAAATCCAGAATTGCTGTCTTTCTTATTGGAGAAAATTGCCTCTTGCTTTCCTTTTTTTCCCCTCAGAAATACAATATTTTTGTTGTTATTTTTCTGTTTTGTTGTTTTTTTCTTTTCTTTCTTTATCTCTCTCTGTTGAGTAAATCACTTTTATGGCATTGTAGTCACAAGAGAAAGATATGTCAGTATTCATGTTCTTCCTGGAAAGAAGTTTAGTCATTATTCTAGATAAATAAAGACATTTGTGTAAAATCAATGTAACTTTCCCTGAAAAAGCTGCACTTCAGAATTTAATTTATTTTATTTTCCCATTATGAAAATACATCTTAGGCTATGAATATTTCCACTGACATTCCTGTGGCTCTAGCATTTTCTTTCTATAAGCAAGGTAACTCTGTGGCTTAAATTTAACATAGTTTTTTACAATTGTGCTTTATTTTTTTTTTTTATGTTTGATGCCTCATTAATGGGTAACAATGCAGTTCCTTGTACTGAAGGGGTTGGTATAAATTATCCATCCCAAGCACCTATAGGGCTGAACTTTTCCACTAAAAGGTTAAAGCAAGACAAAATCCTCAAAAATTTTATTCTTCCATTGTCTGATTCAGACAGTAGTAATAGTTGCAAAGTAGAGCCTCATCATTGCGAGTTATTAAGCTATGTCATAACATACCATGATCCTCATTTTCAAAATAAATGTCACCCAGAGCACACAGAAAAACATTGTCTGAGCTCAACTTTAGAAATAAAGTCTTTCAACAACTCTATGAAAAGAAATTGTGAAAATTGATTATTCTAAAAACGACTATCATGCAAAAAAACTACAAGGATCTCCTTAAATTAAATAAATACAAAAGACAACTGTCGCTAACATTTCATTTTTTCATTTTTTTAATGCAATATATATATATCCCAATAAGCCTTGTGTGAAAATCAGCAGGACATTAACGGAGCTGCTTTGCTTCTCTGCTTTAGACACTTTTGAAACATCCCCATTTCAACAAAAGGACCAAATTAGTATTTGGGAAAATAAAAGTCTGTTTCAATATATGTAAATAGAAACTGACATCTCCCCTCCCACTATAATTTCTGCACACTGTGTTCTGTGTTTTCATTACTTCTTTGGTCAATAGTTGGTTTTGTTTTTCCTTTTTAATGGAAGCCTTTTGGATATGTGTCAATGCTTATAGGCTTACATAGCATGCTGAGGCCTTCGCATGTGAATACTTAAGCTGAGCACATGTGTGTGTGATGGGATGTGGGTTGAACCCCATGTCACCGGTTTGAGAAACGTCCATTAGCCTTTGGTACACATTGGCTACAATATTTTCATAAAGTACAAACAAAATTTAACATCTATTTGAAGCCATCTTGCTGAGAGCCAGTCTCACCACTGCTGGCAGTAATTATTTGCATGTGACTTTGCTTTTTGATTATGCTGAAATTATATTAAGGAGCAATCTGCAGGCAACCATTCTGGTCTGTTCACTTGAATGCAATTTATTTAGAACTGTCCTGCATGCTTTGACCATCATTTAATCTCAGTTTCTAAGGGAATTAATCTTGAGTTTCTTAGCTTCTAAATGATTAAAGTAAACACAGGCAAGAATGAAAAGGGCGAAGAAAGAACCATAGGAATCTTTCTTCCCTTTTATTCTTTAGGGAAAGGTATGTTCAGTGCAGTGAAAAAATCTATCTTTCATGTGGAAATACTGCTTTACCAGCAAGGCAGAGTACTTTATTTATGAAGATGAGGAAGCTAATGCTCATTAAGATGAAATATAATGAAGTGTGGGGGGGGGGGTTTTAAGTCCTAGAATTCTATAAAGACGTCTGGGATTTGAAATATAATGAAAAATAAAATGCAACACAAAATGAGAAGAAGCTTTCATTAGTACAGCAACCTAAAAAAAACAAGGGAAAGCTTTAAATTAGTTTATAGGTTGAGATACTAGACGAGTATCCCCACTTCCCAAATGCAAAAGTGATATTGAGCATAGTTAAGGCTAAGATACATTCTCTAGAAAACTGGTCTGAATGAAGTAGCAGGAAATATTAAAAAATAAGAAAAAAAAACAGGAAAAAAACAAACTGGGGACATGGAGCTACACCAGTGTTGCCTCCACTGGGCTATTGAGCTCAGCAAGCCCCTAAAAACCTGATGCACATTTACAGTCCATTTTATAATTTCTCATGTCTTGTTCTTGTAAAACACATAATTGCTGAGAAAACTTATTGTCAGACTTGAAATGGGAATATGTAAATGTGCCTATGGTACTTTTGAACATTGTTGTACAGACAGGCACTTCCCACAATGAGGCGTATAGAGCAGATATATAGCAGATTTTTCTATTTATACTACAACAGATTATTTTGTTTGCTTGTTATTAAGCTCCAATTACTCTTCCTCACATTTTGCAGCATTTATTTTTACTTCATGTTCATCACCCTCTTCTTCCAGGTGAATTCACCCTTTCTAGACAGTAGTCTGATTTTCTTTGATACATTAGATTAGCTTTATGTAAATGTGCTGGTTTGGCATGGCCTGGTTTTAGGTAGAAGTGGGGCCACAGAGGTGGCTCCTCTGAGAAGCTGCTGGAAACTTCCACCATGTCCAGCAATCCCTGATGGCTCTGAAGATGGACATGCTGCTGGGCCAATGAGAGAGGCTGGCAATGCCTCTGTGATAACATATTTAAGAAGAAAATCAAAACAAAGTGGGACATGAACAGGTTTTTTTCCTAGTCAGAGAGGAGGAGGAGGTGAGAACATGTGAGAGGAAACAACATGGAGACAGCAAGGTCAGTGGAGAAGGAGGGGCAGGAGGTGCTCCAGGCGCTGGAGCCAGGATTCCTCTGCAGACTGTGGTGCAGCAGCTCTGCCTCTGCAGCCTGTGGGGATCCATGGGGGATGCAGAGATCCACCCACAGCCCATAGGGATCCACGGGGATGCAGAGATCCACCCATGCCCCATGGGGATCCACAGGGAATGTAGAGATCCACTCACAGCCTGTGAGGAGATGCCCATGCCAGGGCAGGGGGATGCCTGGAAGAAGTTGTGATCTAGTGGGAGACTTGATGGAGAGGGGGACCTGTGATTCCAGGCTGGAGCAGCCTGTCCTTGGAGGACTGCACCCTGTGGGAAGAGAGACCCCACACCACAGCAGTTTTGGGAGGACTGTGTGCCCATGGGAGGGACTCACGTTGCAGCAGGTGCTGTAGGACTGCTGCCCGTGAGAGTGGACCTACACCAGAGAAGTTCCTGGAGAACTGTCTGCTGTGGGAGGGACACCATTGTCTCCCAGGGGAAGGACTCCTCTCCCAGAGCAGAGGAAGAAAACCTCAGGTGACCAACTGACCAAAACCCCCACACTCTCTCTCCCTGTACTGGCAGGGAAGAGGGTGTGGGAAGAAGGCAGGAGTTGAGGCAAAAAGGTGTTTTAAGGGCTTATTTTACTTCTCATTATCCTATTCTGACTCTGAGAGTAATAAATTCGCATTGCAACTTTAAGCTGAGCCTATTTTGCTCTTGAAGTATTTTCTCCGGGTCCTTATCTGAACTCATGAACCCTTTGTTAATGTTTTTTGTTTTTTTCCTCTCCTCTGCCCAGTTGTGGCAGGGGAGGGTAAACAAATGGCTTTCATGGGTGCCTGGCATTGGGCCAGTGTCAAACAATGACAGTCATAAATTTCCTTTACACATTCTTTTCCCCCCAAAAAATAATTTATGAAATTATTAAACAGAATTAGTCTTGGGGCTTATCATAATTGAATACCTCCAACAGCCTGAGTCTTAAGCATACTCTCCATCTAAAAACTACTTGTATTGTGTAGTTCTTACTCCAATTCACATTTTCTCCCTAATAGGTAATGTGATATCCTACACAAAATTATTTAATAAATCCAAGTCAGCAACTTTTCTAGGTTCACATTTTCTGTAAAATTTCTTATCAAGAAAGCCATCAAATTTACAGTTATATACTTGCAGTAAATCCAAGCACATTGTTAATATTTCCTCTTTTCAGTGTAGACACTGTGGAAGACTTGGCCATGCACTAGTTTTGAATTAGACAATTGGATGTTGCAGCCTGGAGTGGAAGAAAATTAGTTTGATTTTAGAATAAGACCTTGATCAATTAAGGAAGTGATTTAAATAATTAAAATAGTACACGTTAAAAATACTGATAAGGCAGCATAATCTAACGTATATGTTTTAATTAAAATACTAGATAATTTTTTTGTGAAATCAAAGAAAATAGAATAACTTGATTATGAACATTATTTATGTAACTGTTTCTTAAACAGATTGTAGCAACTGTATGGAAACAGTAACATGTAAAACTAAGCATTAGTAGAGCAAAATATAAGGAGAAGGAGACACTAAGAATGAAATGTTCATTTTTCTATATTAATTATACTTCACGATGAACAATCTTTCTCCCATCCAAAAAAATACTTCATACATCAAAAGCACATCAGAAGCAATCCATTGTCCTGTGAGTAACATAATGTATTAATGTATTCTGCTGGAAAACATCCCAGGGTACTCACAAACTCTGAGTACTGAAATAAAGGATATTAATGATAAAACAAAACTGTGTTGCTGATATGGAATCTATTTTTATTTATTCTGTACAGACATACAATTATGTCCTTTACTAAGCTGTGTATCATGACAGCTCATTAAGAAGAGAAACCATGGCAAACAATTTTAGTGAAATTTTTTTTTATTGTCTATGATGGGATAACAGCTTTGACAAATATGATAAAATAAAAATACAGACATACAAAAAAATCAAGTGAAGCAATTTGAATACTTCCAACAGTGGTTAATTACCATAAATCCAGAATAAAATTATTTAGGCCATGTGTAAACATGATAAAAAAGGAATACAGTCTTTAATGCAATAACATTTTTGGTTTACTACTAATTTTAATCTAATTCCCTTTCCAATTTACTAAATGTCATTGAAATACCAGTCATTTAACAAATGTTCTGTAAGTCTCACTCAACGTATTATAGCATGGATGTGTCTGATCAAAAGTGTTTGACTTTGATAGCCCTAGCTACTCCACTATGGACTGTGGTTATACTAATTTAAATAAATGGAGCAATGTTATAAAAACTACAAAATATCTTTGAAAAACACCTTCAGGTCTAGCACACTACCAGCACTCTCTAAGTGTCAGAAACAGGTTCAATTAACAAATGCGATGAATAGCATAGGTATTTTTATTAAAAACTGCTTTAAGAACTAAGAATAAAAATCCTTAAAATTTGATGCTGAATGTTTGCCATGACTTCTGCTGTCTTAGAAATAGGAGGGTTTTAATTTAATTGTCCACATAGAGGCACTTCTAAACATTTGAGTTTTTCCTAGTATCCTATTATCCTACCTCAGAAAAAAACCTGTCCTTTCAGAAAAAAAGAAAACAAAAAACAAATGTAAATACCCTTTATGTTCTCTTTTGTATACACACAAGAATATCTCAAGAACCCTACACCTCAAGTAGACTTTATATGTGGATAGCGGAAAGGTATTCTGAGTTTTATTTTTGTGATAATCATCCTGGAATCTTCTTTAAGTCAGCAGGAGAAAGAAAAGCTCTGTAGGGCAATTAGTAGGAATTTGAGCTGTGATCTAAAACCATATGAATTTCTTTGGCTGATTACCAACCTATCTGTTGCCTGTAAAATTAACCTTGGTCAATCGTGGACAAAAATGATCTGAATATTTGAATGTCTAAGGTCAAGGATGATGGGAAGGAAGAACGGTCCTCTCTCCCCCAAGACTCTACATTAGCGCTGGAGGTAGAACTTGCCATGCCCTTTAAGCTTTGCAACACTGAGGAGGACCACGTTAGTCTACATTCACATAATAATGATTTCAGCAGAATGATGAAAGAAGAGTCTATATGTCTTCACATCTACACTAAGATCTTTTCTTATTAGTCCCCTTGAAGTTCATACAGCTTATGTCAGCTGTTTCCTTTCTAGTACTTCAGAAAGACTTTGTCTTAAAGGTCAATGACATAGAAAACTATTTTGTATTGCTAGAGGGAGGCTGTAAACAATCTCAGAAGTTCATAGGAAAAACAACTAAAGAATATTCCTGAACTCTGTTAAAATTGTAGTGTATAACTTCTCAGTGAAACACAGTAAACTGCCATAACTAATTAATCAGATTTTCTTCAGGCTGTTCAAATTTGCACCAGAAATACGTATTTGATTGCCATATTGTATATGTCAATATTTTACTTACATAGTGCTAGAGTGGGTTTCTCCACATCCATCGAAAATGCCGCATTGAAATGTTGGCAGTTTGCTTGTAACTGTAATATATTTAATTATTCTCCTTTTCTTCAGGTTATAAAATAAATAGAAAGACATTTCAATTTAATTTAGTCATTATGAAGGACTTTATCATCAAAAGTTTGTAATAGTTTACTACTGTCCTATTGCTTGTAAGGCCTTAGTGCTACATCTGGTCTGTAGAACTCTCTAGAGGAATCCAGAGTTCTGAAGATATTACTGCCACATCACTACTGACTGTAGGTGGAGCTAAGAAAATAAGTTCTGTGGTGCAGGGCAGAAACCACTAAGACTTCTAAGAGTTCTAAGACCCAGTAGTAAAGGAGATGATGAAAATGCGTCTTAGTAAGACCAGCACAAGCAACACATAAGGGCACAGTAAACCTTGCTTTAGAGAACTACAAAATGATTCCACAAAACTGGTATCAAGCATGATCAGTGTTATCTTATCTCCATGAATATTTTGGGTGTACTTATTCTATAAAATGAGACATAGAATATATTATGTTTTGTTTATGATCTAGAATGACTAAAATTTACAGCTGTCTCCTGCACACAGCATGGGACTGTAACAATTTGGGCACAGAAATAATCAACTGTGTTCATACATTTTGCTCCTGTAAATACTGCCTTGGACTGATCTAATGAGAATCTTAGTTTTCACCTAAAATTCCACCAGCTTAGTGGGTTCTAGGCTTATGCACATATATGTAGGAAAATGTACACTATCTACACTCTTAAATCACACAATAGATGAAGATTCAATATGATGAAATACTTTCAAAATCTTGTTACAGAAGGACGCACATATAACATTTTTAACATTATTAGCAATGAAATTTGCATGTTCATCTTCATCACAGAGAAGTACAAAGTTCTGCACCTTGGAGAGAGTGACCATCTGCCTGAGAACAGCATAAGAATAAAATAGCTGAAAAATAGTTTAGCTGAAAAGGACTTCAGTGTTACTGCAGGTACCAACACTATTGTAAGCCCAAAGTGTGTTTTTCATTGCAGGTTCAGTGTACACTGGGCCACATTAGCAAGAAGAGAACCAAGAAGTTGAGTTAAATTATTATCCCATTGTTATATTACTTCATCTTGGTCCTGGAGAGGTTACATTTGAATTACTGGGCCCAGTTCTATATTACTTGGCCCCATGGTGAAAATGCCTCCAAAAAAACAGTTGAGCAGGGCCCAGTGGACAACTACCAAGATGGTGAGAGAACTGGAGCATGACCTACAAAGGAGGTCAAACTGAAAGAACTGGATTCATTTAGTCTGGTAGGAGCCTGATGATCTGACATTATAATTATTTGGACGGGCTTTTCAAAGAAAGCAGATTCAAATGCATCCCTGGAGCTGCAGATGGTGTAGCAGAGTTGTTTTGAGGGGGAGATTAAACCTCAGGAATAAAACCTTTTCAGTTGGCAGAAAGTTCATCACTGTAAAATATTGCCCAGAGGGGATGAATTAAAAACCATGTCTATGGATTTTTCATGCTTCAAATCTGACTGATCTGGCTTTGTCTTGATGATAGTCCTGTTTTGAGAATGATAATGGACAAGACATCTCTAAAATCTGTTTCAAGTAAGCATTTCTGGTTTTCTGTCTTGCATAGATGATAAACTCTGAGGACAACATTGCCCTTTTACTTGAATTCATTAGATTTTAAACTTTATTTTATTATTTCACTATTTTAAAATAATTTTCTCAGAATAAGAGACATTAAAGAACCTTTTTTATCTATTTGTATTTTTCAGTTACAAATAATATTATTCTGTTTCTTTGCTTAGCATTAGGTACATCTGAGGAGAAATATTTGGGAGGTTGGTTTTTCTCAGTCTGAGAACCCCAAGTATTTTTAAAGATAGATCTTAACATAATTCATCCTAACAGAATGAATGGATACAACATTAAAATTTAATATTTACAAATGGAAGTAGCCTGGTCATCTCTTTTAATAGTAAACTTTATCACAGAGTTACCGCATATATGACTGCTTTGTTCATGACTTTTTAAGTGACACAAATATCCTCTTTTGATCCATGACTTCTTAGCCTAATTTCAGTATAAATATATATTTGTATGAATAATTTTCATTATTGGGAAGAAAGAAAGCATAGCAGCATCTCCTTTGGAAGCATTTTATCTTATGTTTCTACATATTTATCTGGAATAGACTAAATCTAATGGCTTTGTTATATGCATTGAATTATGCTCTCTGCTAGAGTCAAGGAGTGCTGTGGAAAAATAGAGTGAAGTGTTGCTTCACTCAAAAATGCTAAATTTTAGTCTGTATAGGTAATTCAAAAGAATTTTATTTTTTAAAAAATGTTTTTATTTTAACCCAAAATGCTTTATAACAAAAATGGAAAAATATGAATGAATGAATGAGTGATTGAACATAAATAACCTTGGATACATAACTGAGGGTCATAGAGTCCCTCCAAATATTAATTCATCTGTGATGAACCATCTGGTTTTCTTATCTTCAATTAAAAAACTGAAATTTAGTTAGCTGCCCATCTGAATTCTCAGTATATGAAATCCAGCTACAGACTAAGTTTTCTCATTTGATATTTATGAATTGCACTTCAAAACAGAGGCTTGTGTTTTAGTCATGTACAACATAGCTAATAAATGTTCAGGGACTAAAAACATACTAACATAAAATATAACTAGAGTGACATATTTATTTAGATTTAGATTTGAATTACTGGTCCCAGTTTAGTTTGAATTACTGGGCCCTCTTATTTAGATTTATAGTAAAGATCACAAGACAAAAGTCTAGCATTTCCCTTTCTCTTTTAAAGAATTATTGAGTTCAAATTCAAACCTTTCTAGAAAATGGGAAACAAACAAACACTGACAAGGCATAATAAACCTTTAAGCAAAATCTTATTGACACAAAAAGATGACTTGAAATTTCACACAACTCACAACAAAGAATGGACATCAAGCTTCTGAGAATTTCAGAGGGGACAGGAAGTCCTGACACCATCTTTTTCATGGAAAATTTCATATGTAGTTCAGTCACACAACTTGAAAGACTATCTAATCTGGATCAGAAATGCCATAGGAATCCCACATCGAGGCCATCTGTGACTAACAGTGTAGGAGGGACCGTGATTTTGACCTTGTTGTACACCTGGGACAAGGATAGAATGCTACAGGCAGTATGGAAAAATGAAGAGGTTATGTTTAAGGGCATGAAGATATAATTCTTTCTTGATGTGGGTCCAACCTCAGTTAAAAGAAGAGAACTGAATGAGAATTAAAAGGCTTCCATGAAAGGAAAGGTTATGGTCACAGTGCTCTGGCTTGCTAACTGAGAGTAACTTTTAGTAACTGCACACTGGCTGAGTAAAATGGCAGCAAATAAGCTTTCATACAGTCAGAAAAGAAAGCACCTAGGAAGACCCTGAAAGTAAAGACTGTGGAGAATTGCTGTTTGGGCCTACTTGCATCTCTAGTTTTACATGGTCTTCAAACGTCACATGGCCTGTTGTAAGCTTTATTCAGAATGTCCTGCTAAGTCTACAGCAACTGCAATCTTAAGCAAGTAGGTAAAGGTCATATGTTAAATACATAGGGTCTACTTTGGTGTTCTTTAAAGCTAGTATCAGAACTGGAATTTGGAGTGCCTTTTTGCTCTTATAATTATATTAATAGGAGATAGAGAAAAAATTATTTGCTGCTTTGTCTTTTTTAACCAAATAACTGATTCGAAATCTACTGTATTTATAAACGTTTCTTCTACAAAAAGCAGAAGAAAAATTTAAAAAAAGGGCCAATTCTCCACACAGTTACACCATTTTTTTTTCTCTCCAAATGTCAAGCAAGTCTTGGTTTTATGCAAATTTCAGCTGTTCCATAGTTCTTTATATTGCCCTTACTAGCAGCCTTTATTAGAAGATTATAATTTAATGATAATTTATTATTTTGCTCAAATTGTGATATTTTTTCTAGTAGGAATAATAATATTTATAATGGTTTTTAAGGAACTTATATGATGTAAATATTTTAGACATTTCTTTCTTGATACAGTTGCATATATATTCCAAAATCTACAGGCATCTTTTTTGATGCAATGGCATATTAAACTCATATTTATTTTGCCACCTACTGTCCCATCAAGACCTACAAAAATTGTGGGGTTTTGCATGTTTTTAATTCACCCAAGTTAATATCTAATTTTTTTTTTATTACTTCTTTTGCTGTTTTGGGATTTTTTTCCCCACCAAAGGAAGTCCATTTTAAAATTTATATGTATTTATTTTTGGTTGTGTTTTAATCTGCTTAGATTAAATTTTCATGTTTTACCTTACCTTCAGAAGACCTTAGCAGTATGATTTATTTTTCCCTTTCAATGATTTTCTAGCTCACACTCTTTTTGGCATCAAATATTATTTTTTATTCAAATTGAGAGCTAGATATGAGGTCTGTCCAGATATTTAAGTACAATTATGCTGTAATTACAGAAAACCATATTTTATCCAGACACTAGAGGAAGAAAGAAAATAAAGGGGTTTAGATATTTTCTAATAATCCTTTTCTCTGTAGACAATAAACTGCTACAAGGCAATAGGAAAAGCAAGCAAATTATAAAGTTTTTATTTTTTAAAAAGGAAAATTATAGAAGTCTGCATTAAATATATTTGGTGAATATATTGACAGGAGTGTTCAAGATGATTATTTTTTTATTATTTAGCCAATACCAGGAATAGTTTTCTCTTTTCATTTCTTTCGTTTCTTTTTATACTTAGTAGAGGTCATTATTTATTTTCAATGAATGTGGAATGTATAGAAGCATAAGAACAATCCTGCAAATACTAACAATAAGACTGAAACACAATCAATATGAAGCTAAAATTGCTTTCTTTTACTACCCTCTATTTTTAATTTGAATACATGTGATTGAAGAAACTTTACAGAAAAGGATAACACAGTGATGTTCACTAATATGACAGAAGCCAGGAAAAATCCACTGAGAAATTACCACATGACAAAATGCCTCAAACTTGGAAATGATGCTGAATATTTCAAGAGAGTGTTCACATTATTGTTATCCATGGGACAATTACTTTGTTCCCTGGCTGATGGTTCAACCATATGGTCATTTCAGCTGTTTGTAATCAAGAAAATATGTCTTTTATACTAGAAATTCATCAAGTAGACCTGATTTGAGACTTATACCATTTTAGTTTGAATAAGACAACTTTTCTTTTTCATTTCCTTTCATTATAGAGAAGCTAGAACAGATTAGAAATCCCCATAAAATACAAAAATAACCTATAAAATCACCCAATATTTCTTAAAATTAGCTTCTGAAAATACATGGTGTAACATCTTTCTTAAAAGCTGTTGCATATACAAAACTATTAAACTGAAAATACTGAATTAATTCCTTTGAATTAATTTCCTTAATCTAATAACATACCAATTCTATAATTACAATTTTTAAAAGGAAAAAAATTATTAGAAAGGTAAATTTTTAATTTAATGAAACAAACATTAAATTATTTTTAAGCCCTAGAGCCAGTCTTTTTTCTTTTTCTCCTCTATGGGGTTTTAAATCAAACACATCCTATGAGAGTGCATTATAATAACTCATACTTTAATTTAAAAAACCCTTATTTTAAATAATTTTCTGTTTAAATTTTCTGGGCAATGAACCTGCTTATTCGTGAGAGATTAAAGTCAAGGCTCATTTTACTTAATGGAAAAGTTAAGTCTGTGACAGAACCTCAAACAGATTCCATTTACTTTGACCTTTAAGTTACACATGCTGATGAAACAACAAAGACTGCATCTTTGAAAATTAAATTCAGAAATACTAATTTAAACTAATTCGAGGAAAGTAAAATAATTAGAGGTGGGTTTTAAGGTTTAACTCATATATTAATATAATGTACCAACATGCCCTTAACTCCTTTGAACCATGATTAATTTTGAAATATGCCTTTGCAAAATATACATTAGAAAGGATATTTTCTTTTGATAAAGAGTATCTAGGAATTGAAATATATTGTCTAAATCTAATCTAAAAATATAGATTTTTAGTCTTCCAGGAGATGACATGCAGGCCAAACACTGACTTTTTCATACTAAGTATGGCTAAATTTTAAAAAAGATTGTTATCAATTACTTACAGACTATGTAGAGGGCAAACCTTTAGTGTGTCTTGTGTTATCCTATGTGTCAATGGCACAGAAACATTAAAAAGTTCACATAATGAAAGTCTGGGTAATTTTGTTCTTTTCAAGGATTATCTGATGATCAGGACTATGCTTTCTTTAATTTCTGGAGATGTTCTGCACTGTCAGCACACAGCATCTCTGATAAAAACTATCACATCTCACCATACAATTGCTGCAGAAAAATGTTACTAGCTTATTTCTATCTCTATTTTGATCTAATTAGAAGAATAAAAGGCAAAACCATAGACATAATTAAAATTTATTTTACATCATTAGGGCAAGAACACTTTACTCCTATATATGTTCAGAAGTATGGAATACAGGAATAACAACCTGAAAATTGGAATATAAATACTCACACAAGAGGGTATTAGCTGAATATAGAAAGGGCAAAACTTTGATTACATTAGATTGCATCCAATTACATCCTATTTTGAAGCATGACGGTTTTTCAGTGGATCCCAGACTGGATTTTGTTGGTGAATTTTTATTTTACTCCTTGAGGGAAATTAAATGCATTTTTGTGCTTAAATAGGAAGAGATTTAATGAGCAGCCATAGAATGGTTTCGGTTGGAAAGGACTTTCAATATTCATTCTTAAACCCCTTGCCATGGGTAGTGGCACATTTCACTAGATCAGGTTGCTAAATGCCCTGTCCAACTTGGCCTTGAACTCTTTCAGTGGTGGGGCAGCCACAACTTCTTTGAACAATCCGGTGTTAGAGTGTTTTACTACCTTCACTGTAAAAACAAATTATTCCTTATTTCCAATGTAACTTTCTCATGAGCTCTCTTTAAGTGTCAGGAGGCCACCATAAGATTTTCCTAGAGCCTTCTCTTCTCCAGGCTAAACAACCCTTGGCCTTTCTTCATAGGAGAGGTGTTATACAGTTTTTGTGGCCCTGACCCATGTGGGGGACCTTGCACTTGCCTTTCTTGAACTCTACACAGGCTTTGGGCAGACTCCTACCTCCATAAATGACTCTAAAATGAGTCTACAAAGATGCATAATGAGCCAACTGCCTATATACCCTTTCAGCAAGACAAACCTTGTGGAAAACATAATCAGATTATTGCTGATTTCATTCCCCAGCACCAATACTGTTTGCCAGAAGGAGGCCCTGAGCACTTTAGTTCCATGGTTCTCACAAGAAAATACTTAATCATTTCTTACCACATGTCCTGGTTTAGGATGAATTAGGGAAGAACCTCCAAAGGAATCCCCTAATAACAAAACCTCTACCACCCCTCCCCCAGCCCTGGGTTTGGGAAGGAATTTCTCGAACAAAGTGGAAAAAAACGGTTTATTGACAAATGAATAAACACCCCCCAACACAAGGGAAAAAGAAAAAAAAAGGCTCAGGTTACTGTGAGGGGGAGGGCGCAGAGCTTCTTTCGCGGGCCCCGGAGATCCTCGGACATCTCCGGTCAGGTCAGCTCCGGTGCCGGTCCAAAATCTTAAAGGGGGGGGGGGAAGGGGAAAAGAGGGAAAGGAAAAAAAACCAACCAAACAAACAGAGGCACAGAGGCGGCAGAAAGGCAAAGAAGGAAAAAAAAAGGCAAAAAAGTGCAAGCAGCAAAGAGCGGAGCCAGCCGCCTGAAAGCCAGCGAGCAGAGAGGGGTGGGGGGCAGACAGTGCCCGCGCAGCCAACAGGAAAACAGGGACAGCTGTTAGACATAACAAGGTAGTCCACGATATGGGATAGGAAGCACTGTCTACCCAGGACACCACATTAACAAACTTCATTCTCTTATATGTAGTGAAGATAGATATAGATATAGATATAAAGATAGTTAGATAGATATATCTTATTCTTCCATATTTGAGCCTTCTTGCTCTTCATGCCATATGAGTCCTTGGTCACAAATTACTGCCATGAAACAAATTACTGCCAGAACCACTGCCATGTAAATTTTCACTTTGCTTACTCAAAATACAGCTTTCCTGAGCTCATGTAAGAGTATTTCTTGGGTACAACATTTCTGAAAGAATTAGGTACAGCGTTAAAAACACTTTTACACACTTACTATAAATAAATAAAAATCACAGTGCTATTTAAAAATTACCAAGCTGTATAAATATACATTTGCAGTTTTCTCTGGAGCTCTTCTCTAAAGAGTAGAACTTTAAAATGTCTGGTTTAATCTCAGGTTTCCTTTAAAACTTTAAAGCATGTCAGGCAATCAGTACCACTTTGTAGTCCAACCTTTAGATGGTGATGGCTTACACAGCCTTCAAAATAGGTACATTTGAAAAGGATTGGTTAGACAAAAAGATAAATCATACTGAAGAATTGATTAGAAACATAAATTCAACCACCTCTTTGTTTTTGTTTTTTTTAATATGTCTTTCAAACTCTATGGCTAAAGGAAGCACATTTCCAGAGTATGATCCATCTAAAGTTTTCAGGCATGTTTCATATTAACATAAGCACTCTTCTAGTTATAAATTTACCTTTATTTGTTATGAAGGAAATATTTGCTGACTAGCACGGGCTTAGACATTTATTATTTCAAGCTCAAACTCAGTTCTAAATTACCAGTCTGAGACTTGGACACAAGAGGTCTTGTCTAATGAGTACCCTAACACTTGTTTATTCAATGGTAACCTTTCTTTTTCATGAGCTCTTTCACCTTAGGTCTGAGAAAATTCAGTTGATGTGGTCACTGTGATCAATATTATGCATAATTCAGGACGTAGATGTTTACTGAAACATTCCTCATCAGTTCTAACAGACTCCATTACCAACTGCTACATGAGGAGTGGGAGTGCAGTTCACTCAGCCAATCCTCTCCACCTATACACTCTGTCAACTTTTCATTTTTGAATTAATTCAAGCTCTCTTGGGGTTGCAGAAGAACTCGAACTATGTACCTAATACAAAACATGTTTCTGTACAAAAGAACAAAACCATAGATGTTTCCTCTTTCTTCTATGTACTAGGAGACAGATTTCTATTTTTGCTTCACCTCTGACAAGATTAAACAACTAGGATTAGAAACAATGGATTGATAATCCAGTTAAGAAAATAAATTGTTTTTCTTCATTCTGACTTTACTTCTTTGAAATAGTTGCTGTTATAGCACTCAGTGTGCAGCAGGATAGGTTAGTAAATTTGCATGGTGTTTTAAGATAATAAGTACACATAACTCACTGTAATCTGTTGTGGGTTTTGGTTTGGGGTTTTTGTTTGTTTTTTTTTGTTTGTTTGTTTGTTTCACCTATTTATTCATTTAAATGAGAATTAGGAATGAGCTATAACTTTGTGCGGGTGCGTGTAGCTATATGCAAGTTTTCGACACATTCCCTCCTCCTCCTTTCATGAATAACTTCTGAACTTGTGCAAGCTAAAGCAAACCAAGTAAGTTGCTGAATACTACAGGAAGTACAGAATTGAAAGTTTGATAAACCCTAGTTTAAGTTCTGGTGTTCACAGAATGACAAATTTTGAGGTTAAAATTTAAAAACTCATTTAATGGTTATTTATTCATTTTATAATTATAATGATAGAAAAAAAGTTTTAATTTTTTTTTTTGTCTTTTTAACTTTTTTACCAAAAAGAGCTAATTAGAAGAAATATTGTATCTCTAAATTTCCTAATAATCAACTATGTTCTTATCAATTTACAAAGAATAGGAATGAGTTTTTTCTTTAATTTGTTTCTTTCTTGCATTAAGGCTAGCTTTTATAAAATTTGCCTTTACCTTTTTTTCTTCCCTGCTCCCTTCTACTGTGATTTTTTTTTCTAATTCCAAAGAGACTTGGAGATAGGAGTTTTACATAGACCCACAGCTCCTTGAAATTTTGTGACTTGTAGAAAAGAACAGCACAAATCATTGTCTCATAAATAAAAATGCTGCAGATACAAAGAATTGCCTTTATAGTTTAACAGGACCTAAGAATGCAGAAGTCTCTATGGCTGGGCAGTCATTACAAGCAAAACCCTGGATAAGTGACAGTAGATTGACCACATGCTGTTCCTACTTCTCTTCTTTACAGGAAACTTGTACCTGGGAGATAAGATTATATAGCTCAATACTCAATCAAACATTTAATTGTTGTATTTTTCAGTCTGCTGTTTCAAAGGCTATATAATTTGACTATTCTCAGATAAAGAAACACATCATTTTAAGACTCATTTAAATCATATCTTGAAGCAGCTAGATCATTACAGAAACTTTTGGATAAAGTGGATTGGTATAGTCCTTAAGAAGTCATTGCAGATTTGCATGGGGCAGATTCCTCCTCTTTCATGGAACTATATAAACTTCACTGAACTTTTCTTTCTTCTAGAGAAAGACATTTTATGAGCTAGGAAAGACAAAAGGATTCCATTTTACGTAATGATATTTTAAAGCTTCCAGATCATATCAATATATCTAAATTCTGTAACAAAAACTAAATGCATAGAATTTTTTCATTGAAATAACCAAGATGTGTTTTAAAACTATTGTAAGTGAATGCTGTAGTCACTACATTCAAAAGTTACAGTATCAAAATGAAATATTTAATTTTGCCGCTTTTCATTCTAAACAATTTGTTATCCCCCAAATATGACTCATTTGTAGTTCATCAGCTAAGTATTGTTGATCTATACATGTCTTGCTTGAATGCACATTTTGGTCTCCGTCATCTTTCAATGTATGGAAGATCAAAGTAATAAATTTTTCTACATGTCAATATATAGTAACTTCATTTTAGTAATAATAACTATTTTCCCAAAGCTGGCAACTTCTTTGAAGTATCAGGTGAATGGAAAGATGCAGAACAACTTTGAAATAAATCTAATGTTATACATTACTTATACCTCAGAGTAAAAATATTTTGAAGATGCAGTTTTATAGTGATGTTGAGGCAGAACTCCTTGTGTTTTAGTTTATGGCCATTACTCCTTCTCCTATTGCTAGGCATCACTGAAAAGCATGTGGCACCATCCTCTTGACACCTCCTTTTAAGTATTTATGTGTTGATGAGATCTCTTCTCAGTCCTTTCTTCTTAGACAGACTTAGCTCCCTCAGCCTCTCCTCATAAGAGAGATGTCCCATCATCACCTTTGTGGCCTCCTCTGGCTGTCTCCAGTAGATTCCTGTCTTTCTTGAACTTTGGAGATGAGAACTGAATACACTGGTCCTGATGTGGCCTCACGAGGGCTGAGCACAAGGGCAGGATCTCCTCCCATGACCTGCTGGACACAATCTTCCTGATAAATCCCAGGATATCATTGACCCTTCTGGCCCCAAGGGCACACTGCCAGCTCATAGTCAATTTGTCATGCACCAAAACTCCCAGAATAAATCTATCTAAGGCCATTTTATAATTCAGCTTGGTAATTACATTATTTATTACCTTCATTACCTTTATCCAGCCTGAGCTGGCATGTTGATGGGAAATTCAAGACAGTGAAGATATGGAGGTGAACATGTCAAAATTCTGTTACTTTTTATCTGAATTTATATAAATAGAGCTCACATTACAGCTAATTTTTTTTTTTTTATCTCTTGATTATACATGTCCACTAGATAAAACACATAAAACATCTAAACTGTCTCACCTGTTCAGTAATGGAGTTCCAACAGGCCACCGGAAACAGGAAAATCGACCTCAACTTGTTTGATAAAATCAGTTCACAACCTGAATATTCAGGAAAACTAACTTCTATAAGTCTGACCTCTTATTACTGACTGATTGGTTGGGTTTTTTTGCTGTGAGGATTTTATCAGATACACATGAACGCTTGATCTGCCATGCACAGATCAAATACTTCTTTGTTCATCATGAAAAAAATACTTTTTTTCCTGACTTGTGTCTTTATGTCATTAAAAAGCTAAACCAAACTTGTCACTAGGTTATAAGTATGTATCTTTGATTTTCAAATGAATAGACTTAAATTGTATGCTTTTTTCTTTCTTTTTCCTGAAGAGTGCATGTATTTTTTAATTTTTATTACCAATCCTCTACAAAATATTGTTATTCTCTGTACAAATAATAATAATATATTTTAAAAAATTAATTTATTGTGGTAATTATTAATAATAATTAATAATTTTGACTAATAATTAGTTTCTGAAATTGTAGTGGCCTATATTGACACATGTTGTAGTTCATACTGTGCCTTAGAAAGTCTCATAAAAGAACTGATGGTTTTAAATTACTTAATTTTGTTGATTACTATGGAAAATCTGAGCATCCCAAAAGCTGTCCCACCTAGTTTCTGCTGCAGAATGACCAAACCTTTTATTGATAATACATGTGAGTAATGAGCATAAACTGTTTCTGAAGATCCATAAATGGCCAAAGAGAACATATGTTTACAAATAGTAATGGTGGTTCAGAGAGGTTATGCAGTCCTTTTAAGATAATAAGTATAGATGCTGCTGATGCTTGGTCATGCAGGACTATGGACCTGCTGGATATAAAGATTCACTTGAGTCAGCTTGATAAATCTCATCTGATCTTTCTAAAAATCCTTCCACAGAGACTTCTACAAGGAAGAATCCTGTAGCTCTGGAAAGCCAGAGAATGCAGCCTGAAATTCAGGAGCTGAATTTCTCCTTAGTGGCCCTTTATGGTATGTCATCTCTACACTCTATTGCTCTTTTTATTATTGCATCATTTTTTCCAAAATGGTTTCTTAGCTATGCAGTTAATTTTTTTCAAGGAGAAAAATTACTACTCCTCACTTCTCCCACAAGGAAGATTTCACCAGGAAACAAAAACTAGACCCTGCATCACCTTTGTCCAGCCTTGGCTCATTAAGAAAACAGTTGTAGGCTTATATAATTGCCTGTGTCTCTTTGCATCTGTATATCTATATTGTTTTTTATATAGATTTATAAAATGCTTATTAACATATATGTGTATACTGATACACATGGCAGGAGGGATTGGAGACAGATGGTCTTTATCAACAACACCTTCACAACCCAGATAATCCTATGATTCTATGTAGAAACCAGACATTATTTCCTGTAACCAACAAAGTTATTCCAGGTTCTACTATTTTTGTGACGTATGTCTCAACACAGGCCAGCAGCTGAGACAGTGACAAACATACAGCTAAAACACTGACTGAACATAATTCCATTGCCTTGCTCACAAAGAGTATCTGTTTCCTTGCTTTCACGGGAATCCCTGAAGGAACACCTGGGCAGCAGTACACAAGCAGAGATACAGGCACTGTTAAATTTGTTCTGTGCTGGAGGATCATTGGCCTCCTGTTCACACAGGTTTATCAATGATTATTTCAATATGGAAGGTCCTTTACAATCCTCCTTACCAGTCTTCTGCTTTTAACCCATTCCTCCCAACAACTGATCTGTTTTCAGTGAGACACCAGAAGACTCACAGGGTATATATCCCTACTTCTGAAGAAAAGATAGACAAAGGAAAAGTTTGAACACTGTTTGAGCACTATGTATGTCCTATCCCTATACTTCCCACCTTTATTTCGAGCCAATCCAACTGCATCTGTAGTATAAATATGCCACTGAGTCTAACCCAAAATAAGGGCTAAATATATACCTCTTTAGATTTCAGAGTCAGGGACATGTTCATGTTTTGTTTTATTTTTAAATTTATTTATCATAATAGACAAAGGCAAGCTGATTGGCTTCTCCAGACTTCAGGAGCATGTCAGGCTACATACATTTTTGGCACAAAAGTCAACTATTCAGCAACTGCCAAATCAGCTGTGACTCTGCAATAGGTCTCATGGGATATGAAAAAGATTTAAGTAAGCAAGGAAACAGATGCTCTTTGTACAGGTGAGAGCATTTGTTGTTTTCTCCATGTGTCCCGAATTTCACAGTGTTATGGTTTCAGCACTGAAGTTCAAACTCTGATACATGTATACACATTTAAACATACACCGATTTATATTTAACTTGCCTTCTGAACAAACTTTTTTCCTTGCGATTTACTCTGCATTGGTAGCGCAAGTATTCACAGACCAAAAGAATTATCTGGAGAAGTTTCAGTTTTCATCAGCAAATAGTGAGCAAAAGGGGTTTTTTGGTGGTGGTGTGTGGGGGGGTTTAGTTAATGTCTGGTTTCATTTGTTTGTTTGTTTTCCATCCTCTCTATTGGTTTTTTGGTTTACAGTCAAACTGCACATTAACCTCCCCAAATACTATAATTTCAGCTTTCTCTGCACAGTTTTTTCCCCTCTGATCTGCTTGGTGGTATGTATACTCTATATTTGTCAGCATTTTCTCCTAATTATGCCTTCTTAGATCAAACACAGACATCTGTGCTGTCTTAAGTATTGTATGAAGAATTATTCCTGGAATAGGCTCCCTTATGCATAGCTTAAAACTAAGAGTTATAACACTAGTAGTGTTCTGTACTACAATAATTTTGATGAACTCTCACTGCACTTATAAACTTTGTAAATGCTGGAGAGAAAATGGGTATTATAAAAAGATTTGAGAGACAACAGCTGTGGACAAGCTGCACAGCTGGCACATTTCAACTCATCATGGCTGTAGAATGCAACAAGTGTAGTACATTCGCAGCTTTTGATTGATTTCCTTAAAATATGCAATTACTCAATGCAAGTGAGATTTCTGTCTATTGGATGAAAGAAAGGAAAAGAGAATGAGAAGAGAGGAGAGATAAAGAGAGAAGAGAAGAGTACAGGAGGAAGGATTTTTCTTTATATAAAGACATAAGAAGTGAGACATTACATAGTTTTTTTCAATCCTTTAATGGTTTACCTCAGAAACATTGGTTGAGTTTGGAGGGGAGGGGAATATCTGCTGCTCTATTATGAAAAACTGCAACATTTGGCTCAAAGACATTTTTAGCCATGCATGTTAGTAATGTAAATCCCCTGACTTCAGCTAGGAAAAAAAAATCTTTAAAGTTTTAATACCAAAAACTTCTGTAAAGATGTTCACCTAGCACATTTAAAGCAAAGTAGATGTATTGGGAAAAAAAATCTAAAAATTAAAGCAATACTTAACTCAGAAAAGTTATATAGTCAATTTAAGTGACTTTTTTTAACAGGTTCTATTTAGCTATGTTTCTCTCCAAACACTTTAAGGAGAAAACATCATTAGGATTAACAGAAAACTTTCTGTAAGTAAAACAGACTTCATTACACAAAGACATACTACCAAAGATTCAGACATACATTTCAACACGAGATTACACATATGTGGAATTCAGTTTCTGAAGGTGAGTGTTTGTCTGCAAGCTGGGTATCAAAAAATTCCCATTATAATGAAATCTAGGAGTCTATTCAGCTTACTCTAAAAATACTCCTGTGTGTTTGATCAGCTGAAAATTTTCCCAAGCTTCACTGATTGTACAGACAAAATCTTCACTGATTACAGTGGGATTTAGATATCTATCACACTCCAACATAACCAGGATGGAAGAGAGTAGCTTAGACATCACACACAATATCCTTGTCTGTATATTAAACAGATGTGGATTTGATGAGTGGAATATTTGATGGGTGAAAAATTGGGTGGGCAGCCACATCCAACAAGTTCTAGTCAATGACTCTGGGTCCAAAAGGAGAATGCTAAAAAGAGATGCCCTCAAAACTCTATATTACAACCAGTATTGTTCAATATCTTTGTTGACGACATAAGGAGTGGAATTTCCTGAACTGGAAATTCAGACTAAGTTAAGTTGCCTAAGGGAATTTGAGATAAGACAAATGTGACACTATGGTCCATTTATCTCGGGTCTAGGCAGAAATAAACAAGGCTGAGAAAAAAGAATTTATCCACAAGAAAATCAAACCCTGCAGCTGACCTGAAAATCATCCCTGGCTTGGTTCAGAGGGAGGCCATTGCTCACATGCCTGTCTGCTGAGGCCAGATTTGCAGAGATTCCCCCACCACCAAGCAGGAAGGAGGAGAGTCTTGGGGATGCAGTGCAACTTCTGGTCAGAGGGAGTGAACACATAAAGGGAATGCCCTTACACAAACTGACTCAGTTGTAAAGCCCCCACCCCAGGGAGGCCACATCCATGGGGCATTCATGTGAGGGGCAGCTGAGGGTGTGTCATAATCCATCAAAGACCCCTGAGGTGCCCCAGACTGAGGCCTTTTCAGGTGCCTATTCCTGAGGCCTTGCACCAGAGCACTGCACATGATGTGAAGGGATGCAACTGATCCAGCTCATTGCAAAAGACGGTGTCAAGCCTTCCTCCCTCCTCCTGCAGAGGAGGTACCTGGTCATTCCCACTTGGAAGCTACATGGTCCAGAATATCTCTGATTTGTTCAAGTTATCTGCATCATTATGCCCCTTCCCTGGCTATTCTGCACCTCCTGATCTGTTCACTGAAGGGGCAAGGTGAGCAGCAAATCAGGTCTCAATGCTTTTGTCTCATACCCCCTCTTCAGCACAAACTAGAACATCTGTGTGTTATCAGTATTCTTTTGGATAAAAAAATCTAAAACACAGCAACATGGGAGATGTTATGAAGAAAATTAACTCTATCATAGCCAGACCCAGTACAATATTTTGCAATTTAATTTGCAGTTTTGGTATTTGGCACACAATTTTTTTATTGCAAAACACTAAATTAATAATTCTTCCAGTAGTTCTACTGTTCCATGGTATTTTTCTTTTCCTTCCTTACTTTTTTATTTTGTCCCCATAAATAGTGGTTTACTGTGGAGGCCCCTGCCTCTGAAGAGGTCATTGAAAGGGTCATGCACTCTGCACTCCCTTGGAGAGCAGATAGTGCATGAGCACCCCCAGCTATGGATTGGCTACCCGTTCTGTTCCCTGGTTGGTCAGTTCTGTATCCTTCCCCTGATTGGTCAAGTTTCGATCCCCTAATTTGTTTATTAATGTTCTCGCTGATTGGTCCATTTCCTCAGTTTGTAACCCCATTGGTTGTTGGTAAAACCCCACCCCCCTGTGGTAGGTGCATAAAACCCTGACAGCTGAGCTTTTCGGGGGTCTTTGGCCCATCAGCGGAGATGAAATAAAGAAGCCTCCCAGAGACCATCCCTGACTCCTGTGTTTCCTTCTGCGCCGCTTGGGATCGCCCCCTCAGGAAGAGCAGCCTCCAACAGCTAGAGCCTTGTCCGGACTGATAGTCTTGGACTTCACAAAAGAGCTGAACTCTGCCGAGGCGCCCTGCGCCACCTGGGCTGAGGCTGCCTTGCTCAAGGCAACTCACTGGGGAAGGTCGCTGCCCTCAGAAGAGCTAGCCGGAGGCAGAGGCGGGTGGCAATAGTTTACAATTTTGCATCATGAAAAGCAAAATACAAACTTAATGTGGAAATTTTCTGTGGTTAATCTGCAGTCTTATTGATAATTTTGTTGATAGCTTATGGTTAGAGATTTTTAAAATAATTTAGTAAGGTGAATTTTTTTCTCTTTTGAATTTATAAAATGGGACACGGAATGATGTATTTTTATTGTGAGTACTGGACCACCATAATATGGTATTGAATCAAATCCATGTGTTAACACCAGAAAACAGGAATTACTAGCAGATTCAGAAAATCATAAGCATGTAACTTGGTTTTTATTATGCACTGTTATTTCAAAAAGAATTATTTATTTGTTGGAAAACTTCTGGCAAAGAACAAAAAAAATCCACAGGAGTAATTCTAAAGAGCCAAAAATTTAAAATGTAAATCATTAAAACCAGTCAAAAAGCAAACCAACCAAGCAAAAAAAACGAAAAATAAAAAACAAAAAACAAACAAACAAAAAAAAACCCAAACAAAACAAACAAAACAAAAAAACCACACAACCCCAACACTACATTTTAAAAACAAAACAAAAAAGGCGATTTTAAAACAGCATTGAAATGTGTGGAGGCAACAGATTACTGAGAGCCAAGAATTTTCATAGGGAAAATAAAGGGCTAAGGAATCTCCCACATATTTCAAATATTACTAGAATGACATCTATATGGGTAGAATGAGAGCAATATGGGTAACACTCAGGAAGGATCTGAAGTTTTAGAATATCAGATAAAGTAGTGGATTAGTACACACATGAGTCTTGAGGGGGCCGTTACTACAAATCTTAGTACTGAAATGCCAAGCAAAGAAATATCAAAGAGATGGCAAGTTCTAGATTAAGTTGAAAGAGTTAAGACCCAAGAGCAATGATACAGATTTATCCCCTTTCTCTCTCAGGAAGAAGTGATAATTCTATATGAACTGCATTTAGCCAGAAAATATAGTAGTAAATCTGTTGCATATTAACTTCATGAAAAGCATTGATATTTTCATTATTTGGTCACAAATAAAATTGACTACAACCACTTTAAATTACTGTCCTGGAAACAGTTGTAGTGAAAAGACCTCATACGTAACGAAAGTTGCTAATATTGATTCAGCAAAATCCTATACACACACACACACACACACACACACACACAAAACCCCTTCTGACATAAGATGTCTAGAAAGTAAAGCAACTGAGGGCAGATACAAAAATCTTTTTAAAAGACAGAATATGAACATCATAAAAATAAAAGACCAAGAATTGGTATATAAAAAAATAATAAACTGAGGACTAAAGGTTCTCTATTTATGACCTAAAAAAAAAATTAATAATTTTTGCCAAACATGAATTAAGGTTTTTTCTAAGCAGGCAGGAAATATTGCAAGGTGTCTACATACAAAAACTGATAGACTAAAACACAAAAACTAGAGACATGTAAGACCTTCACTACTATGGAAAGGACTTAAATACTGGAATTATGACTTTTCTGAAGATTATAGGTGATAGCAATAAATGTGTACTAAGATTGATGTTCACTCCCAAGCTGAAGAAAAGCATCTATTAAAGAGCGAATGACTGGGTTACATGTGCGCAAATTCACAGGGTCTGCTGAAACATACCTTCCAAAATTTTTGAAATGTTTGTTTATGTCTGAAATGCTGGTAGTTGTTCATAAACTCTATCAAAATAATAATGTCTCTTCTCTTTGATAGCCAGCCAGTGTTATCTATATTAGTTTTATTAAACCCTTTGATGCATTCACTCATCCTATTGTAATTTTCAGAATTCGGTTTTTCGGAGTTAATGGCAATTATAATTAATATGGTGTTTGAAAACCATTCATTAGTGTTGAAATTAACTAACATCTCTCCCTCTCCCTAATGTATATGCATTGTAAAACTGAAAATTTTGATGGCATTTTTCGTTTCAGAAGCAGAAAATTGTATTTTTAAACTTTCATTAAGATATCATTTTTGTTTTAAATATTGAACAGAAATATTTTTTAATGTTCAAAAAAAATATTTTTCGTAAAAAACAAATCCAATGCTCTGAAGTGCTGATATTTTAATCCCACTCAAAAGAGACAGGAAAAATAATTTCTGCTTGAACTGAATCAATTTTTTTTAAAAAAGGCACAGTTGCTGTGGCTGCAGGGGACCCAAATAAATGCCAAGTACCGAGGAGATGTCATTTCACTAAGATCTAAACTGTTGTTTCTCTATTGAGGAGCTTGTAAAAAAAGCATCTGTTCAAAATTGTTGATTATGATATCTGTCAAACTAAAATATTAATTTCTCATTCTGTTTGACATCTAAATTAAAAGATATATGATGAAGAGAAAGTCCATGCAGGAGAAATGCATAATTGTTGGGAAAAAACATCCTTCCAAAAGTTATTAATATTATGCTCCAAAACTGGAAGATTATTTACTGTCGTACCTCAAAGGGCTCTGTTTTATTTC
Organism: Sterrhoptilus dennistouni; assembly: GCA_013397095.1. Classification (NCBI taxonomy): domain Eukaryota; kingdom Metazoa; phylum Chordata; class Aves; order Passeriformes; family Zosteropidae; genus Sterrhoptilus; species Sterrhoptilus dennistouni. Next base: position 26,300 of record VWZU01007463.1, read on the forward strand.
CAGTATTGTTTACTGATTTATAATTTTCTTAATGCAGAAAAGGAAAAAAATTAAGCACTTTGCATGGCTAGTACAGTTCAGAATTTTCTAAGTGAATAAATTTAATCTCTGCTCCATAATATTGAGGTATACATTTAATACATTTAAAAACATTTGCTTAGGGGGGAAAAAAAAAAAAAAACAGAAGAAATTTATTTATAATATTGATTTCCAGGCTATACTTCAGCAATAAAATGCCCCAAGGACTAAGGATATAGGTATTCACGTAGGCCTATACATATCAGGAGGTGCCCAAGAGAGGTGATACTGCTTCTTACAGCCAAAAAGTTACACATGGGAGATGGGGTATCCAGCCTGCAGAAAATTAGATATGAATGAATTATTCCATTCACTTAGATGGATAATGAGAAACACAAGGTCATGAACTTTGGAAAAATTTAAGAAACAATAAAAAAAAAAAGAAAAGAATTTAACTTGAAAATTAGTTACACATATATTTATAGAGTAAACTTTCAGAAAGTAACCTGAAGGTTCCTCGAGCATTTCAATACACTGAAAGTTGTGCTGTTGTAGAAAAAGAGAAAAGATGTTCTGGGAATACTAATAAAAGTTGCATGAAAGACATGAAAAATGCTAAGGTTTTTTCTGGAAAGATATGGTCAGTTTCTGTTATCCTCCCTTCAAAGATGAAAGATATCACACTAGAGAGTGATATCTTTAATTTTTTTTTGTTCCTGTATGCATGCATAGACACATACATACTTTTGCAGACTGCCCAAACACAAGTGCTCATGTTCCAAAATTACATGGTGCAACCCAGCTTCAGTCCAAAATGTGTGTTGCTGCATTGGATGACACTATGATTGAGATAATAAGCCCAGTTTTTCAAGTGTATCATTATACTGGCAGCATAGAAGGCTTTGAATCAAAGCTCTGCCATGTTGAGCCAGTTTGAACAGGCAGAACACGCTTGAGTCTATTTCTGTGAGACATTATGGATATATTTCCAGGGGCACTGGAAGTGAAAGACAGTAAATATACTACAAATAAAATATGAACACTTTGGGGGAAAAAAATGAAGTAAAGAAAATAACCTTGTCTTTCAAAATAGTTCTATTGAATGAAGAAAAGCAAAAACTGTGGGTTATAATGTGATTTTGTACATGTTATTTTAAGGTTCATTTTGCTAATTTGTTAAAAAGTAGTGGAAAATCCACTGTAAGTTTGTGTCAAAGTGTTAGTGTTATGTTATTTCCCTGAAGGCATTAAAATGTGATGGCATCACATTCACTGACATGTCCCAGGCAGCACTTTTTAAATATTTGTTGAAGAAATCTGTGTAAAAAACATCAGCTAATCATAACAGGATAGTAGCTGCTTTACTTGCAAACATCTACCTTCAAATCCAAGGCAAAAGGTCATAATTTTCTTTAGTTCTCAAAAACATTTGAAAACCTTTCCAGCTTCTTGATTTTTCCTTAAATTCGGTCACAGGTATGTTATGATCTTCAGATTTGTTCTTTTACAAATATTGACTTTCTTCTAAGATTTCTTCTAGCTACATTAGTCAATAAAGAATGGTTAGATTACCTCAAAAGGCTTGTTTCTAGTCAATCTGTTACTTCATCTGGCTCACAGTTCCCACTTCTAAATCCCAGTGCATAACCTCCCATTGTTACTCAGGATTTATTTTCTGTATAATTCAAGATAGCAATATGAGGCTAGTTTCAGTCACATATGTTCTAGCATTAGTTCAGTGAAAGAAAAATTAGTTTAGGTTTCTCAATTTTTTTTCCCCTGTGGGAATGCACAACTTTTTTAGGACTTAATTAAAAGAAACCCAGAAACTTGTGTTCTGTGTTGAATCACAAAATTTTCTGTGTTGAATCACAGTTCAGAGCAGATCACTCAGTATCTCACTGGTTAGAGTATTGACTTTGTACATGTCATAGAATGACAGGGTATATCTTGGACTGGAAGGGACCTTTATGTTCATCTATTTTAAATCAAGTTGCCATTTGCCACAGAGATACCTTCTTCTAGACCAGGTTGGTCCAAGTCCCATCCAACCTGGCCTTGAACACTTTCAAGGATGGAGCATTCAAAGTTTTTTGGGACAGCTTTCTCCAGTGCCTCATCTCCCTCCCTGTAAAGGTTTTCTGTTCATTAATACTCATTAACCTGAAGACCTCAGGAACATATTTTAGGAATTAATTTAATATGTGGTATGATTTTCTTCCCATTTATAGACAGATAAATATAAAATAAATTAATTATTTTTCTTTAGCAGAATTTAAATGTCTCCTATGCAAGTTTATTCAGAAGATGCCCAAGTATGTCCAAAATGAAAAATCAAAAAAGGATCAGAAAACATATGTTTAACTCTTAAAGGATACTAGTGAATGTAGTAGTTCTTTAGCTCAGTAATTTTGGAAGATTGATCTTTGTGAATTTTAGTTTGAACAACTTTAGAAACCAATTATTTTACAGCACTGTAAAACTTACAAAGCACATATATTTAAATTGAATTATTTTGAAATTCATCTATTTTCATTCCTTTTTGTCTTGCTGTGTATGTTTCTAATTTAAGTTTCATCTATATTCAACATTGCCACAGAGAACTGTACTTTGATCTTTTCACCTTGTCTCACAGTGATACTTTAATATTTTAGTCACTTCCTTCAAATGATCTGCTTATCAAGGACTGAAGTCTAGTTTAATTACAAATTTCTGCAAAGACATGTTTTCACTCATGGATCATGTTAGTCTCATCTGTTCAGGGCAGAAATGAATATACTAAAACTGGCATCTTGTTTTGGGCACTTAAATAGACTGGGGAGAAAAGCCACTTTACATGTATGTAAGTTTATCTGCAGCATAATGGCTTCTTCCAAAAACTGGGTTTCCACAGGGGGCTACTGCTAAGAACAAGATTTGTATCCAAAGGAAATTATATTGTTCTACTTTCAGAGATAATATAATAAAACTGAAGCAAATTTGCTTGCACTAATGGAAAATCTGAGTAAGCAAAGAGATACCTAAGGAGATGTATACAAAGACAAATTGATCTTATAATAATAGAGAACTTACATGGGAAAAAAATTCCTCCATTTATTTAGAAGATACAGGAAAACTAGAGAAATAAGGGACTGAAATCTGGAGATTTTTACTGGCAATATGACAAGAGTTATTAAATATCAAGATGGACTCCAGTTTGTAGAGAGGCAAATTTGTATGTAAAATTGGATGCCTAACACAGCAGTTGTATTGGAAATTGATTCAGCATCCAAAATAGAGCAATCTGATGCTGCTTGAGATGACTTGGAGTGTGACTCAGATGTTCTTTAGCTACCATTTCAGCTACTTATGTATGTTGTGACATGCATGCTACATTCATGGAGACGTCTTAATCTACCTAAGGCACCTCAAATGCTATTAAACCCCTTTATATAGGTATTTAGGTGCAAGTCTGTACATGTGAGCTAAAAAAAGAACGCAGCTGCCTGTCATTTCTATTCTAGCAGGACTAAGGCTCCTAAGAGTTCCAGGGTCACCACCAGTCAGACAGGAGGAAGTGTTGACTCAAATACCTCAACGTCACTAATCATAAGTTTAATCAGTGAAGCCCAAGTCAAAATGTCTAAATTACTGCTGCCGTAGAAGTAATTTAGTAGTAGTTTTCAGTAGTGTAAGAAAGAACACTAAGTTTTATTTCACATGTTCTGCTGTATCTCATGTATCTCTGCTATATCTACTTTCCAGATACTGTTCCAGGAAAGTATAAATTTCTGTTGTCAGAATTATCATCTTACAGATGTCTTCTCAAGAGCATTCCACCTAATGGCATAAGCCTGTGTTCTAGAAACTGAATCATGTCATTGGACTCATGCCTAGCCAATTACATTTGAATGCTAAATTTAGATCTAAACCCTGGTGATGAGCCCACCTCAGGCCTTAATTCTTTAGCCAGATCTTAGGCATCCAAGTTACTAAAATCTAATGCATGAATATTAATCAGCTAAAATTTTCTGTGATAAATTTTACCATTGAAACCAAGCCATCTAGAATACCTAACAGACAAAAGGTTATGTACTTTACACAATATAGATTATGTTTACATTCTTACATTTCTCATAAAACATTTTGGTTTATTCTTTGTATTTTAAAGCAGTAAAATTATAAAAAGAAACACTTAGGAAAGCAAGACTTACAGGATTTTCATAACTTAATAAGTTAGGATTTTTATCTAAAATTCGTAGTGTCTATGGATGACATGCAGAGAGGAGGTACTTCAAAGTAATGGGTAATTTTTAATGTATGGGTCAAAAACAAAGTATTAAGATGGAAGTGGTTTAGGCTTTTAGTTCCATGTACTTCTTAGCTCATTACCCACTTTCTTACTCTGGTAGGTAGAGTGCTTAGTGAGGTCACACATTGGAAAGAAAATTGAATTAGTTGACAGAGCTGATTTACTTGGAACAACTTTATACTGTGTATTAAACAAATGAAGAAAAGGGATTAAAATGCACTTTCCAGTGTTTTTCAGATCTACTTTAGTGCACAGCACTAGTAATTGCTTGATTAAAATCAAATCTGACATGTTGATAATATTTTAATTAGTAATACTTCTATAACTTGCTGGGAGGTGACATGCTAATTTTGGCATGCAGCTTGAGAGACTGGCTGGGAAGCAGATGGAGATAACTTGCAAAACAGTCTCCCTCCTGCCTTCCATTTTTATGATCTATGGTAAAAGAACCTTATTTGGTAGGGCTGGAAAAGGTGGTATGAATTCTCATTCGCAGAAAATCATGATCAAGTTTTGCCCTTCTGGTTTACCTTAGAATTTATCAGCACAATAGAAACCTATGGAACACCTATATTGTTAAGAATGTTTACAGAATCATAGAGTAGTATTATTTGGAAGGGACTTTTAAAGATTGTATAGTCCAATGCCTCTAAAATGAATAAGATATCTTCAACTACATCAGGTTGCTCAGACACCTGTCCAACCTATCTTAAATGTTTCTATGGGTGGGGAATCTACCACCTCTCTGGGCCACCTGTTCCAATGTTTCAACACCCTCTCAAAAAAGTTTTTAAAGTTTTTACATATATCTAAATCTATCTTCTTTTAGTTCAAAACCATTATCTCTTGTCCTATAGCAAAAGACCCTATTAAAAATTTGTCTTTCTTGTAAGCCCCCTCTAAATACTGAAAGGCAACAATATGATCTCCCCACCTTCTGTTCTCCTGGTTGAAAATTTCAACTCTCTCAGACTTTTCTCGTACAAGAGAGTTCTGGCCACCTGTAAATATCCATGGCTCTCCTCAGGACCCACTCCAACATGCATTCTGTATTGAGGACCCCAGAGCTGGATGCAGCACTCCAGGTAGGATCTCACAAGAGCAGAGTAGAGGGGAAGAATCCCTTTCCTTGCCCTGCTGGCTGCACTGATTTAGATGCAGCCCAGGTTACAACTGACTTCCTGCGCTACAAGTGCACATTGACAGCTCCTATCCAGCTTTTCATCCACCAGCATTCCCAAATCCTGTGGTCCTGCAGGACTATAATCAATCCCTCTGTCCTGATACTCGAGTTGCCCTGACCCAGGTGCAGGACCTTGTACTTGGCCTTGTTGAACCTCATGAGATTCCCATGAGGTATTCCTATGGTGGAAGACTAAGAGACTTGGGATTGTTCAGCCTGGAAATGAAAAGGCTTTGGGGTAACATCACTTCTCCTGTCCTTGTTTTCAAGATCATTTAAGAGGTATTTTTGTAAATGCCTTGGCTAGATGTCGTAGGTTTTCTCTGTCTCTGCTGGGGTATTAGGCCCATTCATCTCAGTTCAGGGGTGAGATCTTTGCAGATGAGGTTTACTTTCAGCTTGGAAACTTCAAGCACAGTACAGCAGGCTTATGACTCTATTATGAAATGCCCCTATTATGTCATGATTTTTTTAATGTTTTTTTTGTAATTTGGAATTATTTCCCACTAATTTTATGCAGGTAAATTATTTCCATCTAAACTATTTGTTCCTCAAAGTATATTATTATCTTTCCCATCCTCTACTACCCTGTCTACATTTACATTCTTATTTGTAATAAACTGTGTATACATTCATGAGCTGGCTCTTGACTATTTCTGTTAGAGGTAAATGACAGAGTGGAAATACGTTTAATATAACTCTTTCCAGAAAGGACTATTAGAAAATGACAGGTGTTTGAACATAAGCCAGTCTGGTTGAAGCTAACTAGGTAGAAAGGCCAAATTAAATCCAACAATTCTATGAAGCTAAAAGAGTATCTTAGATTTTAATAAACTAAGGAAAACAGCCATATTTTGTCAGACTCAAAATAACTGGTAACTCTGGAGGCAAGTATAACAAAGGAATTGAGGTAAGTCAGTGATTCTCATTAGACTTTAGTTAAATTACAGGTCCACAGTAGTACGAGTTTTCAGAAACAGGCCTTAAATAATTGTTTTGCTGACATTAACTTTATACATTGAAGTTAGGTACTGCAGAGACTTTACAGTGGCCTTCATCATGGCCACACAGAGAAAAGAATTGCTCCTTCTCTGATGCCAGCACAGGAAAATTGTAGAGGTAAGCAAGACAGTGCTGAAAGAAGATGTCACTCTAACAGTGGCATGACTTTCGGCTGTGGGGGTTTTTCTTCTGTATTGTGTGCTGAATCCTTGAGCAATTTGAGGGAACAGGCATGATATAATCTAATAAAAGCAATTGAACAGCTAGAAAATGGAGCCTGCTCTGGTTAATTTTAGTAGGAAATATCTGAAGAGAGCAATGAACCACAGACAGAAATAAGTAATTTTCTGCTATTTCAAAAGTGTTGCAGGAAAAAAAGAGTACTAGAGTGGAACTATTTTCTGTTTTTATATACTAACAACAACAACAACAAAATTAATGTGATATTTTTATAGATTATTTTAGTTATGAACTTTAAAAATATGCTGATAAAAATCAGCAAAATGTATCCTTAAAATGATGACTACGACAACACAGTTAAAAAATAAATATGTTGCAAAATTTGAATTAGGATGCCTATTTTTACTGGCATCCTTGAAAAAAAGGAGCAGGTTCATAATGCAGATATTTTACGAAAAATTTTGCATAGCAAAAAAGAGTTGAGCATTTTATTAAAAAAACTCTTTGTACTGGCTGACGTCTCAAAATTAGCCAAGTGCTATTCCAAAAAGAAAAAAAAGCCATCACATAATATGAATATTAATATACAGTAATTTTATCTATTTACTGTATGACAGAGTAGAGTAGATTCATAGCTTCTCAGCTTCGTTGATGAAGATTTATTACAACCATCAGTAACTTACATTGAGAATTAATAAATTTAAAATTAAAACCACTTTTAATATAAAATAAAGGAAGGAAAATCAGATATAGGGAAGGAAATTTTCCATAAACATGTAAATAGTTAACATTAGGGAAAATTCTCAATATTATTAAATTTTGAATACAGCTAGAGATACCTTGCCCATTTTGCTGTTAAGTAGAGTGAGAGCTGTTGAAAAAATGTAAAATATTCAAGAAATATATTAAACAAATTAATTATATTAACTACATTAAATCTAATATATAATATGTTATTTATTTTTGATAATTTAAATATATTTAATCTAAATATATTTATGAATATATGTATGTATGTATGTATGTATGCATATGTAAACACATACCTTTATGTTTATGACATATGTATCTCTCAAATATATTAGCACAGAGAAACCAGTTAGGAAATTTCTGATGGAAATAAACTTGACAGAAGGAAAAAAAAATACTTATGTAAGGACTTAAAAAGAATAGTTGCACATCTTAAACATTGTTTAGGCCATGGAAGGCATTTGCCATGAGATAAACACAGAAGGGGTGATGGCATCTGTCCCCACTCCTCCCCAAATATGCCTTTGTGGATACCTAGAATTTGGACTATAAATTAAGCCACTTTGACAAGAATTGAGATGAGATTAGTGATACAATTGTCTAAGTGCTACCCCAGAGTAAAGGTGTGGTTAACAAACCTGGAGGAGAAGAATGTATCACGAATAAGGGACAAAAAGAATTTATGGGCCACAAGAAAAGCCAACTCAGCAGCTGCACTGAAATCAGCTCAATGGGTAAAAGGTAATTCCAGCTGGAGGACACCACAGTCACTAGCCACTGACTCAGGAAACCTACAGACTCGAAAGAAAAGAAAGAATGAGCATGCAGACTGATCAGCATTAGAGCTGGGGGAATAGTTTAACCAATAGAATAAGAGGACTGTGTAGGCAATAAGCATTAATTCCCCTGTTAGCTAAAATGTATAAGTAGTGAAAATTTTTGAACAACCTTGGGACCCCTTGCCACTGAAAAGCCTAGGGTGAAGAAGAACCAATGGGAGACCACTAGATCCATAGATGGTGTCTATTTTCTGCTTAATCCATCTATCTCTCTCCCTCTCAACCTTTTCTTTTACTATCTCTCTACTTCACATTGTTTTCTCAAATTATATCCATACTATTTACTTTGTCGTGTTGCCTTGTTTGTACCTTAATTCAGGCAGAGTAATTTCTTGATAAATGGATCTTAACAATTTGATCACTGAAATTTCTTGTCCTGTTATGACTAACACTACTGGAAATATCTATTTTTGTCTGGAGGAACCAATGCACATTGAAAGACCAGATGATAGTGTACTGTAGGTTTATTAGCGTTTCTCATAAGGAGAAAATTTTTGGAAAGAGTATTTAAGATTGTTTAATTGAAGCATAATGCACATTTGCTAAATGTCTTGGGGACAGCACTACACAGTTTTTACATTAGATGCATCCAAAGAAATTATGAAATAAGAAAGAAGGATCATGAAGATTGTTAAGGACTTCAAGTGTCAAACATTCGGGGAGAGGCTAAAAGAGCAGGGATTGTTCAACTTAGAAAAGAGAAGGCTTGGGGAAATCTTACCAATGTGTCTAAATACCCTGCTTGGGGTGTGAGGAAGAAAACCATCTCTCAGTGATATTCAGTGAATGAACAAGACACAAATTTATATACAAGAAATCATGTGTAAGCACAAGAAAAAGCTTTTTTTTACTGTAGAATAGTCAAACACTGAACCAAGATTCCCAGACTGGTTGCGGATACTCCCTTTTTGGAGACATCGATAATTCAACTTGGACACAGTCCTAAGAAGCCTACTGTAATTGATCCTACTCTTAATAGGAACACTGGACTATAAGAATTCCAGAGGTTCTTTCTTACCTGAACAATTCTGTGATAGGTGCAGTACAATCACATTTTCCCACAAGAAGCACTAATTTGCGTTGATTTCACCAGCTTCTCTAGCTATGCCTTCACATATTGTTCAAATGGGTGAGATGAGATTGATGAGATTGATATCAATCTCTCTAGGGACTGATAATCTCCAGAGACTTGTTTTAGTTCTTATTTCCTTTATTTTATAGTTTACTTTTTTGTAGAAAACAGAAAAATAAAAATGTATTTTGGTTGTATTCTTTGAAAAACTGAGAATATTATAACCTTTCTTCTTTTCAAAAGAGCTCAGTACCTAATGCCAAGTCACACTGTGATTTTTTACTTAGGTGAGATTCATGCTGAGCATTCTCAGTTTGCCAAAATACTCGAGAACCTTCACAACAAATGCAGTGTAAGCTGTAACTAAAAGTACTATGACTGTGTTGTCAGTTTAATGAAATAAAGATAAAAACAGTGGTGATGCCCAGTGTTTCTATCTTCCCATAGTGTCTTTGTTGCAGAACTTTTGCACAAACTGAAATAGAATCTTTCTCTGTCTTATGCATTAATTTAAGGCTATGTGACTTTGCTGTCACAGTGACACAAATAAAATCGAATTGCTGAAATGGTCTTCTTTGCCTCAAATGGACAATAGAGAAGTATATATATTTATGAATCTTTTTCCTCTATTTCATATGAAATGAAAAATAAAATTTATTTCTTTATTTAACATTTTTTAGTCTAAGAAAACTGTCTGGCATGTACCATTGGAAAAGTATGATAACATATACCTACAGTATTTCTTTCAGAAGAAACCTTAAAACTTACCTGTTACAGGTTTGTAAATATTCTTATTTTAAATCTTTTTTTAAGACAAAGCTATTATTTATACCTGAAATGGGAAATTCTGATTTACTGATATTACAAGAATTTAATAAAAGTCAAGATTTTAATGTGAAAATGCATTTATTTAAAGTTTGAATTGTCTAAATTAAATACAAACATGTTTTCATCATCCCCTCCTGACTCCCAAAAAAATCTGAAAATTTGAAATAATTAAAAAGCTTAAAATTACAATTTTTCTGAAATGTCACCTATTGTGTAGATGCTACAGATGTGCAACCCATCAAGTTGACATTCTTAGCAATTTCCTGGCTATAAAGACAGAATGTCAACTGCGCCTGGTATACTTCAGCCTCAAGGCTTGTTGCTTGTTTGGAGCTTGTTGCTCCAAATACCTGTAATATCAAATTTTTTTCCCAGTTAACCATTCAGATTAACTTTAAGGAATTGGCACTTCTGGAAATAATTAATCTTTGTAATAAAATGTCCTTCAGCAACGGATCATCCATTTGAATTCTGTTCCTGGCTGTGTGCCTCAGCTGTGAGGAGTCGAATATAAGTGGCTCAAGAAGAGACTGCTCAAGATGGTTAAAACTACCTGGTAAAAGACCCAGATTTCTTGGCAAAAACTAAAAGTTCTGGAGGCACTGGATCACCAGCTGTGGGAACCCTAAAACCCCCCTCAGGGAAACTTCCAGGCTTTGCCCTGGGAAGATTTACCATGGAGTTTTCTTCTGCCTAGGCTAAAAGAGAAGCCTTCCCTCACGGTGTCTTGCAGACCCACTGCCAATCTACCTTGGATTGCTTCCTCCACTGGCTACTTAACCCTGCCCACCCCAACTGTTCATCCCTCATCCCCCCTATAGATTTTCTGCCCTTTGCCCTGCCTTTGTACCGCCCCTGTGCCCTCAGACCATTGCTTCCTGACCCCATACTTGAGCCTGTGCATAGCACATGGTCTGGTCTTCTGTCTCTGATCCCTTTGGCATGCTGAAAGAAACCTTGCTGGAAAATATCATACAGGAGGCCATTCCTGTCTTTCCTGCACTCAGGCATGTATGTGTGCATGGACGTGAAATGGCTGTTCCTTTGGCCTGCTCTGAGCAGCTTCTGAAGGAGGCTCTTTGAGAAGGTAGCAGCATTTTAAAGTCCTGTCACACTGCTGCAATCGGCCATTGGATGATCACAATAGCTTTTTACTACTGGGAATGACAGTTCAAAATTTGTGAAAAAATAAAGACTACTGGAATCAGTGCTTAGAATGGTTTTGCCCAGAAGGCAGGAACATGGCTATACCTGATGTTTTTGAGACAGCCTTTAAAGCTTCCACAATTACTATTTTATGTAAAATGTGCCTGAAAACAACTGATTGCACAAACGGTGACATTTTATCATCTGTTCTTCACATTTATTATTATTTGCTTGGCAGACATTTAAAGCTAACATTGGTAGCAAACTGTGCTGTGAAATATATATGGCAAATCCTGAGGTTAAACAGAGATAGATATAACCTATGTATATAAGCCTCAGAAAGCAAAGCAAGGCTAAGCACATACAGGCACAATATATGTAAGGATCAGCCAAAAGAGATAATATAGAAAAAAAGAAACATAGGAAGAGAAAAGGCATACCAGAAGGACCAGTCATGCAGACTGTGCTTGCAGAACTTCACAAAAGTTGCAAATGCTACAAAACTGTCACTTGGCAATGTGACAACTTTAGAACATTATTCATGGAAAATAGGGTGACACAATTGAATTCTGGAAAAAGGAAGATATTTCACTTTACTAAAAGGTAGCTCTGGTGTGGTTACTTCCAAGCTGTTCCCCGGCCAGCTCTGGCATTTGAAATCTCAGTATTTTCTTGAAATTTGAGGTCCATGATTTGAGGAAAACAAAAGATTTACGTGTCCTAAGAATCGTGGAGTAGCAAAACCAAAACTAAAACGTAACCATGAAGAAAGCACAGAAAGACGTACTCCACCATTTAACATGCTAAAGGTGATCCTGGTAGATCATTGGTTGCATCAAGTGAAGGAGTATTCTACATGTCCTCTACTATATTCATCAATCCTCTGATGATGTCTAATTTATCCCAGCACACAAGTAACAGCTCTGGGTGGATTGAAAAATCTGGACCTTCAGGTCTTTAGGTGCAATCACAAATACCAACAGCTCTATCAGGACAGCTAGGGTGCATAAAGGTATCATAGAATGTCAAGACAACATGTAAGCAGCTATGTAAGCTGCTATGTTCTTTACTAGTTTCAGTTACCAGGCTGATATAAGTTTAATTCCCTGAAGAGCTCATTACTATACTCTATTTTGGAGTATTTAAATTACCATCATGTAATTTAATAATAAGGAAAACAGACACATAATATCAAATTATACTAAATACAGGAATTTCAGGGTTCCCTAAAACCCACCTTATCGATAAGTACATTAAACCATTATGCAGTAAAAACAAAAAAAAACCTCCAACCAACAAGCCCCCCCCACAAAACCTAAGTGACCTAGTGGGTATCACACTTAGCCCTTCAAAGACAAGCATTAGAGCTATTCAGATTGCTTTTTTCTCACTTCATACACCAGGCACGATGCCTAAATTTATAATCAGTTTTGTCAACTATTTATAGACAGCTAGGAATTATTCAAAGTGTCCTCATTAAATGTTTACCCATCATCTCTGTTAAATATGCTTCCTTTTGCCCATATTAGTAGGAGTATTTGACATCATCTCAATATTTTGAGAAATACAAAGCAATTTGCAATGAGAGTAAAAAAATATTGAAATCAAGAGAGGAACTCAGATATCATTAGCTTCTTTTAAAAATGCAATTAATAGTTTTCCATCATGTAGCATAGTTTTTTATTATTCATAGAATCATAGAGATTCTATGAAGTTTTCCATTCTAAGATGGAAAAGACCTTGAAGATTATCAAGCCCGACCATTAACCCAGTGCTGCCAACTCCACCACTAAACAATGTTGCTAAGTACCACAGCTACAGGGCTTTCAAATATCTGCAGGTCTGGGGACTCAGCCACTTCCCTGGGAAGCCTGTTCCAAAATTTGACAATTCTTCTGGGGTAAAAATTTTTCCTCATATCCAATCTAAATCTCCTCTGGCACAACTTGAGGCCTCTCATTTAATCTCATCATGAGAGATGAGACAAGACCAAATCACCACGTTGCTCAGAGCTTGATGCTAATAATGCCAATGTTGTAGGTTCAATACCCATGTGGGCCATTCATTTAAGAGTTGGACTCAATGATTCTTGTGCTTTCCTTCCAACTCAAAATATTCTGTGACTCTGAATTCTGTGATTCTGCACCTCCTTCTCAGTTGTTGTAGAACAAATAAGTTTTCCATGAGCCTCCTTTTCTCTGGGCTGAGCAACCCCTCAGCCGGTCCTCATAAGACATGTGCTCTAGAGCCTTCAACAGCTTTGTTGCCCTTTTTTCAGATGCATTCCAGCACCTCAACGTTTTCCTTGTAATGAGGCGCCCAAAGCTGAACACAATTCCTTACGTCCCTATAATTTGAAATCTATGTTTTCATTATTACTATGCCCAACATGTCCTTTAGCCATCACACCACCCACCAGTTTTTGTCTCTTCGCAAACAGCAGGTCCAAGTGGGACACCTCCCCTGGCTGACTCATTCCCCAGCTATGCTGGCAAGTTATCTTCTTTATGGAAAGAATTTTGATGCAGGTTGTAGGTCAACTTAACCTAAGCAACACTTCCAACCTAGATGAACTTTTATGCTTCTTATTGTTCAGTTTCACTTGCAAACTGTAAAGTCTGTACCTGTGAAGTCATGGCACTGTTCAGCGATGCATCTGCTGTGCCATGCAGGAATTTATCGCTGTTGCCCCCAACTGCTTGAGTCAACACATTCAACCAGGTAGAGAAAAGATAGAGAACCCTCCATACCATGTGTCCTTTCTGCCTGTCTGGCCTGTCCCAGGGATGACAGAGTAATTCCAGTAATTTACCTTTCAGACTCTCTGATGCTCCCCAGATTAGTTACTTCCCCCTTGACATCTGTTACTAAGCAGAGGATTTCTTTCACTGGGACACTCGTCCCACAGGTGTGCTCTATGCTGCATGTCCAGTACTGGCATGAAAACAGGACACACCTTGCAGCTGAGATCCTGGGTTAGCAGCCTGTTCCCACCAGAGCTGTCTGGGCTGCATGCAGTCATGGTGGTGCAGAGCTTAGGGACACCATGGCTTTGTGATGGGCAGATGCCATTGCTCCCTAGTCAAGCTGGCAGGGCTGCAGCACCCTTCCTGCGTGCCCTTCCATGTCAACTGCTGCACAGATGGCTGTTCCATGCCCTGGCTTACACAGCATGCCTGTTTGCCCACACTGTTTGTGGGACCCCTTGCTGCTAGTGCTACCTAAGGGTACTTTTATAAATGGAGAGGCCTGGCCACCATTTCTTCTGGCCCTGCTCAGGTCTGCCAGCTGCTGTTGCACAAACTGGGGGCTCCCACTGGCTTTCTTGGCTGCCACTGGGGTTGCTCCAGTTCAGAACTCCCCAGTCCACTGTGCTAGAGGGCCCTGCTGCAGATCATGCTCACACTAGAGCTGCTTGTGTTGGCAACTGAGCAAGTAATGCTAGAAAGAAAGATTACTTGTGGTTTTGTACTTAACCAGCAGCTGATACTCACACATAGTAAACGTGGTAGGTGTGTGAAGTAAAATTTAGACTTCCATCAAAGAGAAATCTGCTAATATGAAATGAGACCACAACTAGCAGAGAAATTTCACCAAAAACAAACAAAAAACCAAAAAAACCAGCAACATAGTAATGGTTTATCTGGTAGGACTAAAATATACTTTTCTTTCACTAGGTTCTTGTAATATTTTTCCTTTCACATGCTGTCATCCTTAAAAACCCTGCCCAGATGTATTATTAGTAAACACATTAAGATGAAGTATTGTTTGAAACAGAATAGAACTGTACTTTTTGAAAAACTTGAAATAAAAGGAATTGGTAGCAAATCTGTAATTTTTCTTTCTCTGTTCTTCCTGGGTAAGTTTTTTGCTCAGGTCTGAGTTCAGAGACTCTCAGGGTCTTACTGTACTGCAACAAAGTCAATCCTCAGGAAGACTTCTTTTACTTTTTGTTCTTGTTGTTTGTTTATTTATTTCCTAGCTTTTTTCTCTCTTTCTTTGTGTGATTCCACATCACCTTCATCTCATCTAACTTTCTGATTTCTCCAAACTACTCATGATAATTTGGCTACAGAAAAATAGCAATCCCTTTTTCCTTCTCTGCAGTTTCATTTAATTCAGAAAGTATTATCCAACAATAATGTAAACCAGTGGTTGCCTTTTTTGGTGTTCTGCCATATGCTTTGAACAGAACACAAATAAAAAGGAGATGCAGTAAACACCAAAGAAATTAAACAGTTACATTGCACACCTCAGTTAGGAAATTCAGACTTTGTGTAGGAATATGAATTAAATCTATCTTTAAAAAAGCCGCAATAACATCCTCCTCTCAAAGTCTTTAACATCATTCCTAGTAAAATCTGTGGTAAAACTAGAACTCTTTAAAAGCAACAACAAAATGTAATAGAAATAACAGAAGCATGGCTAATGAATTCAAATATTTAAACTATATATTTATACTTTTTTAAAGGATTTTAATTTATGTAAAACCTGATTAGGCCATTAATTAGTTTACTATGGTGTAAAATCCTCCATCATTACCATTAAAAGAACACCTTAAGCTCAAAAAATGTGTACACAATAAGGTGAATTCCATCTGTCTGTAGACCAAACATTAAGCACTCTAATGCTATTTTTCCTGTTATATTTAACAGGTTTGATACACTTATTGTAATTAGATATAAGATCCAATGGATTATAGTCTTTTTCATTACAGTATTGTGTTCTTTGTAACAGCTACAGAACTGTCTGAAGTGTTTCCCACCATTCAATTAATTCAGCTGCAAAGAAAGATATTCCATGAGAACTTTGATTATGTCTCTGAGCTGATGCAGTTGTCAATCAATTCAGTAGCGAAACAATTTATTTTAAAAAAATTACTAAGAGGAATGATTTTTCTTTTCTCTGTTTAGATTAAAGCCTGAGCATCTGTATGAATTTAGGCAACTTGATAAAATAATATGGTGATGAACTTTTCAAAACCTTGCTCAGCTCTTTCTAAACCTGAAAGATTCCTAGGCAGAAATATGTTTCAATATGTTTTCCAGAAAATCATGGCAACTTGTGATCCAAGCTGAACCCAAGTTTATTCTCAGATCAGCAATCTCTACAGATAAATTATGTAATGGTCAGAATTGGAAATGGTACACATTTTCAGAGTCTATACAGGAAACAATCTTCAGGTTGCCTCTTCTGGACTTGAGGAAACCAGATTAAAAAATCCATGTTTCTCCATGTAAGGAATTAATCAATAGCTTAATATGTATTACAAGTGAAGATGAAATTTTGGTCAAATTCCCTAATCCTTCTATTTTAGCAGGAATTTGTATCCAGAGCTAGCACACTTTGCAAAGCCAGAAAGCAAAATGATCAAGGAATCTGCTTGACAGCATGTGGTTCACCATTTCACATTTCAAAAGCAAATGTAAAGGATTTCTCCCTTGTTTCCACAAATCTATTTATTAAGAGGTAGGCTGCTTATCGAGGAAAGACACTTTTCCGTGTGCTGTATGTGAAAAAAAAAAAAAAAAAAAAAAAGGAGGAAAGAAGTCCTTAATTTTGAATGTAAACTCATGGAATCTAACTGGATATCTGTCTTTATGAGTAAATATGCAAAAGTGAGTACCTGAACTTTCAAGGGGAAGCCTGATACTTGTTAGCTGTCTCTGGTATGAACTTGCTGCAAATTTTAAAAACACTTAGATTAAACAGAAGTGAATCCTTAATTCAACAGAGACAGGAGACATAAACCTCCAAAATTACAAAACTGAGAACATTTTTTATGCACACTGTCGAATTTGATTGTGAAAACCAGAAACTTGATGTTCCAGAAAGGAAGTGCTCCAAAAAAAAAGGGGAATTCTGAAACCAAGAGGAGGCTGAGGAAAGAAGAAAGAAGTCCAGAAAGAATAAGAGGAAGATCCTGGCTGTAAGAAAGCTCTCAAAATTGGAGATGGTCCTGGAGATAGGAGAAAGGCACGGAGGCAAATGCTTGACCTTAGCTAGTGTTGTCCAAGACTAAAAACGACCAGCAGTTGTATGGCAGGAAGCAACAGAACTTTATGCCTGATCTTCCCAGAGCAGCAAAGCTTTCCCTGCAGGGAAGGGAGCCCAACATCTAGTGAACTAGTTTATGATCTTTATAGTCTTTTTCAACCTAAATGATTCTATGAGTCTATAATATTAATATTTTGGGAAAGGGAGGGAGATAACCAATCAGAATGAAAGTTCCAACTTCTTTTGTCTATTTTCTATAATAAATTTGCTTGATTAAATAAAGGTCTCATCCCATATGCTGTGCATGTTGGTTTCCAAATCACAATCTTTTATTTTATATTCTCTCTCTTCTCATAAATATTTTGGCAAACACATCCCAGTATACAAATACTAAAGTGGAAAGATGTAAGACCTCTGTTAATGTATCCAAAGTCGTCATAACTAAGGCTTTCTCTAAATGTTTTGAATGATTTTTTTCTATCCTTTTCAAATTGGGCTGGCAAGTTGTTGCTTTTGGGAAGGATTGGTAAAAAAAAAGAAATTTTTGTTTTCTTTCTGTTCCACTCCAAACCAAGTAGCTGAGAAATTATTCACTTCTAATTGCTACTCAAGGAGAAGACTTTTGTGAAATTCCTGAATAAGAACAGGTCACTACTCCTAACTTTAAATTATCTATTCCCGTCTGTTCCCCAGAATACCACAACAGGAATGACGGTAACTCACATGGACCCAGTGCACAAGTAATCCCATAATGGACTAGCCTACTGTGATTTTCTGCAGACAATGAAATGTCTCGTGTCTGACTTGCTGCTTACAATTTAGGGACTAGAAATTATTTTTTGTCCTTTCAGCACAGTGAATGATATAGGAAAATTACTTGCCTAAGGAGAAGTTATAACCCAAATTGTAGCAATTGAGTTTAAAAAAATACTATCAGGAACTTTCTCCCTCACCCACCATTACTCATCTTCATAGAAAAATCTGTGAAGCGTAACTGTGAGCATAAAGTCTCTACAGAATTCCTTTCTGTTGTTTCTTTGTTGTTGCTGATGTCTTGCAATCAAATAGTCAAATGTTTATTTGAGAATAGAACAAGTAATACACACACCAAACAAGGAACTTCACCTCTCCTCTGATATAATTACATGGTAGGAAAAGATTAAATCTTTTCTCAACTTTGAAGTCATTAAAATCACACAAAATATTCCTAGTATTCTTCTCCTTCCCTGTCCCCCACTCCCAGTATTTTCCAGGGTTAAAACAGGTTTCTGCTGTGACTGTTGTTATTATAAAGCGTTAATTTTGACCAAAAGAGAAAAGGCATCAGTTGTAGTAACACAGTTATCTCACAACTCCAGCAATGTAATTTCAGAGTTTTTTTGAAAACACTGTCTTTTCTTGACACTCCTCAGAAGATTGCTGAAGAGAAATGCTCATTTACCAAAGTGACTGAAAAACACTGTCACTCCAAATCAACACAGTCATTTAGTGAAAATGGGCTTTTCAGTAATATAATGGATGCTGCCAAAGCAGTGATCAAAGAGAGAAGAAAGGGAATGAACTAAGGAACATGAGCTGTTAGAAACTTCAACTGTGTTTTGCTAAGCTGTCTACCAAAAGATGATATTTGCCCTGTTGAATAATTTTCTTCTCCAACTTCAGCTACTTGGAAATGTCTTCACTTTTTTTTTTTCACAGACCACATATTGGCTAATAAAGTAAAAGGTTTAACTCTCATCATGTTGAAATGAGTCAGTAATACAAAGCATTTTTAAGGTGCTTTCACTGCAACTACTGTTCAGATGATGTCCAAAGAACATCTTTTGGTTTTTGTCTCTTAAATTTTTTCCTTCTGAAACTAGTGCTCCATTTCCCAAATTCATTCATTAATATGAGATTTACCTTTAGGTTTCTATAATAAATAGCTGGTTACATATCTAACCTTTTCTTCTACAGTCTTTTGTGATAAGGTCCAATATTTAAATTTTTTTTCATCCTGATTAAGAATGAAAATCTAAATATGCATTTATTTGATGAAGTAATTTTACATGACAGAAGTTCATACTTTAGACTCCTGCTGATACTAGATTATGGGGGGGACATTTAAAGCCATAACAATACTATCCAGAATTAGAACACCTGTAACAATAGGAGTCTGGTGATTCAACTGGAAAAAAACCCTTTTTGGGGTTAATCCAAGTGTTTTTCTCCTTTTGAAATAAAATATTTTATCAATTTTCCCAATTCTCTAACGAAAATTGTTTTACATGAAAATTAAAATGCTACTTCCTTTTTCCTTTTAATCCATCATTTCTGCCAGCTGCTTCTTTCTTTCCTTTCATCTGAGTACAATCCAGATTTGGGAACACTTCTGGCTGACTAGCACTGCATGTTTTAAAGAATGGTTCACCCACTAAATCTTCATTGGTCTTAAATATGTAATGTTAGTGTACTTCTAAAGGAAATCTTATATTCTTGAGCTGATGAAATTTCTTTTAAAAATGAGGGAGACCTAACACAGAAACAAAGTACTCCAATCAATTAAAACATTTTTTAATCTTGCTTTTGAAAAATCTAGTTCAGACTGCTTAGTATTTAGATACTCTCAGCAAACTGTTTTCACTCAAATTTGTGACTTAAATGTTATCACATTAGTAAACTGTGTTAATTTTCTCTTTGATAAATAGCAACTTTCTGAGGAGGGAAAGGTTTTTAAAAAGGGCCTGCTTTTCTCTGTACTATTCTCCTTCTATGTGCAAGTAATTCCATTAAATCTGTTGTACTATTGTGAAATCTAAGTGAAATAATAACATTGATTCATTTTGTTCAGAATATAGGCAATATATTCAGTAGCTTAAATATTTTTTTCCCTGAAACATATGCATGCCATTTATTTTTACCAGTGCCACGGCTAAATCAGTAATCAAAACCAATCATCAAATTATATTTGTTAGAAAACTCTCAGTGGAGAGAGGATGAGAAAATATTCACAGTATTTTCCATCACATTCTGTCATTCTAACTTCCTAGAAAATCTGGCTCGCACATACATAATTGATGCCCATCTTTGCAGGTGATAAAATCTCTTCTAACATCTTCAAGGTTGTGTGCATAATTGAAACTGAAGACTGTGCTTGGCCAACTTCATGGCAATCTTATCAGGAGCAAGAGGCATCTATGAAGTTTAAGGAGAGGAATAAAAAAGGATCCTCAAGTTCTTAAAATAAGATTTTTCCTCTCTGTGTCAAAAAATGTAAATGCTTCAGGAAGTATTACTATTCCTACTCAGAATTTTTCTAGGTTTCCTAGATGGAATTATTGCCCGTCACAAATACATTTGCAATCATGTTAACGTCTTAAAAAATCTCAGTAATAAATTATGAAGAAAACAAATTTTCTTTTATAAATGCAGTTCATTCTAAAGATGCTGAATCTCAAATATCTTCTTCCCTCCATTTGAATTCCTGTCCTCTTTTCATTGTTTTCTGACCAGTATTTGTAAAGATACTGTTGTTTCTTCATTTAAATCCCTGCTTCCTCATCTAACTCACTTCTGCTACAACATTTACAGGGTTTGGATCTTTAAAAAATGTTAAAAGTAATAAAATATAAATGACTTCTCCTCAATATATATTAGCTTTTAATCTGTTTTATGGCTTGTAATTTTCAGGTTGTTTGGATGAAACTCATCCTCTTTCATTATTATCACAGCCGGATGCTGTGAATATGTAGTTTTGATTTTTGTCCGATTCTCTTTAATCTGTCTCCAGTTGCCCCTCATATTTTCCACTCAGTGTTATAGTGTATATTGATAATACTTAATAATCAGCACATCCCTTTTGCTCTCCATAACACCCTGAGACAAAACACTGAGAAGTAACTTAATTTCTGTCAGAAAACTGCCATTGTTTTAAATCTGATACTGTAGAAAAAACAGATGTTATCAAAGTCCTTGAAACTTGTAGCTGGCCACTTCATAGCTGACAATTTACTTTACTTTTAAAAAGTGGTTAAAATGAGGTCTATTGGAAACAGGAAATAACTCAGGAAATATCCTTTTTTTCTAGACTTCCTCAAATCACTAATGGAAAAAGATTATCAGTTTTGAAAGAGTAATTTTGAAAGGAATGGTGCTGGTGAAGTCTTATATTACTGGTGTAGCTGAGGGTGTATCATTGAATGGCCTTGCATACTTACAAGGCAACAGCTGTTAAAAAGCCTTTAATTTAGACTGCAAGAGTAAGGGCTTAGAATGCATTAAATTTTCCCTTTGCTTCCCCTGAGCTGCCCCTGATGTCAGTTTTATGTTGGACTGATCTCATGATATCTTTCTGGATAAAATTTTTGTCTCCAAATTGAAAAAGATGAAAAATATTATAAAACCATTTGTTATCCATTTGTTTGTACATCACTAATGACCCAGGACATTTGTCGTACACACACAGTCCAACTGTTCTTTTTACTGCTTGGAATGGTAGCTGAAGTTCAATGCCATAGCTGGTATATTGGCTTGTCAGCCCTCAACTGCAATCCGTTTTTCTTGTGAGATTAACTGATTAAAGCCGACACAGCATGAAGAAAAAACTAATCCTTGAATAAATAGATAAATAAAGAAAAAAAAAATCTTGTGAATATTCTAATTATTTCTTTCTGCTTGCCTCCTCACTTGGGGACTCATATTTCATTCTTCAACTTTTGATAAATATTTATTGCTCTGGAATTTATGTCTATGTAGTTTCTCAATTTACGATAGACGTCAGTGGACTTGACTCCATCAGTAGTTGTTGTCTCTTGCTGCAGCAGGGCTTTTCTTCATGACAGAAGTTTTCTATGTTTCTGTTTCTGTATTACAGTTAGGTCTATGAAGGGAAGGCTGGGGGGCACTTCTGCAAAAGCAAGAGTATCTGTGCTCTGGGTATGTGCATCTTCTTGAAATCGGTACATATGAATAAAATGAAAGGGAATTAAAATCCTCAGGGAATTAGAACAGCCAGAATGACAAGCAGTGAAATACCTAAACCCAGGAAACAAAAAACCACCAAAGGCTAATGACAGAGAATCAACTCTTCAATTGAACAAAGATATTCAGGTGAAAATTATAAAGAGTGAGGTAGACAAGGAGATAATTTGATTTATATTACCATAAACAGGGAAGGGTCAAAATTAGCCGTATCTCGTAGCAGGATCACAATTTCTCCTAAATAGTTTCACGTAGATTTTAATGAATTCTAATTAAGATTAAATGTTCATATTGATATTTTTGTAAGTTTACAGGCTACAGTTTTTGCTTTGAAACGACATTTCAATTTTTTTCTTTAAAGAACATTTTAAAATTCAATTTTAATAAAATAGAAGCCTTATTTTCAAAGTCTGGGATGAAAAGAAACATCCAGAATTTTCCAGGTTTACAATGTTGTGAGAGGATTGATATTTATTTCTTGCCTTTTATTTTTTTTACTCTTTTTTTCTAGCAACACCCTTGCTACTTTAGGCTTTCTTCAGCAGTGAATAGTAATTACAAAAATTACTACTTATTTAGTAGGTTAAAAAGACCAGTGCATTAATGACTTCATTTAAACATTCAGTAGGGCTTCTAGAGAATTTTCAGTCAAAACTATTATGCAAATTTGCATCCATTATTTGCTTGATTTTTGCTTACTTTTCCATTTTGTAACTATTTCCTCTGCCAAATATGTCAACACTGAAATCTGGAGATCTTTTTTCGCTCTCCACAAGCAAAAGCAGAAGGAAGGTAACAGTTTCCTAACATTCCCAGGTGCTAGGAGGGAGTGTTCAGTGGGAAGAGTTGTTTGTTCATTTATGTGGGTGGATTAAGAGAGGATTAAAAACAGGGAGTCTCTCTGTGTTCCTTCTATATGGCATTTTAAAATTTATTGCAACTTCAAATACTAAGGAGGAGACCTAATGAAATTCATCAAAGCAGAACAATAAATATGTATGTATGTATAAATACAGATATAAAAAATCATATACATAACCACACTTGTGATTGCACAGAGACAGATTCATAGATTAAGTAAACCTGCTCCTATACTGCCTGAGCTTGTTTGGCAGGTAACAGTCAGTTTTAAAGTATTGAGTTTAATTAAAAGAAGCAGCACCACTGACGTGATACATGTCTCATAATTGGATAACTCAGGAAGCTCTGAGAACATTATGTGATCTGTCACAAAGTTTATATCCGGACAAGATAGATTTACTCTATAAACTCCATTTTTGTATGCATTTTGCACGTGTTTTTGAAACAGTATGTTCCTCTTAGAAGAAAATTCATAGTGTTAGCTACCCTTTCATAAGAATTATGAAGTTTCAGATCTAATCTAATCTAATAAGATTACTACTGTGGCTGAAGGTCTAAATGTCACAAGCAACATAGAAGAATATTTTCAAAAACTTTCAATCATTACTCCATTTACTACTATTTCTTACTTCATTTTTTTATATTTTAAAAAGAGAAAAAGAATGTATTTTAGAAGAACAAATAATATGGTCAGGAACTGTCATAAATCTTGGTGTCTTTAGAATTCTAGAAATTTGTTTTCTGGGGTTTTTTTTTTGTTTGTTTGTTTTTGGTGGTTTTTTTTTAAGAACAAGAAAATCTTTTTAATTCAGGTTTAATTACTGACTTTTAAGTACTATTTTGTTTCTTTCTTTCTTTTTTGATTATCAAACTTCATTTTACTCAAATTGTGAATTTCAGCCCAAAAGCACTAACTTCCCTCATATCACAGTATAGTCATTTTCAAAAGACAGGGAAGTCCACTAGGTAATTCAGAACAAGAGAATAATTTTAGATTTTTTTGTATTACATCTGACTCTTTGCAAGTCCTATGGAGACAGTTTTGTGAATCGTCCTGTATAGGATAAAATTAGCTTTTGTGATTCCATCTTTCGTGTCTGCTCTCTTGGCTTCACCTGTGTTTTTTGTCTTCTCTCTGTTCCTTTTTCCTGGAAGTTCTCTTCTACAGTAGGTCAGGTTAAATTCCACCTGCTCTTTAAAAGGCATCAGAAACTTTCAGAATCCTCCTATGCTACTCAAAACTTTAAATCAAGGAAAGCAAAAAAAGTACTTCAAACAGCTCTCCTCTTTCTGTCTCTACTTGCAGAGATGTGGGAGAACTGAAGTTGCTTTCTGCTCCTCTGATATCTTATAAGCAGAAGGAACATAAGGAATGTCTTTTTTTTTTCCTTTAAAAATAATCAATCTTTCTTTGAGAACATAGAAGGTCAGTGTCTGTCAGCCTTATTTTTACTGATGTGGTGAGAAATATTGGATTTCTAGGTTAGACATAATTATATTCTTAGCAGGTAACTTGGTTTGAATCTCTCTCCTTTGATTCTGGGTCTCCTAAATCATTAACCTTTACTAATTGTCCTCTGGAGTTCTGTACAGAGTCCTTGACATTGCTCATTGTTTCCCATATATTTTCACTTGTGTCACAAATGAATGATTTGGTTGGCTTAAAGAATCAGTATCAGAGGTATTAACAAAAGCAGTTTTAATATGATGTTGAGTGCATCCATCACAACTTGCCTGATTTCAAAAATGTCATAGAAAAATATTCTACCCTTGTGACGGGGGAGAAAAGGGGAATTAAAAACACTGTTGTGCTTCTGAGTATTTTTCAAAGTTTATATTCCATTTGGACCTGACTGCTGACCTGGAGGCCAGCTTGTGCAGACTGACTGGGCTTGTGGTCAGACTGCTCAAGCTTAACCTCTTCTTAATCAGTCAGGCTACAGCTACAGCTCTTGGCCTCGAGTCTCCTTGAGTCCTCTGTGGCTCCAAAAACGTTTGCTTTTTTATTTCACAGCATCTAAAATAATATGATTGTGTCACCATAGTGGTGGTCACCATAGAGGTGACTGTAAGAGCAGTGTTTCTCCAACTTCAAAAGAGCAGTATGACAACACATGGGGGAGTTTTGGAGTTCACAGCCCGCTGTAACTGTGTACGACAGATCAGAAGGTTGGAGGGGCCAAGTCCCAGCTACAACTCATCTAAGTTTCACAGAGGGAGCTGCCCTCATGTAGGCCATCCACAGAACCAAGAACATACTTCAGAGGGAAAATGCTGACTTTATGCTTGCATTTATACAGCATAAAGGTGAGACTACCAAGACCCGGGGATGAACTAGGGAGCTATTAATTAGCAGCATGAAAAGCTTACTGAGAAGGAGGGAAAACATTTGTAGTAAACAGTAAGGAAGATAAAAGATACAAAGAGAGCAAGAGATCTTTACTTCTGATAGGTTTCAAAAACAAAGGAACATTTTAAAAAAATTACACAAAACTTAATGTTAAATAGTATTTTTCAAATTCTTAATTTGATTTCTTGTAAATTATCTCACATTAGACTGAAAAACTTTAAGAACTTTTTTTTAAGAAACAGTTGCATAAGGCAATCACACTGGACTGAAAAGCTTTAAGATTTATTTTTTTTTTAAGAAACAGTTGTGTAAGACAAACAGGTTTCACTCCTATCCCAGAAGTATGTAATGAATTTCATTCTGGAGTACTAGGAATCTGTGTTGTTCAGCCTGTCCATTTCCATTTTTCATACTTGTTACTAATTTTAAGTTCATATTTTACAAATTATGTTGATGCTTCTATTTCTTAAAATTAGAAGTTTTAAATAAATAGTTTGTTTCTGCATAATAAAAGCCAATGAAATACAAATCTTTGATTTTGATCCAGAATGGTTATATGCATTAACTGTAATTAATTTTATTCATTTATTTCAGGTTAACAGTCTTGCCAGAAACAAATATTTCCTTTTTATTGCAAAAGAATAAATGTAAGTTCTGTAAACATGGAATGGTTATCCCAAGTCTAAACAATTTTCTTAGGACAAGGTTTCCCATCCACAATTAGTATATCTTCTGAGATACAGAGTATTTCAGCCACCAGGTTTCACTAAACTTTTCTGAAGAAAATTTTTATTTAACTTTTACCCATTTGTTCCCCTTTTTCATTATCTATCCATCTATCTATCTTATTTTTGCACTTGATCTGTGACTTTAAAAGATTTAATGGGAGTAAAAAGTCATTGAAGTAACATGAAAAAATGGGATTTTTGCTTCTTGTTCTTCATTCATAATCACAAACAACGGTAAGACAGTATAGACACACATTAATATATTTAAATCACAGTGCATGCATGTAGAAGTGTGTATATAAGGCTTCCAAACAGTAATTGGGTTTCAGCAAAGCATTTGGTACTCTCTCACAGGATCCTTCTGGACAAAATGTCCAGCATTCAGCTGGATAAACACATCATGTGATGGATGAGCAACTGGCCCACAGGTAGGGCACAGAGGGTTACAGTGAATGGGGTGACATGAGACTGGGGATCTGTCATTTGTCGAGATCTACAGGGCTCCATCCGCAGTCTTCAACAGCTTCATAAATTACTTGTATGCAGGACTGGAAAGGGGTACTAGGCAAGTTTGCAGATGATACAAAACTGGGAAGAACTGTTCACTCCCTCAAAAGCAGAGAGGCCCTGCAGAGAGACACAGACAAATTAGAGAACTGGGAACTCAACAATAGCATGAAGTTCAAGGGCAGGTGCTGAATTCTGCACCTGGGCTGGGGCAACCTTGGTTGTGTGTACAGACCAAGGAATGAGAGACTGGAGAGCATTGCCACTACAAGAGACCTCAGGGTTCTGGTTGATGGCAAGTTGAACATGAGCCAGAATGCCCTGGCAGCCAGGAGGGCCTGGGGTTCATCAGGCACTGCATCACGGCCAGGCAAGGGAGGGGATTGTCCTGCTCTGCTCTGCATGGGGTAGCCTCACCTCCAGTGCTGTGTGCAATTTTTGGCACCTCAACACAGCAGAGATATCAAGTGATTAGAGAGTGTCCAAAGGAGAGCAATAAAGATGGAGAAGGGTCTGGGGGAGAAGCCTTACGAAGAGCAGCTGCGGTCACTTGCCTTCTTCAACCTGGAAAAGAGGAGACTTGAGAGGAGACTTCATTGCAGCTACAACTTCCTCATGAGGGGAAGAGGAGGGACAGAAAGTTCCCTGTGGTGACCAGAGACAGGACTCATGGGAATGGTCTGAAATTGCATTAGAGGAGCTTTAGGTTGAATATTAAAAAAAGGTTCTTCACCCAGAGGGTTGTTGGACACTGGAACAGGCTCCCCAGGGAAGTGGTCACAACACTAGGCTGGTAGAGGTCAAGAAGTGTTTAGACAATATCCTTGGGCACGTGGTGTGACTTCTGGGGATGGTGCTGTGCAGGGCCAGGAGTTATACTTGATCATCATGGGTACCTTCCAACTCAGTTTATTCTGTGATTCTGTAATAATCTTACAGACCTAGAGTTTAGTGCATACAGTACTGCCACCTTTTGGTTGTAATTCTCACTGCTACATATAGGTAGTCCCATTACAAACGTTTTGTCTTAAAAACTTCATCTCAGTCAAAACTTAAACATGATAGATAAAATAGACATTTTTAGGAATTTTTGTTAAGTTCCATGGCAGTCTTTCAGGATTTTTAGAGCAAGATGCTCAAGTTTAACTAAATTTACTTGTACTATTTACCATTACATTTCTAAGTTAGACAAAGCCTAAATGTGAGTCCTGGGCCTACAAATTTAATGATTTGACTTCCCAAAAGGTTACTTACTCAATATATGTTTTAAAACTCATGACATCAGCTGATGCATGTTCTTCCACTCTGTTTGAAAAACTAGACCTTAGGGAACAGTAGATCTTGTAAACTACCTACACTTTACTTGCTGCTTCTAGAGATCCTTCAGAACCCTAAAGTAATCACACATTTTTCAGACTCCTGCTCTCTGGCAAGGTTTAGAGCTAATCACAAACTTTCACATTTGAGTATCTGTGAGATAAATTGGGACCCATTATCTTCAAAGATGTGTTTGGATAAAAGCATTCACCCAGAACAAATCTGGGTGAAAGAAGTAAAAGGGTAAGTGAAAACTATGAAGGTTTAATGTGTGAATTTGTAGCATTCACAGTTGATGCAATTCTAAAATAAAGCAAACATTACTTTCATGTCCTAGAAGTTACTGAAATTATGTAGTCCATGCACATTTACATGTAGATGTCTACATGTAAACTGTATATCTAAGCTCCTGTTGCAGCCAAGGCAAACCTTGAATTTGGTTCAGTTGCCCAGTGGGAAATATATACATACATACATACATACATATATATATATGCACACGCATGTATATGGAATATATGACAGAAGACGTTGGAAACAATTGTTCTTTCTGAAAGATCAGATGAAGTTCAATCAATATATGTATGTTAAGGCCACACAAATGCCACTGAGCATTTATGTTCAGTTTTCTCCTTGTATTACAGGTAATTTAAATGCCCAAGTGCAGGTCTACGTCTGTACATGACCTCACCCCACACTGCCTGTTGAATTTAAAGTCTGTTCTTACCACTGACTTCAATACATTTATGTAGATCCAAATGTTAGTCAAAAGGGGGTTTTGGGGAAGAAAAAAGTGCATACTTTGCCTTCTTAGAATCCCAGCAGCATAATGAAGGTTCAACAAGTAGTTTTTGCTAACTCAATTACAACAATGCAAGAGTATAAGAAAGGAGGCCTCACTCTTAACAGACTTCAAGAAACAATGCCAGCACAAACAGTCCTGAATAACAGAAGGAAGACTCGCTAATAGACAAAATCCTTTCAATTCCTGACTGTTTTCCTTGGTGTTACAGTCATCCAATATTCCTCTGGGTCCAGAGGGTAAAAGCCCCTGGGGTTGAGCAAAGTAAAATTGTACGGACTTATGATGGAGTTGCACCAGTGCCCCGCAGGCACGGCCAGGAGAAGTGTGGTGCCTGATGCCCCCTCAGGCAAGACAATTTTGGGCTCCCTGGGTTCAAAGAAAGAAAATAATTCTGTCTAGCCATAAGTAACATAGAAAAAGAGACCAAAACGGGAAAAGTAATGTGTTAATTAACACTCAAAACTACTATTTCTTAGCCTGGAAGTCCATTATAACCATCATGAGGTGTAGCATATAAAAAGAACTATTAAATAAAAAAACTATGTAACATAAGGAAATAAAGATTCAGGATACTTGTCTCTCCAAAGTAATCTTCAGAAAAAAGTGCTATAAATCAATAACAAGTTCATCAGAAAATAAAACATGTTATTTAAATTTAAGGACCTATTTCAGGTGAGAATCTTGCAACACCACAGACAAAATATATATTTCAACTGAACACACTAATTCATTTGGGCACTTCATCCAAATACATTGTTTTTATTAAATTATTATTTTAGTACTGTATTTTAATATAATTTCTTCAGTATTGTTATACTTCAGATTATTTTTCCCTTCTATTCAATTTATTCTGTGTATCTCTGTGTTGAAATCCTTGATGATCTTACAGAAAAGATAGATCAGGAGTTTTAATACAGTTTTTCTCCACGAGACATTTTGCTGGTTTCGAAAAGCTGCATAGAATACTACTTACAACATGACCTTTTTCACCTGAAGAAGTTAAAGTCATAATGAGGTTACCTAAGCTATTTGCAGGAAGTGTTATGAACTTCAAGTGATATATACACCTGAATACTGGCATCATGATATTTGGGATTTTGAGATGACATTTTAAGACAAATATTTCCTCGTGACCTTCTTAGTTATTAAAAATTTAATTACATTTATATTTTTATTTAGAATTTACAGGGCACTGAGTGATAATTGGTAATTAAAAAGCCATTTGACTCCAGGATTGGGTGCCACAATCTAAAATGTCTTGAATTTTTTTTTCTTTGCCTTAACTGACCTTTTCAATAGATTGGATTGGGTTGTTCCACTCAAGAATTCTGGTTGAGGCAGGAAAAATTAGGTCTTGTGTCAGAGTTATGGCCTAAATAGCATTTAAAACAGACCGTTTTGCTATCCTGGGGAGTAAAATCCCTTGAAACAGTTTGATCCCCCTCCCACTCCCCCTGCAGGGGGCTGTCACACTATGATGTGTTTTGCTGTCTCCCTGCCACCTGAAGATACAGACCTTGAAGTCATGACAGTTTCTTCTGACTGGCATTGGCAGAAAGTGTCCTTTGACGTGGGGAAGATGTTTTGGTATTTATTTATGACTTTATAATCATTCCCACAGTGTTACTTGTGTAATAAAATGCCTTCAAAAGATCTGCCCCATTCTACTTTTCTCACAGGAACATCAATCAGCTAGGAACAAATAAGCACAGAAAAATAAAAAAGCACAGAGAAATGAATCCCAAAGAAAAGCTTTCTGTTTTAATTGGTCAATTTACTATAAAATTCTCTGTGATCTGCTTCAGATCTGTGAACTCCCACTAATAGATAATCAACACTTGCAGAGATTCGTTGGTGGATTATTCTAAAAAATAATAAATAAGATTAAAAAGTGTGTAGTTTTAATTTTCAGATTTAATTTCAACAAGTTTTAAAAAATACGTGAGCAAGAGGCCAATGGAGAGAGATTCTAATCTATATTATTTAAAAGTTACAATAGTGAATATTTTTAATATGGTATTGATATGGTTTTAATTTTTTTTATTCAATCAGCAAATCCTGGTGAAATTCTTGAAGGGAAACCAATCACAACAGAAATGAGAATCAATTTTCAGAAAAGCAAGGAATCTACTTCAGGAAGATTGTATTTCAATTAGAAATATCTGCTTTGGAGAGATAGAGAGGGAGGGTTGATTAGTAAGAAAAATAACTTCTAACAAACTGAAGACTGCATAATGGGGCAGCTTGTATGCATGACTCAGTGCTGGTTACCTATGCACAGGTTACAAAATTCAGAGAAGACCATGTGCTTCAGTCACAAGTAAGCATGGAAAAATTTGATATTTTAATAAGAAAAGAGAAAAAAGTAAGATTTAAGAATGCTTTTTTTCCAAGTGATTTAAATTTGATTAGGTGCCATTAAATTCTGTTGAAGCTTCAATACTTTGATCAATACAAAGAGTTGCAATCTTTGAATATATAATATCATCTACTGAAAATATATTTGTGTGGTAAACTAACATCACTAGTTGATCAAACATGAATGATTTTAGTAGGGAATGATATTCATAATCCTTAAATATTGTAGAGTTTTTAATTTTTTCACACAAAATTCACATCAACATGTCTGACTATTTCTAAATTTATAAAAATATTGTTTTAGAGACATTTGTATCTGTATTTCATCTTCCAATTTATGAAGAAGGTACAGCTGTTTTATCTATATCTATCTGTATCTATATAATCTATCCATCTATCTACATACATCTACATATATATATAAAGTTAATTTAAATAAAAATAGAATTAGTATTCTTTAATTTTGTGAGTTTTGGAACCAAATTAGTTTGAAAATATTCAAACATCCTGAGATTTTTTGACTGACTCGAATTTCTTTCAAATATAAGTCTTTCACTAAAATCCACTGTACAACTCAGCAGAACTGTCATGTTTTATTTGTGTAAGACCTGGAATACATAAATAAGACTTTTACAATGAAGAACAAGGTAATTAGGCAGAACATGATAGAAAACTATCACAGCAGCTTCCTGAACAAATGCTTTTTGGCTTTTTAACTTGCATGATATCTTGTGGGGAAAAAATAGAAATTAGCAACATTTTATGCTGTTATTTATGCACAAATTATTTTAGGATTAAATACTTTTTAATGAAAAATGTACCAGCTTTTCTGTTGTGTGTAGGCATGTAAGAAAGTACTCATAAATAATTTTATAAAGAACAGGGATAAGGTACTGAAAGTCTTGATGGACAGTGTTCTAAAAAAGTCTTACTGCTATGAGTTGCTCTCTCTCAGCTGGCTCTTCCACTCCTAATTACTACCTTAAGGAAAAATCATCTTATCTACCTGCTATTCTTGTAGACTGCTGGCTGTTCTCCTCCTGCTCTGTGTCCCACTTTTCTATTTATAGGCTTGGATATTTTTCTTTCTCTTTCATGCTCTCCCAGATTATTGCACCCATCCTCTCCACAGGAGCAGACTCCCATGTATGTGCTCAGAAGGGCATATGTACATTACTTTATGCGTTGGAGCTTAGATCTGCACAGATCTGGGGATCAAACAGAGATGTGTACCTGAACTGCAGTCAAGTTTTTACAGGCAAATAATAAAATGACTGACTTTTCTGCAGAAAGAAGAATCCTTCTCTCATATGTTTTGATTCATTGCCTTTACTGTGTATTAGATGCTCTCATAGGAAAAATTAATACCAAAAGAACCCAAACAAAAACAAACCCAACAGAAAACAAAAACCCAACCCAAAAACAAACAAAAAAAACCCCCACTCACAAAACAAACAAATAAACAAAACCCAATCCAGGTCTAATCTTTACAAGTTTTACTAAGTGTGAGGGATGTAAGTTGCATTGCCCTCTTCGGATGTGT
The DNA here is from genome assembly GCA_013397095.1 of Sterrhoptilus dennistouni. Lineage (NCBI taxonomy): Eukaryota > Metazoa > Chordata > Aves > Passeriformes > Zosteropidae > Sterrhoptilus > Sterrhoptilus dennistouni. The sequence goes on from VWZU01007463.1 coordinate 59,034, forward strand.
GCAAAAGCCTGGCCGTATGATGGGAAGATGTGGCCCTGCTCTTTTTCCCCTCACATCCAGACATGCATTCCCCTTCCCCTGGTGACTTTGCCCCATGAACTAGGTCAATGTGTAAGCAGATGTGCTACTGCAGTATAGGGCAAAAGGGAGGCCAGGACAATCCCTGTGAATTTAAACTACCCATAAGATGCCTTTCCTTCTACTGTTAGTCCTGAGCTATATTTTAGGAACAGGTATCACTGTGATCTCATTTTCAGATGGCTCACCTTATGCAAAGGAATGAAAGTCATTGTCCCACTCTGCAGTTACTGTGATCCATTAGCCTCCAATGAAGATGAATATCCCACATGGCTCTGGCTTCCAGGACTATTTAAATTTTACTATTTAGATTTCTATGGACATCTGTTCCTATAATGAAGGGACAATTTGATTTTGGTTTTCCTCCACAAATTTTGTAATAGTGTTCTTTTCCCAGCGAGTATATTGGAGTTTTATACCATACTTAAGATATATTTTGGTCCAGTATATGCCTCAATAATTTAGCTATATTTTCTTCATGTTTTAAAGCTCTACTTTTATCTGTTAGCTTTGAAGAAATTGGAGATAATTTTTGGGAGAACCTTTAGTTTTTCAGAATACATAACAAATTAATTTAAGACACGAAGCTCCACAATTAAAGGAAATCCATAGCATTGCTCTTGATTTAGGTATGAAATAACTCAAGATATTAGATTCGTGCAATTTAATATTTTTATGAGTACTAAGTTAGCAAAAGCCCAGGATATCTCTTCTGCTTCACTTGAGATTGTCTCAAAGTTTGATAATATTTACTTGCATTTTTGGACTAACAGATGTTAATTTGTGATTGAATCACAAAGGACTATCCAGAGGTTGTATCTACTTGTGTCCTTATATCCATTGTCTGGTCACATAATTAGGATTAATCAACAGAAATAAATTATCCAGAGGAAATTAGTAAATACAGAAAAACTACAGGGGGTATTTATGGGGATTTTATGTTTTTATCATAATGCTCATTCACTGGAAATTTAAATACTTCTGTTATACATATGAAATGTTCTTGGCAATATTTTTGACAATGAAATAAAACTGTCCACTTCAAAAAACGAGATGGAAAAAAGGTCCCATTGATATAGTCATATTTCAGAAAAACTTGAAGGAAATGGGAAGCATAAAACTCTGTCCTTATTCCTGCTGAATTCACTAATTGCCCTGCCCCTCTCCAAACCCATATTTCCTTCATTAAAATTTTAGAGTGATGCTGTTTGAATACATTTACACATGTATTCAAGCTCATTTACATATGTATACATTTACATATGTATACAAGCCCATTGTTTTTTGCTAGGTTTAAAAACAAAACAAAATAAAACAAAACACCAAACCAATTTATTCTATGAGAAATAAGAAATAAAAACCATTAAAATTGACTAACGCTATATTTCTATTTTGCTTGCATAATTTCCTAATGGATATATTTTCTGCTTATTCTCCTAGGTCCTAGAAAATGAGGTAGAAAAATAAAGATAAACACCATATAGTATGTATATATTTGTAGAAGATATTGAGAAGCAAAATAATTCAAAAGGTAGAAACATTTTGCAATGGATATTTGTGAACATTTTCAAATCTAGCTCAGAGTGGGAAAAAATAATAAAACCCAGACCAAACCAAACCCAAACTCAAAAACCCAGTGTTATGTAAAAGTAGTTTAAAGAATATACTGATTTTTTTTAAAATATTTCCAATTATTTTATGAAAAAAACCCAAACAAACCAAGTAAAGTAAGATTAGGCAAATGGACACATACTAATTTTTTTTCCTAACTTTTTTTATTATTAGGGCAAAAAAATTTCTAGTTTCTCTCAGGAGCATTTGAGTTAGGAGCAACAACTAGAATAGAGGAAGAATAAAGAATATGTAGATAAGGCTTACTTGCGTCTCTGTAATAGTTCCTACAGAGTGATTTAGCACTGGCTAAGTTCAATCAGGATTTACAAATGTTTTTCAAAGGACTTTTTTAAAGTACTTTTTCCCCACTTCTCAAACGTTAATGTAGACCAAATATCTTCCTGTTGATAAATTCTACCTTTAAGTAAGGGGGTTTTTTTACAAAGGATTGTTGTACTCTCACAAAGTAAGTTTGTTTTTTTTTTTCTCTTCTTGGATCCTACTCTTTCTTAGTTCTTTTTCATGTTCTAATAATGATTATTACTGAGTTTTCTTAGTTAACACCATCATTCTAGTAACCACATCATACCTATTTTTAATTCATTGGTATTTTGTTCAACTATAAACAAACACACTGAAAGGAAAATGAAACAGAATAATTTTAATTTTCAAGCTATTAGGCAAAAAAATCTGAATGTACAGTGAAGGTTGTACCAAATCCCTCACTTTGCATGACTTCTGCACACAAATAACAGTAAAAGTATACACACTTTGAAAAGTGCAAATACCAGACTCTGTGGAAAGCCACATAACTCAGGAAAGGTCAGAAATAAAAAAAAAAATTAAAAAATAAATTAAAAAATGAAAAAACAAAAAACGAAACCAAACTAACAAACAAAAAAAAAACCAAAAACAAAAACAAAAACCACCCAAAATAACTGACAAGATTTTCTTAATTTTCCTTACATATTCCATCTCTTAAAAGAGAGCATGTGTCATAAATTATTTACCTAAAAAAGATTCCTGCCATTGTAGAAATGGTTGGCAATACATTATTTCTTTGGGTGCCTAGTTACCATCTTTCTTTATTGTATTTCTCAAAGAGATCTCCAGAGATTGTCGCCAGTCTCTCTCTAAAGAAACAAACCAGAAAAAGTCACCTTCAAATGCTAGTGGGGTTTATATAAGGATTTCTTTGATTGGCAGGAAATTTGCACCCTTTCCTTTTTTTCATCTTTTGTCTCCAAAAGAACAACTGAGAAAAAAAATACTGATGAACAAACAGATAATGCAGTCAGAAAGCAATCTTTCAAAAATGGAAGAGGCTGGACCCGTTTCTCCTAGATGACTAGATATCTTTGTCAGTGCTGTGTGCCCCTTTCACCTGTATTTAGATGTATTCCTTCCTAATGACAGAAAGCTTTGGAAAGGAAATCATATAATAAAGTAAAATATATTTTCCAAGACCATGTGATAAGCTAGAAAATAACAGTAGTCTTTATGGGCACTGTGGTTTTATTTCAAAGAACTTGGAAGAAAAAGAGTAAATTCACTAGCAGGGACAGCTATACATTACCAAAATCTTTCCTGTGCTCCAGATATTGCCAGAAAACTGAGATGAGTTTTGCATTCACAAATGAAACACGACACAATCTTGTTTTGCATGGGCTTGCTTTCTGCAATGAAAGTTTTACACAGCTTGGCTTCATGAAGTAAAATGTTGATTGAAAATATTTGTGACAGTTGTGGGTAGTTAACAAAGTTGCTATTACAGTACTTCAATAAAATGTTGCCACTTTAAATTCTAGGTACTAAACTGGTTGGACTATATAGCAGCATTTTAGACACTATACAATGCGTGAGCTCACATTCCATTAAATGAGTCACTTCTTCTGACTGACACCCCATTTGCTCAGTGGAAACAGTGAAGTTATTTACTGGATGAAAAAATGAATCCAAACATGAATTTATATTCCTATATTTTTTGATAGCAAAAAATCTGGCTTGCTTGTCAGAATTTACAGAGTATGAAAGACATTTAAAAATTTTTAAGCCTTCTGAAAAAGTATTGATTAAGAAGAGAAACTATGGTCTGAGTGAACACATATATTGTTACAATAGGTTTTATGACATTTATGTGTGTCAACGGGTATTAAAACTCTAGATTATGAGAGATAATATATCTTGTAACACAGCCATGTCAGGGCTTTTTCTTTATTTGTTACAGTTATTACATTCTCAGGGTATTTGAAGTTACACTTAGAATGGATCAAATCCAATAAAAGTTAAAAATTGGATATTTCAATACAATAAATTCACATTTATAGAATTGCTTTCATGGGCTTTGGGCTTTGCACTCGTTACTTCTTTAGTTGCCTTATATTAAATCAATAATTTTGTAGATTTTCTTTAGATATATTAGAGATTTAACTGGCTCTAGCTAAAGAGTTTATCAAATGATGCTGTATATTTTCTAAGCTCTTCTACGCTAAGCATGCATTAAGAAAGTCTCCATAATTCAATCACATACATTGTATAGGAGCTGAAAAGTTAAATAAGAGTCTGATCTATTCCAGGAAACTTGTACCTCCAACAGACAGGAATTCTATAGGAAAGAAGACTTTCTTCTATCTTTCTGTCTTCTTCCATTTCTTTTTTCCTTTTGGTTGAAAGAACTACAGAAGTTCTTAAAGGGAACTAAAGAATAAAGGATACAGCTGTGTACTGGACAAGGTTAAAAATCTGCCTGGGGTGCAGTTAAAAGCAGTTTAATCTCCTTGTAGGTTAAATGTGCATAACTAATCTGACAGTGTTACAGGCTGTGCCACAAAGTATGTATACTAGAGGTAGACCGGGGGATAATGGCTTGGAATCTGTGCTTTGCTGTCATGGAGCACAGACCAATAGTAGAAAATTCTTGTAAAACCCACACTCACACAAATCATTATACACTGTGTAAGGTAAAAAATGTGAATCAAAAAACAGAGAGTCCAAGAAGACTTTTTCCTTTCTATGGTCCAAGCGTCTCTGAGAATAAACAAATTAATAAGTAAATAAAAAATTCAATTAAATTCTTTTTAATCTGAAATCAGAAGATACGTTGTGTTTCATAAAACTGCAGTATGAAAATTGAAGTTCTAGTTTATATTTTTTTCACAGATCTGATAATTCAAAGTGAAGATTCAGAGACACTTGGACTCCGAACCATGTAGTCAAGGAGTCATATCAAAGCTCTTTTTCAAGTTAATGAAAGATATTTCCAAGTAGTGATTAATTTCATTTTAAAGTAGATAAATAATGTTAATTACCCCCAAGGTATATCTGCACTGATTATTAACAACTTCTTAAATGTGAGTTAAATCTAGATACTTTCTTATGCTGAAGTTAAACAAATGTAAATCCCACTCTTAGTACTTTTCCTTCCCCATTCTGCTGTAAAATATGTGCGTTTGTAAAGACAATTTATTGGGTTTTTTTAAATTTCGTATTTAATTTTCCATCTCTTTATAGGAAATAACATGAATTTTAAAGTCTAACACTGGAAACATAAAATATTTTTATATTACAAAGAGTTGAGTGTCCTTATTCAAGTCACTACATTTATCTACTTTTGTAATATTTCTTTATGCCTGACTTGCTCCAGAGGAAATATAAGCTGAAAGTTCCTCATAATAAAAATAATGGATGAAAACCAAAAAGATAAACAAAGAATATTGAAAATAATAAGAATAATCAAGTGGCAGGTCACAAAACCAGAACATATATCATGTCTATATTATATAAAGTAAATACTGTTTCAGCTGTTTCTACAGTTTCAGTAAAGCTCACTTAATAAACTTGGAAATAAAAATATTTATGTAAGCTACCACAGGCAACTGGAGTTCATTGCATATTATGTAGTCCAATTGTTTCAAAGAAACATAATTTTTTTGAAATCAGTGTTCAATGTGAAAAAAAATGAAAAAAAATCCCAAACATAACAGAAGTATTGTCACTGGAAGACTGGTCTACAGGGCTGTGATGACAGGAGTGTGTGGGTAAAAGCATCTGGTTGTGATTGAATGTTTTGTTATACTTCATTTCAGCATTAAATTACTCTTTCCAGTGTCTGCCTGAGTCAAGCAGAAAAAAATTTGGGACATCTCAAATTTGTGACAAAGATGAGATTTTGAGGAGATGAGACTGAACAATACCATGACTGACAGGTGCAAACCCATATTTCTACAAAGCGGGCATTTTGTTTTGTGCTTCTTCATGATTGCTATTGGAGCTATAAGTGAAAGATTATATATATAAATATATACATGTATTACTGCTCTCCTAAGAACTGCATTAAGTTTTGAAAATTTACTGACTTTACCATGTTATTATGTAAACTTTCGGTGTGGCTAAAAGACCACAGTATTAACAGAATGTGTTGATGAACCAGTCGTGCTGGTAGTTAGTTCTATGGATTAATTTTAATAGGCAATTTACAAAGAAGGAATTTCACTTGTCTTTCCATGCCTTTCACTTTATGACCTAATGACTGGAATAGCGTATTTGTAGTAACAAATTTTTTATTTTGATTAGCAATATTTTGTGGTTTTCTATTTCATTTCCAACATCTTATGCATGTGTTTACACGTTCATTACTTCTTCTTTTTCATTATTTATAATACAGAATTCATGACCTGTCAGATGAGTACATAGAGCAAGTCCATCTGATTCTGATAATTCAGGGAAGCAGATTCTGCCTTTCCATCATCTTCAAAACAAACTGCTTACTTTATATTCCTTATTCTAAGAATTTAAGCACCCTCTGTTCCTTGATGTGCTATTTCAGCTAGACTATATCTATTCCAGCAAATCAGACACTCCCTGAAAATGTTCTCATGCAATGGATCTCCCTCCTCTGAAATATTAAGCCATTTAAATGATCTGCAGGCATGGCTCTGGACCATTTCAGCCAGTATTTAACCAAACTGCTCCTGGATTTGATTAGGGAGCTGGAAGGCATCAGGTATCATTCACAATGTATTGTTTGCAAGCAGTACCTTGGTTTGGGGAATACTAGTGCTTAATAATATGGAAGTTTTTCGTGCCAGCCATATAACAGGACCCATCATATTTATTTTACTAGTAGAAATGTCACCTTATATACCTGAGTAGGTGCATAAAGGTGTTAATACGTAGCAGGGTTATTGCCTGGTTTCTAGATCTCTACCCACAGTTCAAGATCTTTTGAGACATGTTCATAGCAGGTTCACATTTACATGCATGCATATTCTGTACCTTCCAAAGACTCAAAAAATATCATCTTGTCATTGGTAAATCACATGATTTACCAAGTCTGCAGAGAATAGAGGTCTATAGAAGTAAAAAGATGATATTGATTATAGCAATTGCTATTCTTTTAGCTGAAGTGGTTTGTAAATTTAGGTATCATGAAGAGATATGTTGAAGAATTTTCCTCTGACTATATTTCCTTGAGTATGGAAGTCCTAATTTTAAGGCCAAAGTGACAGCACAAAAGTCCCTGACTGACACTAGCCGACTGGTAGTCTTTACTATATTCTGAGCACTAATACATGTTTAACAGCTGACCCATATATGTCAACTTGAATTTTATCTCACATCCTTGGAATTAAAAATTGTTAAAAATTAGTCCTATTTTATTCAACAGTATTAATATTATGGAAAAAACATTTAGAGAAATTATTTTTTATAGTTTCATAGCTAAACAGGGGCTTTTATATGAAGGAGACATCTAGTAACATAGATTAGGAGTCAAAATTAAAAAGCAGGTCAAACTACTGTGAGAAATTCAGTATAAAAAACTCTGTCTCCAAAAATAAAAAACATTTCTCTGAATTAAAAAATGCACTTTCACTTGTGTATTTTAAATGCTAATAATGATTTTCCCCTACTTACAGTTCTATAAAAATGGAAACGGTTGATATTTTTTAATAGTTGTAAAAGTAGTTATTACAATTTTATTGGCATTAATGTTCAGATTATTATCTCGGATATCAGTTTAAAGTTAGAGTATTTAGGTGTCTGATGGCAAAGTGCAGTGGATGAATGGAGGAAATATTTTGTGCAGATCTGTAGGAAGCAAATGAACATAAATTATAAATGAAACTCATATTGGAAAAAAATTAAAATACTCAGTGAAATAAAAATGGGGAGAAATACTATTTAGTCTGACATTCGGATAGGTATACCATAAATGCTAGTAATTTCTTCTGGAAGGGTCAAGAAGGAGCACTTCTTAAAAAATTCTTTCTAGCAGCTAATTTGTATGGATATGTTTTTCTCAGTGCAGAATGAATTAATCAAAATGAACTGAGTACTAATATTTGACATAGTATGTGAAGTGTTATAAATCAAATTTCCTGTGTTACTTTGAAGTAAATTCTTAAAATATGCTTACTTCCTCCACTTGTACTAAAAGAGATCTCAATTTGTGTAGATACTTTTCTGTCACATTTTTTTGCTATATTTTAAAGTGCAAGGATTTCCTCTTAATTTAAACAGAAAGGGGAAGGCTGGATCTGCAGTTACTTTAACACTGGAAAACCTCTAAATGTACTGGTTTGAGCCAAAAAAAGATATTCCAGGTCATGCATACTTTCTGTTTGCCTTTATAGCAGAGAATAAGAACAGGGGTTACAGGCAGAGACCCTTTGAAATGAGTCTTATCCTGGACTTTGGAAAATGGAGTTAAATTTAAGTCTGATATACAGAAGTTTAAAAAGTAAGGTTTCTAGCAGTATGCTAATGACTCATAATGCTTTTCTGGTTTTTCGTCTGTACTATTGTTTCTGCAGAGTTAGGAACAGTGCTTTGGATTTCCCTTTTTTTAATTTCTCATGTTCTTTTATATCACAATATTATGATACTTTTATTGAATTGACAGATACAGTAGTAAGCAATTAAGATAAGAATATTTTACAGCTGGTGAATGAAACTAGAGGCTTGTGAAAATGTGATAACTATTGAGAAGAAATATTTGAGGGTCTTTAGAATGCTTGGTGCTGTTGGAAAATAAAATTGGCAGTTTATATACATAGTAAGCAATATACTAAGTCTGAACAGTTTTTTAGTAAAGAACCTGAATTTGAACAAAAATTACAGTCTTTAACTCTATGGATGTCAGAGACCTCTGAAAATAAAACAGTGAGATTCCCCTGTGCTTGTGCTCATTGACCTGCCTCTAAGTATCACCCCATTTCTGACACACAGAGAGGGATCCAGTGCCAGAGTTATGCAAAGTTGTTTGAATGTCATCGCTCTGTGCTTAATGAAAACTTCCTGCCCTTGTGCTTTTGGAGCTAATATAGGAAGTCATCTGTACTACAGGCAGCACAGAAAAGCTCCTGCTGGCTTTTCAGACAGTTTAACAAACACAGTATTTATGAAATGCTGAAATGAAATCAGCATATCATCAAGACAAGCTTGCAACAGCTGAAGAAACCTTCAGGGAATGTTACTGGTTATAGCACCTTTAAAATGGCAACTTCTAAATTAAACTTGTCCTACAGGAGATATCTTCAGCACAGTGTTCTGGCATTCTCACTTTGCTTCCTGATTGCATGGTCATTGACATTCTAGGGGTTTTGAGGGAGCGTTGTGTTGTGTGGGGTTTTTTATTTGGCTTTTTGTAAACTCTGCACATACAACTATACTATTTTTTTTCTCAAATAGCCACATGAATGGAAAATAGATTTTTTTTTCCAAGAAATAACTACTTCAGGGAATAAAATGAATGTAATACAGTTTAACATTAATATATAATTATCTTTAAGCACCACTCCAAATAAAATGACACATTCAAGAGCCAAAATACTGTATTACCCCTACCACGGTATTAGCTCAAAAGAGATACAACGTCCTATACAAGCACAGACATTTTCTGGTCTTGAAAAATGCTGATTCGTTTAATCAGGCAGGATAAGCATAGAGCATTAAGTCACAGAATCTAAAATCAATAACAAAGAAAATCATTCTCAGCTCATTTTAGTAGAAATGTGATTTGCACCAGAATGTAAAATAAAGTCAGAATTGTGCTGATGCAAACAATTTTTCCTGTTTCTAATTTAGTTCAGAGAAACTAGGATTCATAGAAATTGTTCATGTACAATTTTTCCAGAATAATTAAATAAAATCTATTGGTCAGCACAGTTAGAATAATAAAAAAGAAAACTCCCTCGCCTTTGTTACCCAGCTTGTCCTCTTTATGGTGATTTTTTTTTCCTCTGCGGTGATGAACAGCTAAAACTGGCAGCATTCTCTGTCACCTGCTTGAAATTTTCTGCCTCTAGAATCATCTTTTGCTGACATAGCTCAAATGTTTTAAGCTGTATCTCTTTGTATACGTTGCATAGAAAATCAGGAATATTTCCAATTCAGTCCTTTCACTCACATGGAAGAATAATTTTGTCCTTTGTAGTGGCTTAGAGTATTAAGAAGTATCCTACAATAAGTGAATTCTTTCAGTGTATTGACCTTGTATGAACCTGTTATTTGGTTCCAGGGAAGCAATAACCTTTACTCCCTATGAAATAATGTCTTGCTCTTAGTGTTTTTCAAGCTGTGTTTAAGACATTTCTAGAACTGGATAAAAGGGATTTATGCTTTGGGACTCTCTTATAGGTACATTACTTCTCTGAGTGGTGAACATTTCAAAGAGCGTGACAAAAAAATCTACTTTGTCTCTTTCTTGGAGGAAAGAAGCCTTGTTTCTCATTGAAATCTGTGCCTTTTCTCAGAATATTCCTCTTCCTTCCAGCAATCAAAACCTAAATAAAATTGGGGGTTTGGTATTCATTCGTGAACAGTCCCCCCATCTTATTATAAAGCCCACTTTGAATGCTACTGTTTCAGATTTCTTTCTACTCCTTACTAAGGTATAGAGGAAGGTTTGGGGGAAGCAATGAATGAGAAATACATCATCTTACTAAGATAAACATGTAGTTAATTGAGGAATATTATATTTGCTATATAGTACAGCAACTACTCATTAGACACATTTTGTTGCCAGGCATTTTGACAAATCACTTGTAAGGTTGCTTCGTTACAATAACAATGGAAAATTCATAAATTATTAACATAAGGGTGAAGGAGTTCCTTGAAAAATCTCTCAGAATTAAACATTCAAACATTGTAACCAAGTGTAGAAAATCATGTGTTAAATGATACAGCAAGGTAGACTAGGATATCAATAAGAATGCTCACTTGAGATTTCCTGAGACAGAATTAGTATACCTTGCTACCCCTTTTCAATGTAGGGGGACACACAGCTGATCTTTCCTATTCTATTCTGAGTCTATGCAGAGATAAATTGCTTTGATTTTGGCAATACAGGATCATTGATTAGTTTCTGTATATATTTTTGCTGAGCAGAAATATAGAATTTTATGAAAATTTTAGGGGTACTTTTCTGGTAAATTGAATGGAAGGAAATTCTGTACATTGAAGTGAATTTATCTAAACTTATTCTAAATTGTAATGTTACATTAGCAAAAATAGCTGGTAATGTGATTAGAGCTTTAATCTGAAGTCAGCTCCAGCTTGGTCCAAGAGAGCAGTTTTTGCTGTTCCACTGATGATGACAAAATTTACTTTCATATGTTCTCATTAATATTTCTTCTCAATGGTCTAGTTCCCAAATATCAGGAAGTACCATTAGCATCAGAACTGCAGTAGCCAAATCCTTAGGCCTAGGACTACATACACAAATGTTAGTTAAAAAGTTCAACTGTTACAGGGTAATATATTTTCTCTTTTTTTCTTGATTTTGACTTCTATTAAGTAGAAATATTCTCACTCTTTTCAATCTGTCTAGAACTGATCAATCAAAAAATCTGTTTTTTGTAATATTTTCCCCATCATTAACTTAATTTCTAAATCATTAATGGAAATATTTAACTACATGAAACTAGCATATAACCTCAAAATACTTTATTATTAATATTTTGTTATGCTGGAATATAATAGTGATAATCTATTTTTCCTTTAGGCATTTTATATACTTTTGGACAGATGATTCAATATTTAATCTTTATCTACAATTATTCATTTTTTGTACTACTTTCTTGTGTGGCAACTTGTCACAAGGTTTTTGAAAGTCTACTAAAATTATGTGGACTGTTGTACTTCTACTTAGGTTTTTTTGTTTACAGTTCCTCAGAAATCTCACAGAGTGATACAATCCCTCTCTGTAGAAACTATGGTGAGTAGTTCCCTTTGAAAGCTCGAATGTACTGAAGAATAATTACAGGAGAATAGAAAGTTGACAAAAGATCTTTTTAATGAGACTATAAGAACTTCCTTTTTTTTTTTATTAATAGACTACTTAGAGGTAATTAAGGAACTGGCATCTATAAATTGAAAAACTTCCAAGCTAGATTAGCATATTAAAATAATATGCTACACAAAAGTCAGAAAGTAATATCAGGAATTTCTCAGTTTCTTATAAAATATCATTTTTTTATCACAGGTATGCTTTTCCCTCCTCTTAATAACTGTCTTTAAATCCTTAATTTTCAAAGGCTATTTTAGTATGGATGTAAAAGTGTTAGCACACAGCTTTCAAGAAAATACCAAGATGAAAAAAAATATACCTAATTGCTAATAATACATTAAAAAATTTGGAATATTTACTTGTATTTCATGGAGAAAGATTTAGAAAAATATATTATTACTTCCCTTCTAACTCTGAACAGAATATTTTTTTTACCAACATTTTTACAGATGTGTTCTGATCTTCCACAGTGACAATCTGAAACTGCATCTTAATAGCTTTTACAGCCTAGCTCAGCCACAAATTTTTCCAAAATGTTATCTGGAAATAGGGCAGAGTAGAGAAGCAAGTTATGACATAATTTCAGCTAAATGAAACATGAAAAACACATATGAGAAAAAATAAATCCACAAAGTAATGAAGGCTCAAAGTTGTCAGAATGACATTAAAAAATCATACCCCTTTCATAGAATACCAAAGTATTCTATGTTTACATTTGGTTTATCAAGGCAAGTCAGAATTAATTTTTTTTAACCTTTCCTCTATAAATCTGTACACTAGAGTTGCTCTAGTACTTCACAAGTCCTGTAGTTTTTCTACTGAATTCATTGAGCCTAAGGTCAAAGAATTGACAACGCTTCTAATTATGCATTGTTTATTTGTTTTTCAAAATAAGCCCCAAAGATACGAGCAGAACTTAATACAAGCATGTGGTCTATACGTGATGCCTGCATACAGAGTCCATTCCCTGAAAGACAACAGAGGCTGGTGTATTCTGCAGGATTATTTCTTCAAGTCATGCTATCAACCCACAGAAACTCACCCTAATGTTTAGTAAATGCAAAACAAAATGGCTTCATTCTGATAGCTTAGCTATCAGAAATATTCTGTTTCAAGATGAAACAAGCAAAAGACTACATTTAAAATTCCTAACTGGGAGCCTTCTAGAGGAGAGCATAATATGAGAAAATCAGTCTTTTCTGTCAGCAGCTTTTTTGGATTTATTTTATTATTTAATCAATTGAGATGCGCTCCACAAACATTCTTTAGGATGTTTCTTGTTCATATGGTTTCTTCCTTCCGTTGGTTATAAATATTTTCTGGAGTATTAAGTTCATGTTGCATCCCTAGAGATGTGGAACACACACAATTGTCTTCTATGATGATACCATCAAAAACATAAATTATTTTTTATGTGTAGCAACCTCCTCCATAATTAAAATATTTAAAACTAAGTTTTAGATAAGAATACATTGATGATACAAATTTTGAAAATATTATTGGTGAGATTATTAATACAATGATGTAATCAATATTCCTAAAAAGAAAAAAAAAATTAAAAGTTGGAAAGATTTCAAAGAACGGATCAAATTTATCTTAGGGTTTAAGAACCATCTAGGAAAGATATACTTACCTAGTTCCACTGTCTTTATGGTAGTCTTCTCAGATTTTGTAGATTTAATTGAAAAGATGGAGAGGTATAAATTCCATTTAAGAGAGAAATGAAAAAAGATATCCCAAAAACTGAAACATGAAAAATAAAAAAAACTCAGAAAAAAATATTTTACCAGTTACAGAAAGCAATCACAAGTAAAATGGAAAGAGGGTATTAACGTTTTCTATCATTAAAACGAAAATAGAATCAAGGTTGTACTGATAGTCAATAAGAACATCCTTATCTTCAAAATATTAGTTGTGTTTCCATCTAGAAAGAAGAAATTTCTCTGAAAAAAGAACGGGTAATTATGAAGTGTTTGAAGGACAAGTGAAAACTTCCAGTGCTTGAGAGAGAACACATTTTGATGCTTCTGAGTGAAACTATTTATTTCCTAGTTAATGTGTATCATAGGAAATTAGAAGATGCAATCAGAAATCATGAGGTTTAAATCCAACAGTAAATGAAATTCAGAACTAGAAAAAACAATTTATTTATTGCTGGTTTCTATGTATGTTAAAAAAGAAATTAGTTCATAAAGATTCAACAGATTGTGATCCTTGCTAAGTGATGGCTTTTAAAATAACATTCATATTGCTCTGTATGTTATACTGCCAACAGAATGAAATCCATGTCAGCCGTAGTATAACAATTTTTTATTAGAAAATCTATGAAAGCTTTACTAAAAATTTAATTTTTGGAAGATTGTATTATCTTGAAATTCATGTTTCTGCTCTTAGTTTTAAATAGATAATGGACTTTCCCTCTGGATATATTTTAAAGACCAGTTCAGGGCAGAGAGGGAATTTGTAAAGCAAATTCTGACAATACTACTCCACTCACTAAATCTGAATCAAGTTAAACCTTCCTATAAATGAATGAGAGCAGATTTTCTTTTTTAGTTCATGTATCGTCAACATATTTATTATAGTTCCAAATGTGATCTTTTTATCTACACTGTTAATGCTTGAATTAGAAAGAACAGAGTTTAATGGTTATAGGAAAACTCTCTATATTTTTTTTAATATTTATAATTTCATATCTGTGTTATAGAGGAATATGAGTGTCACTGTGAAACAAGCAAATTCTACTATTGTATTAATAGACATCAGAAAGGACTCTAGTATTAGGCGATTTACATTACAAATGGAAGACAAAGGTTGAAACCTTAGTTCTGAATAGTCAGTGTAAATCCAGCAACTTTTATATTCAAATTCTCATATTTAGATCTATATTTTTCATTGATTTTATATGGGAAATTCTAACAAAGACAAAGTATTAATTCCTTTAGAAATAATAGAAGAAAATTTTAAATCTCAGAATATTACATGGAAGACATTTTCTCCAACTGGAAACTTTGCTGAATAATGTCACACATCATTTCATTAAACTTATCAGGTTGTCTAATTATTTAAATACACACTGCTTTATCTGACCAAATATTGGACTTTCCATCATATTAATTGATAGAGAAGTCCTGACAGGTATAAATTTGCAGCTAGAAATAATATAAATAGAAATAATGATCAAACAAGAGAAAAAAATTTAGCAATTTTGTGATGAAAACACTTTCATTCTTGTATAGTTTTTCAGATACCAACAGAAAGAAAACAAAGACAAAGCATACTATACATAATTCATCTAGGAAAGAGTGGAATATAAGTCTGCCCCATTAGCAGTAATTTAGTTATGCATTAATAAAAATTATTCTAGCAATAAATTAAGTGTAATGAACTGTGCACATTCAATTTCTTAAGAAATCCTATGTTCTCTATCTTGTGACATTCAATTTATAGCAAAAATATTTATATTTCAATGCTCTAACTAAATACATCACTTCTGTATTTTAGGATAAAAAGCTTTAAAAAGAGTGTGCACTGTTTCACCAGGAAATGTTTTGTCTAGCTAATTCATTAATAAAATGCACAAAGCTATAAAAACCTATAATTGTCATGATTTAACCCCGGCCAGCAGCCAAGCCCCAGCCAGCTGCTCTCTCACTCCCCCACTAGATGACTAGGGAGAGAATTGAAAGGGTACAAGCTAGAAAACTCTGGGCTGACAAAAAGGCAGTTTAATAGGGAAAGAACACAAGTAAAGCAAAAAAAAAAATGAATTAATTCACTGCTTTCCATAAGAAAGCAGGTGTTCAGCTATCACCAGGAGAGCTGGGCCTCGTCACACATGATGGTGACTTGGGAAGGCAAACACCATCACTCCAGAAGTCCCTCTCTTCCTCCTTCTTCCCCCGTTTTATATACTGAGTATGCCATATGGTCTGGAATGTCCCTTGGGTCACTTGGGGCTGCCTGTCCAGGCTGTATCCCCTCCCATCTCCCATAGCCCCTGGCCCCCCTGCCAGCAGCACAGAAAGCAGAAAAGACCTTGTCTCTATGTAAGCCCTGGTGAACAATAACAGAAACATGTCTGTATTACCAAACCTGTGTTCAGCACAAATTGAAAACAAAACCCCATACCAGCCACTGTGAAGAAAATTAATTCTTCCCCAGTCAAAAGGATCACAACTGTTTAGAAGTTGTGGGATTTTTGTGTTGACTTAAAATACTGTGTAGGGAGAAAAAAGGGCTCCATGCTGCCAGCTTTTTCTTGTCTTATCTCATTTACCTTCCAAAGTCAGTATTCTGGATATTTGTATAAAATGTATAAAACAGCCTTTCAAAACTCATGTATTTGTTAGCAGTTTGTGAGGAAGACTTAAAGAAAAAGAAATCTTTTGAATGTCAGCATTAATGAGAAGCTAAAGTGTAATGCCAAATGTCACAGCACTCAAATACTATGTGCCTACTTGTCTGATTTTCTTGTATCAGTATGTAAGTGGTACTTTTTTCTTTCAGTTCATTAAATATTTTAATTTGCTTTAGGAGGTGTTTGGCTGTGTTACTTGAAAAAAAAAATTGTTTCTGTATTTCTGCAATATTTTTTTGGATGAAAAGTTATGACACCCTTGGAGTTCTGTCCAAATGAATGCTGTGTGACTTCCTAGGTTCTGCCAATACCATAACTCAATAGATTCAGGGTTGACACTGTACAGGTAGAACACCAATTAAATGCTCTGTTCCACAAATGGCATTATGACTTTCTTGACCCTCAGCAAAACCTTCCTACCTTCTTCCATCCTTTCTTACCTGAGGAAAAGCAAAAGTAGTATCTGCAAATGCATGAAGGCAATAATCCTGCTGTATTCTTCCACCAAGCATTCTGTTTTTCCGGAGAAAAAATAAAACCTTTTATGAATGTCATCTATTTATTCCTTCTGAAGTAAAGCAAAACTTACTCCTAATCTGAAACTCTAACTGGTTTACAGTTTCTGTGAAATGGCATGTGCTATTTTTTCTGCTGTCAGCTATCTTAAGTTTTCAAAGAATTTTTATATCACCAAAAAATATACTTTCTGTATATTTTTATAATAGGCTTCAACATGTTTATATGTCATTTTTTCAAGGTGTACAAGAGGCACAAGAAGCACATATTTTATAAGTTGGCCAAAATAGTCTTCAAATATTTATTTTCAACTGAATTCTGCTCATCAAAAGGCTCTATATAACACCCTCTATGTAGCTCTTCACATTCCTTTGGTCGACTCCAGACAGTCCAAATCTAATTCCTCATTAATCATGATCCCAAGTGTCACATTATTTTAATCACACAGCCATAATGATTAGACTTTATCTTTTCCCAAGCTTTAAAATCACTGCACCAGCCTGAAATTGCTGTAGAAATCGTGTTTTTACGTACATAAAACTATAATATTGGAATTATTTTAACCAGCCTAGCCATCAAAATTGCCTCCATATCTTCAGCATATGTTGAAGCAATCCTCTGAAGAAGGAGCATAAGTTCTGTATGTAGTCAATGAACAGCAGTGGGTGTACTTGAAGATTTTCAGACACTGAGCACCACATTTAAATTGGCCCAACTTCTTCCTAGAGATTCTAGAATACATATAGTGATAAAATATAAGGTCAGCAGTTATTATACAGCTGAATGTATGGTACAAATTAAAAAAACAAAACAAAACAAAAAAAAACGCCTCTTGTAAGACTTTTTTTATTTAACTTTTTTCCCCAAATATGAGAGTTGGCCTAATAAAAAATACTGACTCTCCCTTTTACCTTACTCTGACAATGCAAATGTGGTATTGTGATAGTTTTCCCACTGAGAAAGGATTGTGCCAGGGATAGTCTTATCCTTTAAAAATCCTCTTAATAACTTCTGGTTCCCAAGATAAAGCAGTCAAGTCAGAATCTATTAATATTTAAGATTTCTATTGAGAAAGTAAAATATGATTTCTGTAACAATCATCTTTGAAGAAATTAAGTAATCTTTGATTGAATGAATTTGCTTTTACAGAAATAATGCTTTCAGTATATTAATTAACTAAATGTTGCTCTCGGGGTGCAACACTAATAAATTTTGTACTTTTCATTATGTGATTAACATAAAAATGCAGGTAGGCACTCATTCAGATTTTAATTTACATTATTGTTAATAAAAATCCAATTAGAGTAATTTAAAATAAAAATTATTAGTTTTATAATCTGCAACCGAATCCTTTAACTTAAAAGCATTTAATGAGAACAAGAATGCAATTGTCTTTTTTTTTTTTTTTTTTTTTTTTTTTTTTTGGG
>VWZU01007463.1:77326-144262 GCA_013397095.1 Sterrhoptilus dennistouni
TTTTTAATGGGAATAATATTAAGGACTTCTCTGCTGTTCAGTAAAAATTATGGAGCTTGGGGTTTGTGGGAGGTGAACTACTGAAAACCACTGTTTCTAGTCATCCTGAAATTCTGCAGAAAAAATCCATAACAATATTGACCCAATTAAAGTATTTACATTTTTTTTAAATTATTATTAAAAAGAAAAAAGACCCTCATTGTGGTGGTTTTAATTGGTTTGGTTATTCAGTGTGGTTAAGTGCCTTATGTAAGAGAAAACAAGAGAAAACATGGATAAAAGCGATAATTGACATATAACTCATTAGAGGAAAAAGAAAATTGCCAAGTCTACGGGATTAAGGTGAAAGTTGAAAATGTAGTGAATATGAGGGGAAATTTGCTTACAAAGAGCATGAGCTATTAAAAGGGCAGAGAGCCCTTCTGCAGAGCAGAAAATTGACATGAGAAAAGGAGTAATGGCAGAGTTGAATTAAAAAAAACAAACTGTAAAACTGTTCTGGACAAGAAAGGAAACATGTAATTTTATGGTAGCCTAGAACTTGATTTTCACTCAGATAAACCAGGAGAATGTGCACGAATCCTGTGGTCTGAGAATAGTTACACAAATTACCTCGTGCAATTTTCCTGTTTATGAACAGATTAAAGAATGTCTTCTTCCAGTTTATTTGCCAAGTTTTTTGTTTGCTTGCGTTTTGGGGTTTTTGTAACTGTATAATCTGCAGAGGAACTTTATTTGGGAAGGTATATGAGAACCTTATGAATATGAATTTGAAAGGAATGGGAACCACAGATAGTAAAAAATATTCTTTCATAGCATTATATTATGCATAGCTTTAAATTCTCTTGGATTCATCTCTACATAAATTTCAGAATTCTTTTTATGAGGTAGATTGTAGATACTTAGGACATGGTGAACTAACATTTTCCCTAAGGCTTAAAGAAAGAAGAAACAAACAAGCAATTTCTGTATTATCTGTTTATTTCAGAGCATGAGGCTTCTCGTAGCATGTTAGGATTTATTAGACAGTTTCACAGACGAAGGATAGATTTTGAGAGCTCTGAAGTCATGGAAAGTTTATTTGATTTGTTAATAATATACATAAGGCAAGATAAAGTCCCTGCTTTTTAGCTCCCTATCAATGACTCTTTGGTCTGCATATCCCAAAGCATTTTAAATTATGAAAGTGAATGTTTTCCCTTTTCTTTCAGCTAAGAGAGAAGGAATCTCAGATCTGAGATCTTTGATGGTCAAGTATAGACATTCCTTTTTGCTTATTTTTAAGCCAGACATTACTTTTTTCTTCTTCTGAACTTTTTATTTTTCAAATTGATCTTTTTTCTCACTGCTGACTTGAAAAATCCAATATTTACCCAGTTCCAATAAAAATCAGGAGCATATGTATGAGAAGAGGATATTTATTCTATGCGTAGTCTTCTTGTATCGAATGTTAAGAACATTCCCTGGAAAAAAACAAAACCAACCAACCAACCAACCAACCAACAAAAAAAAAAAAAAAAAAAAAAAAAAAAAAAAAAAAAAAAAAAAAAAAAAAAAAAAAAAAAAAAACAAAAAAAAAAAAAAANACCTCAAAAGCAACAACAACAAAACCAAAGCCCTTTTCTAAACAGGAACAACTTACAAAAATAGCAAGCAGGTATTTTGCCAATGACAATGTGTAAAGCCAAAACAAATTAATCCTGATTTTTATTTGTGTGCATTTATATGGGCCCCATTAAGACATCTGTTTCTGTGATGATAACAAAGAGACGTTGTGTAAAGCATGAGGGACCACTCCTACCTAAAACATCGTACCATATTTATGCATAGATTCCACTTACAATCATTTTCATAGGGGAAATTTCAGAGAAATAACCAACATATATGTGGTGTGCTTCATTTCTACATGTAGTAGAATGCTGGTATTTGAAAGTGGATCAGCTTTAAAATGTATTTAAAGCCATGTGCAGAGTTCTGGTACCTGTGATACACAAATTATCGTCCCTGAAACCAACAGCAATTCAAGTGGGAATGTGTAAAATTCCAGTGCTTAAGCTTGATTTTGAACTAGCACTATACTTGTTTCAATAACCATGGCTGAAAGTAGAATCACCTACATGACCATGGCACAGATGCACAGATCAGCCAGGAGATCATAAAGCTACATGACATTGAGGGGAAATGCATTCCAGATTTGTCAACTGATGCCATTGTTAGAGGAGATCAGGAACGATCTCTTTTCAGAAACAAAATGCATAAATCACTGTAGGGTTCAGTCTGGCAATAGACATCAGCTGATTTAGCATATAATTTGTAAAATTAAATATCCTTAAAGTTTAGAAACCCAGTTTTGCACATTTAGGAAAACCACTGTCTTCATTTATTTATCTCAGAATATGGATTGGCACCCAGCATAGCAGAAACATGCAAAGCTTCTTTTATTTATTTGCTTCATTCATTTAAAAAATAAGGATACTAGAAGGAAAGCATTTCAGTGTCTTGCTCTTCATTATTATTGTTATTATTTTTGCTGTTATTCAAACCCCTTGCAATATATTTCTTGCTTTGTAAAACCAGAATATAAATCACAGAAAACCCCAACAATTCTTCAACCCCCCAAAAACTATGTACATATAAAATACATACTGAATATATATTTATAGCTTATATATACATATAACTGTTTGTACATACATACAAATATATATATAAATAGATATATTTCGTAGAAACATTTGATAAAATTATGTCCAAAAAAATAGTGGGAAAATACTATTTTTAAAACCAAATTATAAAAATTCTACATTATTTGTCAGATTTTGATTTTTCATGTCAAAAAATGGTATAGTATTTCTTATTCTAGTAAACTACTGATGTTAATTTCTTTTCATTTATTCAGAAATAATTAAATTCTATTTTTCAATGTTATATGACCTCATAAAAACATGAAATGATGAAATATAAAGAAAGCACAGACAACATAAATTGACAATTTTTGAAACAGTTCTTTTCCTGAAGCAATTTCTTTAATTTGTAAAATAAATGTAAAATATCTATGTATCAGTCAGAATTATTACGAAATTACATATATACAGATGTGTATCTACACTATGTGCAAAAATCTTAAATTCTTCAAAATAACTTTCCATTTCTTATATTTTTCTTCATTATTTTTTCCTGATCTCCACAAACTTAATTTCTTCATTTAAAATGACTGTATTCAAGCTGTTTATATTTTCCTTAGCTTTCTTTACTACGAGGTATGTGAAGTAACTAACTTGAAATATTTTTGACCAGCAATTCTGAAGAAAATTTTAAGCTGGGTCACTGCTAATACAATCTAAAAATTTTCTTCTAGACATCACTATTACATAGTTAGGAGGATAAAAATGTTTGAATAAATGTGATGTTAAGGTTAATATTTGTGTAGAAAGACTGCATTTGTGGCAGTTTGGAAAGCTGAACAATTTTAGGTCTCTGATATTTGAATTCTGAATTCATTGCCTATAAACAGTTTGAAGAATTGTTTGAAGACCTTGAGGACCAAGAAGGTCCCTAACACATTGAAATATCCTGGTATTTATTTATTTATTTGTTTATTTTACCTTAGCATGCAGTACCACCTCTTGAGACACTTTATTGATTTGCTGATTTTCAAAATTTAAAAAGCATCCCACTACAAAAAAAAAAATCAAAGCTCAACAGCGTATGCCAAATAAGATTCCCCAAAATAAAAGTGCTATCTGATGTTTTTATTTACTTCTAAAGATCTTTCTTATGTGTTTATCTTTGTTGTTGTTGTTGTTGTTGTTGTTTTTTAGGCATCAAAATATAACTACAAACTACAAGACAAAATCAGATAAAAGCAAAAAACGACTGCTGGGTAGTTCCTAGCAGGTTTTCCTTGCTGTCACGACAGCTTTGCCAAGCCAAAACAAACAGCACCTTCAAGGTGACATTCTAAGTGGGTAAATCATGACAGCTGTCTCAAATAATAAAGGATAATTTAAATGCATAAAATATACTAATTTGCAAATAGGATGATAACCTGCAAACAAGTAAAATCATAAAAAATTGACATCAAATCTCTCTTAGAATTACTCTAATTTTTTCAGTGACTGAAATAATGTTGCAGTTAATACCTGTCAATCACAATACATTAAACTGAACATTTCATATGAAATGTAATAACATTTCCTAACATTTGACAGTAATAATAACAACAACGTTTTCATTAGCATTTTATTATTTTTGAATTTTCCTACAAATGGACTTTGAGGGAAGTCACTGAAGAATGTCTAATATGAAAGAACATAACAATGTCATAATTTTCTTGATTTTTCAGAATTTTCAGATTTGTGATTTTATTTGACAAATATTTCATAAATGTGAATAGAAATTATATTTTTTTAATTCCTCAAATGAACAACAGTTTCAAGGAAGAGGCGAGAAAGGATTTAAATATATTGTTCTGTATTCATATTTATTTTTATTAACATATTTCAATTATATTCTTTTTAAAAAATGGATAGTGATTAATAACCATAGGAAATCTCTTCGTAAATTTAGCCCACTAAGAGTTAAGCACCTAATCTAAGGTAGATGTCTATAAAGCCTGTGACCACTTTGTAAATTTTAGATGCTTAATAATCCTGCATGCTACATATACATCTTAGGTTGTGTTGGAAATTCTTCTGCAAAGTTAAATGAAATTATTTTACCATTTAATCAGACAACTAATAGCTGTGTTAGTAAAGCATTCATGTCTCACATGTCAACATAATTCTTTAAAATCTGGTATTGCAAATTTTTGATAGTCCTTGATTAGCTTGAAATGGTTGTTCATATATATTCAATTAGCACATTAATACAAGCACCAGTCATAAATATATAAAACAGTTGCATCAGGGAATTCAGAAGACACAGATATAGATTGCAGAGGTCTAATCCTGTGATCACAGTTGTTATAAAATACTCTGTTATTGTTCTTAGTTATGGCTGTGGCATATTCTTAAGGTGAAGAGCATCTCAGTTTGTCGTCACTAAAATGTTACAACCACAGAAACGCCTCTTATCTCTGATCACTGAGGAAAGATGTAGCCGACTCTTGAAGTCAGCTGTCAAGCAATCCCTAGAATTTTAAGAAGTATGTCTAAAAGGAAAGCTTTAGATTGAACATATGAAAAAAAATCCTTCCATTATATAATTCAGTTTTTAATTTTATTATGGATAGTATTTGAAAAATTTTGATATAAAATATTTTCTCATTAATAACAAGATACTTTTATAATCTTGAACTTGTGTTTCAACAATTATTTGAGTGCCTGTACACAATCAAGAACACTAAATCAAAATAAATCGAAATCCTATTTTAGTTTCTAAATACGTCTGTGTTAGGACCATTCTTATGACTGAAATATTAAGATCAGGAATGTTAATCATAGCATTTGCAGTTAAAACTGAATTGGAACAAGATGAGTGAGAGTGAATTTTGTCAAGGAAGGTTTTATTGTTTGGACTCCATTAACAAAATGTACAGTAGTAAGTCCCCAAAACACACTAGAGAGGAGGCTAACCAGTGCATGAAGCAGTAGTTTACTGATTTTCATCTGAAAAACAAAACCTGTGGAGTTCAAACCTGTGATATACTATGATGCTCAAACTTCAAATATAAAATATCTACAGAATTTACAAATTGAAGAGAAAAAGTTGTTTTCCTCTGAAGGACCTTCACCCAGAATGGGAGAAAACTGGTATACCTCACAAAGTTTTTTGGTGAAAGGAAAAGGCCAGCTCTACAAAAAAAGTGAACCTTGTGAATTTGAAAAATATGAAAGTTTATATGAAAAAAGTATGAGCAGAAATGTACTACAACAATTGGTAAATCTTTAAGTCATTTCCAAGCTAATCAATACCTGGAATTGCTAACTTTAGTGCAAAAATAAATAGCAAAAACACACAAGCAAAAAAAAAAATCTATACTTCCTGTGAAGCAAATGGAAAGAGGCTAAAAAATATAAATGACACCTCTTTCCCCCAACATAGAGGCATTCAGCATATGTAGACAGAAAAACATGAAGGTTTGATAAATAAATAATAAACCAGAAGCTAGAGGAAAATGTGAATCTGGAAAGAAATAAGAAAATGCAGTTAGAATTTTCCAGAACAATGCTGCATTATTTAACATAATTATAATTCCACAACTGCATACTAAAATATTTGAAAATAATAATGCTATTTACAAAAGCATAAATACTAAATTATTTTTAATTATTTAATTAAAAAATTAAATAATACAGTGTGGTGAGTTGAACTGGTATGCCTCACAGAGCCTAGGACAGCTGCTTTTCTAGTACTCTTCTTCAAGGGAAGTGGTGGTGGGGAATAAAGTGCAAAAGCCCATGGGTCAAAATAATTCATAGTTCAAACTTACCACCACAGGCAAAACAGAAAAAGCTTGGGGAAAAGTGACTTAATTTATTGCCAGTTAAAAGTTATCAATTAAAAGTAGAATTGGATAGTGATAAACAAAGTGAGAAATAAAAACACCCTCCTTTCCTCACCATCTCAACCTCATTCCTTGTCTCCTGACTCTTCTGTCTCCCCAGCCCTTACGTCCAGCAGAGAATGAGTGGTCAGTCCATAACAGAACCTTTTCTGCACCTTCCTTCTCCTCACACTTGTGTCTCCTTTGCCAAGCAGGCTGGCATCAGTCCCTGCCTCCTCCCAAATGTTACCTGTACAGCCCCCAACACACAGGACTTGACACATGAACCCAATACAACGTCAAATGTGGCAGTGTCATAGCATGAATGAATGAATGGCTGTGAAAAAGCAAGGGGCAGCTTCTGGGTTGCTGTCTGGAACCCGGACACAGGACTAGTAGGTCTAGTTATTAATGGTCAATTTAGTATGTATTAATTTTTTTCTTATTTTTTAACCACTAAATAAATTTATATCTGGCTACACAGCTGGCAGTTTGGACATATATATGATGAGTATAGCATGCACTTACCACAGTTTCCTGTAAGAAAAGGAATTTACTGCTACTCTTGCATTGCTATTACTATTACAATTGAATTACGTGTATTGCATATATCCTGAGAGGTAAAAGAAAATGGAAGTTGGCAGGTTGAAATAATGACTTGATAGAAAAGGAAGTAGAGGGTGTTAATTTCCTCTCAGTCCTCCATTTCCATCACTCATGGTGTCTCCTTCACTTGAAAATAGGAAGGTGTTTAAGATACACAGAAAAACAAAAGCTGGACATATCAGGCCATTTATTTATCTTTCAGCATAGAACAAAACCACAAGCTCTCATATTCATTTACTGTTTTATTTTACACATGTTTTTACCTAGAGATATTTTTCCTAGTGTTTTAAAGACATTTATAATTACATATGCTAAAACATAACTGCAGAATGACTTTTACATCTTCATATTGTCTGTGAAGTATATATAAATGCCAGTAAAGTAATTGAATTTGGCACAAATGTCTTAAAAGTACATTTGAAAAACATTTTAACTTCAGAATATTTTTTTCAGGATTTTATTTCAGTGCTTGACATGAATTGGAGGAGTAAGAATACTGTTCCTCTTAAAACTTCAAACATAATGCATTGATCTTGTCACCTTTTTTACAGCTGAATATTTCCTTGCACATAGAAGAGTCTTACAGGAACTGAGACAACTATTTTCAGCTAAGTAGAGCCTATGTTATGCCACAAAAAACAAGGTCTACCACTCTATGAGTAACTTTACACTGTTTCTGTTACACAAATCTGAGACAGCTCCTTGACTGCTGCACTACTGTATATTGTCAAGTGATGTGTAGATTTCGTTTGAAGTGGAGAATTTATTAGCCAAGAAAAACAGTAAAGCACTGAGGAGCTCTGCCAGACTGAATATTGAACTGTCAAACACCAGTCTCCCCTCCTCTTTATTTATTCACTTAATTTGTATTTTACTAATTTTGGCTATAAAGATTGGCAGCAATTGGAGGAACTGAAATTAAAATGGCTCATATATAAGAAGGAAACAAGTTATTGGGGGAATAAAAGGAGGTCACAGAATTTCCTGAAAATTCCAGAACCTGGTATATTGAATAACTGGAAAGGAATACCATCTTTTTCAGAGCGTGTGACATAATAGCATGCTAAAATAAGATAATAGTATACTAAAACAACACAACATACAAATTTGAGCATTTTATATGCTTATTCTATAAGAGAGAAGTAGTCATGATAATAGTATTCAAGTAGATGAAAGGCGGCCGTGAATTTGAGGTGGATAAATTGTTTTCCAAGTCTCTTGTAAATCCCTTGTAAAATTACTTAAGCTACATTGAGAGATTCAGAAAATAAAAATACAAACACGCAAAAAAAAGCACAATCAAACAACAAAAAATCTGATACACACACAAAAAGAACCAACATTGTGGTTTTTAATGAAGCACTAAAAAAAGACATTGTTTTAAAGGAACAGCCTGGAATTTTTTGTAACATGAAAAACCAATGACCCCCAGATAATTACCTGAATGGGGAAAAAAAAAAAAAAGAAAAAAACTGACCAATAATAAGAATAAAATTCTATGGTTTTATCCATGTGTTTATTCATGGATTGCTTTTACGCTGATGCAATACTCACTAAATACCACTTTATTCTTGTAATAGCATCAAGGCCTTCCTTAATATTCTCTAATAGCATTGAGGCCTTCTACTTGACTTTTAGCAATCTCCAATGACACAAATTCCACACTTGCTCTAAAAACTTGCTCCAAAATTGATCACTTCCATAGGGAGACGGATCTTCTATACAGTCGGAATTTCCCAGAATTTTTTAGATTTGTGTTCATTAACTCTCATACTCCTACTGTCCATCTTGGAGAAAAGTTTGCCTGTAGTTACTATGATCTTCCATTAGGTAACTGCAGAAAGAAAAAAAAAAAATCCCCCCAATCTTCTAAAGGTAGGAAACCCCTTAGTTTTCGCACATGTTAAGGAAACTTCCCAGTCTGACCAATCCCAAGCCTCTGGCAGCCACACTTCCAAGTGTATAAGTTTCGTAGGTCAGTTTGAGATGCTTTGCTTAGCTAATTCTCATCAGGACAGGCTTAAAATGAGAGAAAAGCACAAAGGATATCTATTTTTAATAGCCAAGTAAAAATTCAATTTTAAAAAACTGATTTTCTGTAATGAAAGAATATTTTGCAATATGTCTCCTCTGTATTCAGCATATGTTTTGCTAATCTCAGACATAAAAGAAACTTACGTAAGAAATCCAGAACTGATTTTTAAACCAAAAATATTTATTTTATTATCACTTCATACTGTCTGTGATCTATTATAGTTATTTTTTTTTTCCTCTGACCATGATCATAAGGTTATAATCATTGCCCAAATATTCATTTTCATGTTGGAGACAGTGGCACTAAGAACTTTGTTGCTTTCTTCTTTAACTTTTCTAGAAGTTTTAGAAGAGACAGGTTGTCCCTCTGGGTATGTGTCTGTTACAAAAGCTCAGCATAATAGTCACAAACAGTGTTTTGTTTGTTTAGGGGAAAAAAAATACTGTTGAAACTATTGCACTATTTCTGCCATCATGAAACAAACAAGTAACACAAATAACTACAAATCCTGTATAGTATGTACCTAATTGTACCACAATACAGGACTATAACCCATTTCCAGATTCCTAGATACATCAAAGAAATATAAATAATTAAATAAATATTAAAATTAATCTTTTTACTGAAGTGTTTTGTTTTATTTTTTCCCCCAGTTTCTGCTTAATGCATTATTTCTGTGGATGCTGCATCACAAAGTCTGAAATGACCTTTTTCAGTTCTAGCTTGAATTAGTATATTAACAGCAGTAATTCTGCAGTCCCAAGACTGATGATGCTGTAATTTTCCAGCCTAATCATACTGAACTTCAAACATATTCAAAGCAATTCTATTGAAGTTACTGTCTCAGAAGTGTTTTTTGCAATATGTGTGAATTACACATGAGGACACAACCATTAGACAAGTGCTTGTCAAGCTCATTGGAAATGAAATAAAGGAAGATACATTCCCTAAGGTGGCAGCTCATGTGAGCCTTGCCCCAGTCTTTGATCATATTTAGACCTCATATGAGTATAAACTAGGAAAAAAAAAAAGCAAAATCTAACCTTTTAAAGTCATTGTTAGCAGCTCATGCCTGCTATTAAACTTGAGAACAATGAGTAGCTGAAATCCATGTCTCCATCTATTCACACAACCCACACACCTCCATGAACAGCTGCCATCATGCCAAAGGTCCAAGGCAACATTGAAACTGTCCCTCAGCATTTGGAGAAATCAACAAGCTGGAGTGAATGATCTGATTTTCCAAGACCCTGCTGCTGACAGTTTTAATGTCTTGCATGTGTTATTTACAGACCATGTGTATGTGGGTGAGAAAGCGAAATCATTAACAATGTGCTATACCCATCTCACTCACACCTTAGTTTTTATGGCACAGAGTAGGCTAGATCTCTTCTTGAGGTTATTTCACTCTACATTGCCTTGTGTCAACAGAAAACATCATAATACCTCCATAATCTTAGTCATTATGGGTGATAGAATTGCTGAAATTAGGAGTCCTCTGGAAACTATGTAGTCCAACCCACCTAACCCAAGATGGGTCATTTAAGTTTTCAATTGCCATCACTTTTCAATTCTGTACTTCATCAGATAAGTTTAATATCACATTATGAAAAGCCTTAATAAAAATAACATTCAATGTTCTCCTGTCACACACAGAACCAATCAAGTCATCATAGAAGACTATGTCATAGGCTAAGCATGATTTCTAACCCATAAATTCTTGCCATTAATTCCCACTCTCTTCTTGTACTACATATCCCTGGAATCAATGCAAAATTCCACAGGTGAAGTCGTTTAGTTCTTCATTTTTTCTCCCTTTGGAGATAATAATGACATTTGCCTTCTTGCAGTCTTCAGGAGCCTCTTCTAATCAACATGTATTTTCGAAGGTAATCAGGGGTCTTCTGAGTCCTGTGTTGGAAGACCATTCCTGGGGGATGATAAACTCCCAGCTGATCCTGATTTTTTTCAGTGCTTGCTTCTCCAGCTGTATTGTAATTGACACACATATGTCTATGGGGCCTGGTAAGATTCATTGCAGGTTACTAAAAGAGCTGCCTGGTCTTGCAAGAACTCTTTCCACTATTACAATGGCTTTGGGAGTCTGGAGATGTCACAGCCAAATGGTAGCTGCCAAATATAGTTTCAGTTTTCAAGAAGGGATTGTATGATTCTGTGAAGACCAAGGTGAAGGAGGGATTGAGTACCTTGACCTTTTTCTATGTTTTCTGCCACAAGTTTACTTGTTACAAGTAAACATTACCACCTCTGGACCAAAAATTTCCCTATTTTTTTCCCTGATCATAGTTACATGTAATTATAGAATAATTTAGCTTTGAAAGACCTTTAAGATAATCAATTCCATATGTAAACCTAACTCCTAATGTCACTAATGATTTTATAACTCTCATCTAAGTCCTTCTTCAGACAACCAAATTAAAGAGTAATATAGGCTGTAAAAATCTCTAGGAGTCATCTTTACTATCTCCTCCATTTCTGAAAGCCAGACCTATTCAGGTCAAGTTGATCACAACTGAGTTTAGTCAACTTTTGACTGTCTCCAAAATGATTTATTTTCCTGTAACATTTATGGGCAATTTCACACATTTTACTGCAGCTTCTGACCACTGACTTTCAACCTTTTGCTGTGTATCTCTGAGACAATGATGTTAAGATGTCTCCTAAATTTTAACTATCAGTTGTGCTCAGCAAGATGTAAACAATTTACCTGGAATTTACCTTACTTTTTTGCACAGCAACTCTTTTTTCAACCCCAGGTCCGGTTATGTAAGGTCCTCTAAGACATTCTAGCCATCAATACTATATTTAAATAACTTAATATCTTTTCCAAGCTCACAGACATATGTCAGAGTTGAGATGGCCATGCACTCAGAGTGCCTCAACAGAAACCTCAGAAGGCCTCAAGTATCAGCACCATGTTATCTAGCAGTCTTTCATACCTTTTCTATGTAGCTATTCTATTGGCAGCTCCACACAGCTCTGGCTCTTTCTCTCCTTCTTGTCTCTTCCTTCTACAGTTCCAGCTCACTGCTTCCTGTCCCTGGCACAGCCACCTGACCCTGTCTGTTCCTCATACAGTGGCTGACCTTATCTGTCCCTCACACCACCTCCTGTCCCTCCCTCCTCACAGCACGGCCAGCAGACTCCAGCTGACTCTCTACCCACTAACTCACTCTTTATCACATCCAGATGTGAGGGCAAGGCTGTTCCCACTTTTTGGTAATTAACACAGATGCAATGTATTGGAGGCAGGATTGCCTTTAGTACTATCTCTGTCTTCCCACAGACGTAACCCTCAGCAGTGTCCAGGCTAATAATGAAGATACTGAAAAAAGTTAGTCATACCAGTCATCCTGAGATATCTTTCTATTGATCTTTCTCTATTATGAGAAGTCACCATTACATTTTTCTTTCCAATTCTTTAATGAATTATTCTAGTAAGTCTGACTGTCGTGCCCCCTGATGTTTAGGGACAACACCCACACCTTGCACTGAGGGGTCTGGTGTTGTCAGCCCAAGGGCCCCAGGGACACAGGCAGGGCTCTGTACCTGGAGTTAATAGAGCTGCATATATGCTTCCTTTCTTCATGTAAAAAGATTTTGGCTGCATCAAATCCAAGTACTCTTCCATGGATGTTGGTTTTCTCTCTGTTTTTTCTGAAAATTATCCTGCGTGATATTCCTATTCAGGTTGGTTGTCTTCTAGTTAACCTGAACCACATCTATCCCGTACAGTTTCTTTAGGTTTTGCATATGCAGCCAGCAGTATTACACAGGCTGTTGACAGGAGACTTGGACTCCCTGCTGGTCAGAACCCTAGCAACCTGAATTTCACCCCTAAATGCCCTGCCTATGCTTCCCTACTCTATTGTTGCCAGCGTAGGTTAGGACTAATAGTTCTGCCTTTCAACAGCAAATGGATTTGATCGTGTTTAGTGCCACAAAATCAGCAGTCAACTTGAATAATTACCAAAATTACCGCTACAGACACCTTCTTCTGCCATCCCTGAAGATGTTCTTTTCTTTTACTCTACAATATCTCATGTATAAGTTAATAACACACTGGTTTTGAAGGATACTTATTACTCAGGTTCAGACATACCTAATAGCATGATGTGGATTTTATTCTCCTAGAGATTCCTACTCCCAATGCAAACTAACCATTTATTACACTCTCTCTCATGGTGCATGGTACAAACTCAAAATTCACCAAGGTTACCAGCTTTCAGAAGTCAACTTCAGATCTTCTTCCTCTGGCTCTTCCCATGCAAAATTGTCATGAAAACTTCACTGTGTCTTTTTGCTACTCACTACTTTCTTTAAATTTCTGAGGAAAAATATATATTTAAAAAAAAAAAAAAAAGGCAGCAGCTCTAAACTTAAAAGATGTTCAGGTACAATTTGGATTTTTAGCCTTTTACTCTCACTACCAAGACAAAGATATCCAGTTAAGTCCCATTTTTTCCTATTGTCAGCTCTGATTTAAAGGATATTTGAGGGAGATATTAATGAGAACTAACATAAATAAATTAGATTTTCTAGAACAGGAACAAGACAGTAGTTAGATGACAGCTGTAAAGGGTTTTAAGCAAGCATAGGTGTAAAGACCATTTTTGTAGTAAGAAGTCTGAATTCAGGTTAGTGCTCTATTTTCTCTTTTTTCACAGTTTAGCCAGTTTCTCTCTTGATTAGACATCTTGTCTACAGCTCATTTCAGACGTAATACTCACAATGTTTCTACTTACATCTTCCCACTCAAGTCCTTCTGTTATTGAATCTGTTGGCCACGTTATCTTTTGGTGTTTGCTCAGTAGTGTTAAACACAGTGTTATTTACCAAAGGTTCAAGTCATCAGCCATGTAGAAGATAATTAGAATATTTAAATTCTGATGATTTTACTGGAAAAAAAACAGATGCAACAGATGCACTACTGGAGATAATAAGTTCCCTGTTAAATCTCAGAGGATAATAACAACAACAAACCTGACAACAGAAAATTGAGTGCTAGAAGAGATGGAGCTGAGAGAAGGAAAAGGAAGGAATTTGGTCATGCAGAGGTGGGAAGACAACCAGAAGTTTGAACAATAATAGCTTATTTCAAGGAACTGAAATGCAAAAAGTAATCAGTTTGTGAGCTGTATAACAATTTTTTTAAAATAAACGATAATAAGTTTGTTTAATATCCATGTTCACTAAAAAATCTTTGTGAAATTACAAATAAACAATATTTGCAAAACCTAGATTTGATCAGCCTTGTGTTCTGGATCCAAATATTAAATTTCAGTGTTCTATGGCAGACATATTTTTATAATAAAATCACTAATGTGAAGCTATTTGAATATAAATATTTCAAGAAAATGCTCTTCCCTCTACAATTTGAAGTCAAACTAGTGCTAACATGTCCAATTTCATCATTCTCTGTTTAAATACATCTAAATGTCAACTGTGGAACATTCAGCACCTCTTACCTGTTCTCATCTTATGATTATTTCCTTTTCATGTGTTTCCTTATAGCATTACTTCTAAATCTAACTCAAGTTCTTATGCTAATTTATGCTAATTTATGCTAAGTAGAGCAACCTTAGACCTGTGCAAAATTATCAAACACATATGAGGATCTCAGCTGAAACAAAGTGTTTCAGCATTCTCTTGATCTGTACCAGGATACTCAGTATCTGATAAACTACTGCAGTTTTTCTGTGAAAATCATCCTGAAATATAATATGACTCCAAAGAACATAGCCTCAAGCTCATAATATATTTACGTCTATGTTTTATTTGAGCTATGGTCCTTAAAATAAAAGTAATCTGGGTAAATGTGAAGGAGCATGGTAAATATATGTCTGAAAGGACATGCTGACTCAGAATCTGTATGTAAGACCATGATCTGTAGGATCGTGACTGCATAATCATACATAAACAACTCCTACATCAAAATATATCCTTGTTCAAAGACTTCTTTTTCTTTTCCCTTTAATTTTTTTCCATTTTGAAGTGATTTCTGTGTGTTTGTACTCAGTGCAATTCACTTCCATCACCACCTAGTGTAACGATAAATGTCTTCAACTTAGTCCTCAAATGGCCTCTGTTAAAACAGCAGCACAAACATCAATTGACATTTTGAAGGTCATGACCAATCCCACTTAAAAGTAAGATTGAATAAAAGTTCAATTCATAATCCAAAAATCAAAAGTGCAGAGTTCACAAAATGTTATTAACAGCTACATTGTAGACATAATTAATTCTAGTATCTGAATCCCAGGACAAAGCCCATCTTGAGAAACCTGTATTTTATTTTATATAAGATATATTCACATTTTATATATTTTTTTGCTGCATTTACAAGTCAAGAATAAAAGTTCATGACAGAAAATAGTGTTGTTTTCAGGTATTGGTTTCTTTTTTCAGTTCTTTCCTATCAGAAAATACACAGCACCTACCTGTTAATTTTTGAAGTCCTTTCATAATGGATTCTTTAAAAGATATTTATGTCTTTATATACTGTTCATTCTTGTAAACTTCCCATAATTTCAAATTGTAATTGTCAAATTGATGCATATGAAATAGCAACGGTAGAG
Organism: Sterrhoptilus dennistouni; assembly: GCA_013397095.1. Lineage (NCBI taxonomy): Eukaryota > Metazoa > Chordata > Aves > Passeriformes > Zosteropidae > Sterrhoptilus > Sterrhoptilus dennistouni. Next base: position 93,054 of record VWZU01007463.1, read on the forward strand.
GCGAATCTAAATAAGTATGGAGAAATAAGTCCACACTTAAATCACCTATTAAGTACGCACACATCTACCTATTGGGTGCCCAATCTAGATCTTTTTTTGTTGATACTTTTAAAAAAATAGTAGTGTGTAATCCTAAACAGAACGAAATTAAACCATATTTGCTCTGATGGTGTTCAAAACCTCAGTACTACAGCATGTATTGGGAAACAAAAATTTACACCAGATATCTGTATTATTCACAAAATGAGATGGAAGGAAAGCTGTTCTCTGTGTTTATAGTTTGTAGTTTGTAGTTAACTATAGTTAAAACTATAGTCTCTTCCCTGCTATTCCTCGTTATGAAGTACATTTACTACTGTAAGAGCAAGAGACAATACTAGAGTGAGACCATAGTACCAACGGAAATATCAGAAAGAAACTTGCCAGGATAAGCTATGTTTTTTGAAGGTTTTTCTGTTTTCCTTCAAAGTACCTTATATTCTCATCCAGGAGATGCTGCAAAGCAAAAAATGACATAATTCTAAATTCCATTAAGCCATCTCATCAGCACCAATTATAGCTGCTATATAGCAGAAAGGCTTTTATTGTCTTTTACAATAACAAGTATTACTGTATTTCTATGTATTTATGTGGTCCGGTGCTGCAATGAAAAACAAACATTATAATCTGTTTGCTTGTTTGCTGTTATTCTGCCATTTTCCCCATCTTTACTTTTCCTTATACTAATTTATTAACTGCAATCTTGAGGAAGTTAGAGATTTGATAAATGTTCCCATTCTCATTTTCTGTTATCTACATTTTACCTCTGTCTTGGTATCTCTACCTTTCATATCTTTTGCTTGTGGAGTCTTAACACTCCAAGATTTCTGGTTGCCTGATTCTACTTGTGCTACAACTAATCTCTTTCTGCAAATATGCTTCATCTTCCTGAAAATGTTAAAGGATGCAACTGCTTCACTGGTGAAATTTTATCTTGAAGCAAATCCTGCTCCAAATATTAAGAGGTTGAACAAATTTTTATAGCTTTTTACAACTATAATACATCAATTTATATGTCACATAAATATAGGAAACTATAGAAATAAATTTGAGAGACATATTTTTGGTGTTTCAGTTATGAATAGATTTTATTTTGGGGGCTGAAATGCTTAATTCAAAATAGTAAATAAAATAATTATTAAAAGAAGCATTAAGATCGTAATATCTAGTTTCAGATTTAATTTTCAAAAAATTACTATCCATCGTTTGGATAATCTTTGTGGTCATGCATTAATTATTGCAGTATCAACTTCAAATTAAAGTAGTGCAGGAAAGAGAAATGTCCTATTCTAAATAAAAGAGACTCAGAAAGAATGATGTATGAAGTTTAATTTATGGCCAGATTTAAAAAAATCCATACCCAAAAGCCAACAAAAAACCAACCAAACAAACAAAAAAACCCACAAAAACCCACAAAACAAAACAAAACAAAACAAACAAACAAAACAAAACAAAACAAAACAAAACAAAACAAAAACCCAAACAACCAAACAACAAGGAGCTGGCATCCTACACTTTATTTTACAGTATGGAGGCTGTAATACGAAAGGCAGCATTAGTTCCAGAACGGAGGCAAACAGGTAAGAATGCACCTAGTATTTCTTTTATGGTTTGTGTTTGCACAAGGCATATTGTCTAGGCAGGGTTTTTTAATAACATCAGCATTTTTTTAAGTTTGATTTTTGAAAACAGACACTTCTTCAGCTAGAGTAGATTTAAGAGTGAAGAGAAAAACCCACAAAAAATGTTAGTTGATAATTTGCAGAAAAAATGAAAAAAAAATCAAATTGAATTATTTTAAAATATAAAATTAGGGCTATGTAAAATTTGGTTAATTCTGACTCTGTATTTAGGTTGAATGCCCACGTAAAACTTGTTTTTAGATTTCTCAAATCACTTTTGAACCTGGTTCCTTAGTATCTAGGGCATTGATTGTACAGGAAGACACCCAAAAGTATTTTGCAACACATGTTGAATTACAAACACTTTACAGAAGCAGTGGGAGGTATTGTAACTCAAGTAGTATTGAGGATCTTGTGAAGCCATCTGGCCAGTTAAAATTAAAAGGAAGGAAATGATGGATAGTTGATCCTTTATCCACAAATGCACTGTTTATCTCTAACCCAGTTTAACAATAATTTAAACTAGATTTAGGATGTTATGAAAGTTATCACAATTGAAAAGGAATGTGAAGCAAGAGATGACTGCAATCTGCAGTGGACAACCAGACATCTGTGATTAAAAAAAGTAACCACTTTTGCACAGTCCTTCACAGGTTACACAAAGAATGATTGCTGCAGAATCAGAGAATTTCTTCTTTGCAGAGAATGCAAAGAAGAAATTAACAAGCTCTGCAGTCCTGGCCTAATATCATCTAAGAAGAATACCAGGACCCAGGAAGATGCATTGGACCTCAGCTTTCTTTCTGGGGATGAGGAAGGCGCAACCAACAGCTTCTTAATCATAAAGTGATACCTTTGTAATAGATGTGGAGCTAAATTGACACACTGTATTATATAAAGTAACCCCATAGGTGACAGGTTGTGATTTGTATGTGTGTTATGGTAAGCCAGAACACCTATTTGTTGCTATTGTAGGATTCCTTTGGCCCGTTTCAGAAGAAAGTAACTAGAGAGTGCATCCAAAATATTTTTCCCAGTCTGTTGGTTCTCAAGTGGCAGCATTTCTCCTGTAGTGTGAGCAAGAGAGCATTCCAAATCTTGTATGCTCTAGCAGAAGTGACAAAAGGAAGTTCTTTGGAGACAATGAGGAAGGGGAGGGCCTCATACCTTTTCCAGAGTGTTGATGCCCTTGTAGGGGGCATGCTGAAAGAATAATTAGGGTATACTTTATACAATTTGCCATGATATGTAAAAAAATACTCCTATGTTTATCATCTTTGTTTTCAAGGTTATTACTGAGCAAAGAGTAAACAGGCATGAATAGAGGCAAATCAAGTAAATCTTCAAAATTGCAAAGGTTAAATCTCTGGAGTGTTCAAAATCTGTTTCTAGTATGAAGCAATTGAAATTTAAACTAATGTATACAATCAAACTGAACTAAAAAAATTAACTCTGAGATATGTTAGATCAAAAAACATAACCACGTACCATATACGAGAAGCTGAAATGCCAAAGTCTAATGACTCAAAAAATTGGCTCTTTGCAAAAGGAGAAAGTACTTTGCTGAGGCCAGGTTTGCACCTCCAAACTGAAGGGGAGGAGGAGAGGTTTGGCTGTGTGGTGGTGAAAATTTCTGATCTACATGAAATAAAGGGGGTGAGCACCCACTACTAGAGGATGAGCATGACAAACTCACTTTTTATATATAAAATTATTGAGCCCTGGAATTGTGTACCTGATAACCTGCAAGTAATGTCTTAAACAAAATTTTTTTCTGGCCGGATAAAGATCATTAATGCAGATCCTGCAGAGGTGGTGTGATGTTTTTATCATGCCATTTCCCCTCTGATAGGCACCACCAGCTCAGCTGAAGTGAGAGAAGAAAACAGCAGTCATGTCATTAAAATGGGCCATAAACTGTCAGAGATCCCTGAAGCACTCCCAGGACTATTTCTGTTTTGTGGGCTTCTCCCATCCCAATGGATAAAGTGCACCCATCACTTCAACCAATGGACATCAAAATTGTCGCATTTGAGTCTCATCACTGCATCCATGGGTAGTAATGTCCTTCCTCTCACTATTTACTCTTATGCTTTCTTTTCCTTATATATTTTCTTAAAGAATATTTTTATGCTTTTATGTTGCTGTGTTTCTATACATAATAACTAAAACAATTAAATTCCTGCTTTACATTTCAATCAAATTGTTCTGAAATAAACCTGCCATATATACATATATAAAAACACAGGTCTGTCAGTGTTGTTTCACTCTATTTTTCCCTAAGTGACCTATTAACAAGAACTTCAGTTACCCTTGCCTTCAGGTGCAGGTCATAACACCATGTAGATTGTTAAGAAACAATTTCAACACATTACTCACACAGAGTATGGTGGCCCAGACTGGATATCATCTCACAAAATGATTGTGGAATTAAATTTCTGTAGAATCTTCATTCCTCAAGCTGCTCAGAACACAACTTTACAAGACATAGAGCAACCTCCTCATCTAGCTCTGAAGTTAGATACATATCAAATTGGAAGTTAAGCTGGAAAAAACTCATGGGCTTCCCTGCAAACACTTTTTTTCCCATTTTTCTACAGATGTACAGAACACACTCATTCCAAAATAATTTGTATGGGGATCCATGTATTAAAAAAAAAAAAATCAGTAGAGACAAAAGCAATGACTAATTTTGTCTGTTTTCTTTGCAAATGCATTTCTTGTGTGGAATGGGGACTGTAGTTTTCTCAGAAACAGAAAAAGATTATGAGATCATATGCATATTGAATTTGTGATACCAAGAGCCATCAGAGGAGAAAAACTTATTAAAAAAAAGAATGGAACAAAATATGAAGCATGAAAATAGAAGACAAAGCTCTAGCAATCAGTAGACACATGAATTCTTGTAGTTTTATTTCAGGGCTAACTATATACACCGAGAACACACTATTAGTATCCATCTTGTACAAACATCTTGAATTCTTATTGCTGTTGTGTAGTAAGTCAAGATTTATATTGTTAAATGTTCATTTACAATCCTTTCTACCCACACTAAGTACCTTTAAAAATGCATCATCTGAGACAAATGATCAAGAGCTCATTGAAAAATCGTTGCACATTTGTAACTGACTGTGACTTTATTACAAGTCACAGACTATACATGACTTAAAATCTCATCAGTACAGCAGCATGCCAAGGAAAACAGTTTATATCGTAGTGCAAATTGGAGGTTTTTTGGTTGTTGGGGTTTGGAGGTGTTTTTTGTTTGTTTGTTTGTTTGTTTGTTTGTTTGTTTGTGGGGGTGTGGGGGGTTGTTTGGGGCTTTTTTAGAGTTTGAGGGGGGCCTGGTTTTTGGTGTTTTTTCGGTGGGGTTTTTGTATTTGTTTTTGTTTTTTTCCCTACAAGGTGGCTTCCTGGTAGTGATGGTCTGAACATCTCTTGGCTACAGATCTGCACAGGCTGCTTAATGAATTTTGCAGTGTCAGAAACCCCTGACTTTGCATACTGTACAGACTTGGAACTTTTATAGCAACACACACACAGTTTATGGGAATATACTTGATACATAATCTATATATATCACTGGCAATAAGTAGCAACTGTCTGTCTCAGCAGTCTATATCTCATTATTATTCATGATGGGCTGGCCTGAACAACTCTCCTTCAACAATATTATCTGTAATACAGATTCTGTTTTCTGTCTAAACCTCATTTCTAGAGCGCAGGTGTTTTCTGCCATCTCTGAATCTAGCCTTATCCATTTTCAACCTCCACAGCATGGTTAGGACTGAATGCAAACTACCATGTGTCCATGTTTCCTTAAAAGGAGGAACTCAGGCTCCAACAGGCATCTGATCTCCTCAATTAATGGTCAAGATCCCTGCGTTGTTTTGTGTGGAGGTGCACTTTTGGTTCAATGGGTTTAATGTTGTGTTACCTTTATATTTGTTGCATGTATGATGGTTCGTTCCTTGTACCCCCTGTGTTTTTCCCTACTTGGTTTTACCCTGTTACAGTTATCTGTTCATCATGTGTTATATAACCACCTGGTCCTGTCCATCACTTGGGGGCCTCTCCCTGAGTCTGGAAGATTCTAGGGAAGGTGTCAAATGATTGGACAGGATCCAGGCTGCCCCCTCCCACTTCTTACTGTATGGTTGTTATATATGTCTATTATGTTGTGAGCCACACCCCTGTTCTACCCTATTGGTCCCTGGCTGAACCCTCCCCTGTGTCCACCCCTCTTTAAAAGTTGCTGCTCTGGGGCGATTCTTGTCTCTCCTGAGGCAGATGCCACGAGGTGAGGACTCCACGCTGGAGTTCCAATAAACCCACTGTGGCCGAACCTCTGGAGAGTCCCTTCTTTCTTCCTACTGTCTTCGTTTCACTCGTGCTCTTGACCAGCCAAGTCCCATCATATTGCAGTGGTGCTGGAGCTGGCCAAGCTTGGCAATACAGGCACCACCGCAGCTTTGCAACATCTCTCCAGATAATAATTTCAAAGGCATCAGAAAACCATAGATAAAGACCTTGAAGTAATTATTTCTGACTTTTGCAGGAGTAATTTCATATATTAATAGAAGCCTGTGACTGTATTTGTGTCACTTTGTGATTTTCTCATCAGAACAGCAATAGCTCTGGTAGTGTTGGTGGAAGAAGATGTAAAGCATGCAGCTCTTTATGCTCCTTACTAGTCCACACTTAGTAATTTTGATTCAGTGATTCTGTAACTGCACATAGAAATAGAATGGGAGATTTTGGGACAGCAAGACAAAAATCATGACAGGCATCTGAGGGCATGAAAATACTCTTATTTCTAATTAAAATCACTGAAATGAATACTCATGGACTAGTCACAGTAATTGTTTTGTCCTGATCACACATTATGAAATCACCATATGGGCTGTTCTGCTGAAAGCTTTTATTTCCATACCCTCCAACTCTCAGAGTTAAGAAATAACACAATGTTGAACAAGACTCCAACAGTGCATTTATATTGGTTCTCAGCTTGGTTTTGTTTCCCATAGCATTATCATCAAAAAGGACAGTCCATACTTCTTCTACCATGAACTAAACATGGAGACTTGGATGTTTAGAAAACTTTCCCAGATACCTGATGTATAATTCACATTTGTTTTATTTCCATGTTCAATTTGTATTTTAAAAAATGAAAGATATCGGTTAATAGAATTTATATACCCTTTAGCCAAAGGGCACTCATGATCACTGAGAGGTTCCTGCTTTTTTCTTCCCTTTGGGCTCTTGAAGGAGCTGTTGACTCCATGCAGCTGGCTTGCTAAAAGCTGAATAAAGTCACAATGCAGAACATACAATCATGTTGGTAGCTTTTATTTAAACAAACAAAAAGAGATTACATTAATAATCATTTCCCGAGGATGATATCATGTGTGTCTTGTTATTCTGTTCAATGCATATGGGTAGATTTTGTTCAGTTACATAAGGACTGAAGTAATTCACATTATTCTAGTTTTAGATGAATAAGAGGGTGGTGGGTTGACCCTGGCTGGGTGCCACATGCCCATCAAACCTGCACAATCACTCCCCTCTGCAGCTGAACAGAGGGAAAAAATGTAATGAAAAGCTTGACAGTTGAGATAAGGACAGGGAGAGATCACTCATTACTGTCATGGGTAAAACAGACTCAACTTTTGGAAATTATTTTAATTAATAATCAAACAAATCAGAGTAGCATAATGAGAATTAAAACTGATCTTAAAAATATCTTCACCTCTGCCTTCTTCACAGGCTCTACTGGACACCCTCCTGAGAGACACATGAGTTGGGGAATGAGTGTTATAGTCAGATCATGTTTCTTTTGCTGCTTCCTTCTCAAGGGGAGGAGTCCCTGTTCCAGTGTCAAGTCCAGTCCTTCATGAACTTCTCCAGTGTGAGTCCTTTCCACAAGCTGCATGAACTCTTCCAGTCCCATGGGGTCACAAGTTCTACCAGGACACCAGCTCCAGTGTAGGCTTCTGTTTTTACAGGTCTCTGGGTCTTTACAGGAACCTGCTAAAATCTGGGCTTCCCACAGCATCACAGCCTTCTTTCAGTCATCCTCCATGGTCCTCCATGGGCTGCATGGGGACAGCTGTCTCATCATGATCTTCTTCACAGGCTGCAGGGGAATCTCAGTGCCTGGAGCCCCTCTTTCCCTTCTTTTCTCCCTGGCCTTGCTATCTGTATGCTCTCATATTCTCACTCTTCTCGTCTCTAACCTCTATCATTTCTGTGCCATAATCTTTTTTTATTTACCTTCTTAAATATGTTATCACGGAGGCAATACAACCATCTTTGATGGGCTTGGTCTTGGCAAGCTTTGAGTCTGTCTTAAAAGAGCTGGCATTGGCTGTCAGACTTGGTGAAAGCTTCTTGTACAGAAGCCCCTATAGCAAACCCCCATAACCTGCCCCACTAGCAAAACCTGGCCATGAGACTCCATACACAGTGAAAACAGAATCCATCATTCTGTGTTCAGAAACGCCTACTTTTTGTTAAATAGAAATTAATATTACCATAGAATTGCAAATTCCATATCTTCAGTCAACATAAATCAGCACAGTTCCATAGGGTTGAATTGAGTTATGCAAATTAACCCCACCTGATGGTTGTCCAATCTTCTGTTATAATTAAGACTGTAATCTCAAACCTCTTGCAAGATATTGTTCAAATAATGGGGAGCAGTAAGAAGTGGTGTATTTACTAATTTTAAGAAACTATATACAGGCTTTTGAACAGAGACATTCACAGATCTTTGAACAAAGTATAGATTTCTAATTATAGCAGAATTTAAAATGAATGTGTAAGTAATTATTTAATTAGCTTGCACATTCAATTATAGTCAATGAAGTATCCATATAGAAGATTAAAAAAGTTATCTCTTCCTCCTTGCTTTATAATATTTTACTGTAAAAACATTGAAATGAAAATTGTGTTTTAAACAGATAGAGTCACACTGGGATATATACAAAACACAATGAAATATGGTTAATTTACATGAAGTTATATGAGTAATTTCTGATGAATGTGTTGACAGGAAAAATATTCTTAGATGCTGAGAGGCAGTTGCTGATTTTCTGAGAATTTATTTATATAAATATATTGTGGTTATTATTTACTTTCCAGGTAATAATAAAAAATAAATTCCACAGGAGGATTGCAATTTACCTTTGAATATTTTCCCTAATCCTTTACTGGTGGATCATGATATTAAAAAATATGAAGACAGATATTTCAACAACTGAAGTATCTAGTTTAAACCTGGAAGAGGCTAAATGGTCTAACAATGTCCAACAAGTTGGTGACCCCACTCATACAGCTAGAGAGTTCCTAATGCAAGGGGAAAAAAAGAAAAATAACAAAAGAAAAAATAAATCTCTATTTTTTGAACAATTTTGAGACCAATATGGGGAGAAATTATGAGACCCCTAACATATTGCTAATAGCAGTTGGAGCAGTGAAAATCACTGCTCTCAACAGTAGACTTGCATAGAAACTTTCTTCAGGTAGTTGTCTATGACTAAACAGGACACATGAGCACTGACCTTAAGCATGGACCAAAATCAAATCTGACTTCACTGAAAGTTCTCTCTCCTGTTTGTGCCAGTAGCTAACAACCAGGCTTAAAAAATATCCTTCATTGCCCATTTCTTTTCATTTTACTTCAGCCAGTAATTTAGGCATTTTCTATTACAGAAACTAATTAATAGCTATGGAAACCATTAATTTGTCTGACAATTCTTAAAACCGATCATATTCTTTACATTCACAACATCTTTTTGAGCAAAAAATTTCCACAATTTAATGGGCCATTCACAAATCTGTATGTCTGTATCTCTCGAAAATGGGAAGTACTATGCAGATAGTAGATATTTAATTTAAAACATTATTTTTTACAATAAATCATCACAAATTATGTAATAATTCTTTTTATTCTCAATATCAAGTTCTATCAAAAACTTCCCCAGAGCATGCATCTCACTGGAAAAGAACAGGATAGTTTGTATTCTTTTGCTGTTTGTTCTCATTCTGCAGAAGATCTATAAAGTCAGGAGAAAAAACACCCACCAAGAACTGCTAATAAGCCTACTCTGTGGTTTGCTACAAAGAAATTCAGCATAAATCTTTCAAAACCTGAAAAGAATCAGATGAGAACTAAGAAAATACAATATTGGCATGCAGTCTGCAAGCACCTATACAGATACAGAAATTCCTGCTCAGAAGTGACCATGCAATTTAATAAGGCCTGAAGTTCACATCATCCTCCTAGTCTAGATTATTATGCAGTATAGTTTTCAGCCATGTATTAACAACTGTTTAGGTTTTATACTCCCTATAATGCACACATACATGACAGTTGTATCGAGAGCTAAGGGTAACTTCATGAGAGGGACAACTGAAGGTCATATTTAATCCCACAGATCCAAACACATATCTCTGAGACAAATCTTACATGCCACCTGAGAAAGACATCATTAATCCCTGTGAAACTCAAAGTATGTTATGAACATCAGTTCTAAGCAGCATCCTACTATACCTGAACATTCTACATTCAAAACCACTGATTAATATAGAAAGTTGAATTTCAGTGAGAACCAAACAAAAAAGAAACACAGAATAACTCCCTTAAAGGCTGCAGTGTGTTCAAGAACTTTTTCTTATTTATTTTTTTTTTAATAAACTCTTTGAGCTTTTCCAAAACACATGATTATTTCCAATACACCCATTTTGTACTTTCCTGGTGCGAAAAATATAATGCTTAGTGGGAGTCATCTTCATATTACCCTGTGGATACAGAGTTACATCCCAAACCTTCATTTAAATTTAAATTATTTAATTTAATTAATTTAAATTAAATTATAATTTTATACCATTGCTTTTTTACTCCTTGTAATTAGATTTAATCAAAACCTTAATCCAGCAATTTATTTATTTATTTATTAGAGGTGATAAGAAAGTGAGTCAGATTGCCACCCCTTTTCCTGTTTTTGATGCAAAACTCAGAGTTTAGTTTCTGTATTAATAGTCTTTTACACTAACTTATTTTTTATATTGATTTGTTACAATTTTTAATGTGTTAAAATTTTTAAACACATTTAAAATGCCACTTATGTTTACTTCAAATGACCCAACCCATTACACTTGTTGCTTGAGACTATGATCACACAAAAACTGAGCCAGGTCCTTAAGTCTTCATCTTTTTTGAGATATCTTAATTTTGAGATAACCACATCATGTTTAACACTTGTGGAGAATTTTGTCACTTCTTTCAAAAGCGTAAGTTTCAGTAATGCATAAGTTGAAGATAATAACAGAGACAATTCATCTTAGAAGTGAAAACACTGGAGTCCACTGAAGGTCGTTAAATGTCAACATGTAAATTCACTCCTCTAAAACAAAAGGCAAGAGCCCTTAGAGACTGGGTTTGCAAACACAGGGTGCAAAAAATACTATGATTTTTTGTTTGCTTCCAAATGTTGTTGTGTCATTTTTTCTCTTTACCTTTCATATACATTGATCTGTCTTTTTCACTTTCTGTTTGTTACCTATAAAATCCATCTCTCTTGTTCTTTCCTCCACTCTCTGCTCTCAGAGTTTTGGCTCCATTTTCTCCATGCTCTCTCATTTGGCAATGTAGAAAGCAGTTAAGTTCCCTGTAGAATTTTCTTTTTCAGACTGAACAAACCCAATTGTTTCAGCCTCTTCCTGTATTTCATGGGGCCCTGTGGCAAATGGCATAGCCTGGGAGTGGCTGAAATTCAATCATAAGGGCTGAGACAGGAGTGAATTGTAATTTAAGGCAAGAGATGCACCAGTCACTGTGAGAGATGCAGAGAATCTTTTAAGAAGAACTGATTGAGAGCACCTGCAATGGTGACAACCTCTTCAGGTGCTTCAAAAGTCTGAATGGGCTGATCATATATAGACATTCTTGCACAACCTTTTAATCGACAGGATCTGGAGTAACTCAGGGAGAGACCTCAAGGAGACCAGTATCACACACAGCACAGACTTCTGTGCTGGCCAACATGAGCTTTCTCTGAGACTGCATTTTTTTTTTCCCTAAGTGAAAAGGAGGTCATATATCACTTGTCAACATTAAACACATCTGTAAGGGAATGTGCATTGGAGTTTGAGTCCATTTACTCCCTGCACAGCCAATTTGTTATTAAATCACAAGAACAAATGTTGATATCAGAAGTGGGATACCATTATACTAATCAGATATCTGTAACAAGGGAATGGATGAACATTAGGATCTGGAAGCTGAGGCCATGGCAGAAGCTGTCTCTGGGCTGTCTCTGCGCGAGGGATATCTGCCATGATACAGGGTTGCAGACAGATGCCTAATTTCCAAGTTCGGCCAGTGAGCTGCAGAGCTGTTAATGGCCTGAGGGCAGGCCAGAGAGATGAAGCTGCTACTCATTGGTGAGCCAGAGAATAAAAAGGTAAATTTCTAAATACTTACTCAGGACATACATCTTTGCAAACTACGTGTCATCATTAAAAAATCCTCAGCAGAGAAAACTATTTGCCGTCTCTTTCTGACACAGTTTTATTTTGCCTTTTGAGATCATTTAGTAATCTAATTTGTTTGGTAGTTCAAAATTATAAATGTTAATAAAAGAATATAAAATCTTCCTATCTGGATGGTTGTGAATCGGTAAATTACATTAAAAAAAAATCTAGAGTTTTTACCTAAGGACTTCTGTTTTCCCCCAAATAACATATATATTCAGAATGTCTAATTTGCTTTAAAATATTTTGTTGTTGTTGTTTGTTTGCTTCCTTTTTTTTGCTATCAAGAATAGGTGTAACAAGTCTTCACTAAAATTTTGTGTTCAGTTTAAGGACTGTTTGTTCACTATTAGTACAACAAATTTATTTACATATTTCTGTTAAAGACGTGAGGATGAAAAAGATGAGATTCCAAAATTTCATTTTATATTCTGTAGTACATAGCATGCACTAAACCTCAAGAGGATATAGTGTTAGAATTTTATTTAGATAAGAACCTTATGTGACGAGAGGATGTCCCTGTAACTCTAAGGCCAGCTTTCTGACCTTAAAAGCCACTTTGTAATCCCTTGCTTAAGAACGTCTTGTCACACTTATTGCCACACTTATGATGTGTGTGGAAAGTGCAAGACATCACTTTTTTGACTATCCAGGTATTCAAGATTTCTTTATAGTTATATTTATGATAAAATCATAAAGGACAGGATTAAAAAATTACTTTACACATTGATTCTAACTATATTGTTATGAAACTCATTCTATCCTGGACACAGACACACCAAAAAAACAATTCTGTACAAAACCCCCAAAAGCACCAAAAAAACTTTATCTGTGATATTCTTAGTTCTTCCTCAACATGAAAGAAGAAGAACCAGATTGAAACTCACTTTCAAATTTCCAAGGCTGGCTTTGGAATTGATCCAGCTGTTTTGCTGTTATTTGCAGGAAGTAGTCGCTTCCTACCATTCCTGAAAGATTCTCTGAGGAAAAAGAGCTGCTGTTCACGTCTGTGTTGTCAGCTTTCCATTTTCTGTTGTTGTAATGCTGAACCAGAGATAGGAAATATTTAATTCATACACACTGTTACCAGCGTCACAACCTAGAATGACAGATGTTTCCAGATTTGCTACAAAAGGGAAAGAGAGGAAGCAAGAAGATATTCAGATGGAAAAATTAGTATCTTGTGATTGTATTCAAGGAATTTCCTCAGGGAAGTGTAGCAAAATAAAAGTTTAATAGGATAAAGAGTCAAAATTTTCTGTACACTTTGTTGTAGATATAGGTGTTTTTATTTTTTGGAACTGGTGGGTTACATGTGTTAAAAATATGTTGTATATCTCCTTTCTGTACCCTTTATGCCTGTTAGATATATGTCTTTTATTCTTAAGTTGTCAAAACCATTAGAAAATATTTGAAAATATTTGCAAATCTACCATACATGACAATTTGTATTTGGCTTTCCTATGTCTCTATTATATGGATTTTGACTTTAATAGTACACATAGATTTGTTAAAAACAACACTTAAAATTAAAGGAAAGTAGATTTTTCTCTTTTCTCCAATAGACTGACACTTGGTCAGTTCTACATAGTGCTTTACCTAAACTGATAAATGCTTGATTTTGTTTCCATTTCCTTATAAAAAATAAAGATAGAAAAACTTTAAATTGAGATCAGAGAACTTTCTCACCTTCACTGTAATAGTTAATAATTTGAGTTTGACAGCTTTTATGCACAGATAGTATTTTTGTATTTTAAAAAGACTACAGATTTTAAGAATATGAAGATATTATTTATTTATATCTTCTTAGAGGAATTGTACCCTAGAGAACAATTTGGACAAACATATTCTCAATTGCAAAGATTTCTTGAAATTCTGTTTTAATTAAAGTATCAAATAGCATAATATATATTTAAAAATTCATAGTTAGAACAATTCTACAAATTCCTCCAGGGAAAGAAATTAGTTTTGATACTTCTTTATTTTATAGTCATTTGAGAACAATAAATTTAACTTTTTTTTTTTTCTGCTTATGAAAAATTAAATGTTCACATGGCAGACTGTATTATTTTCTCCAGAGATCCTGGTGACCAAGTTCACATCAACTTCATGATAGAGACCAAGATATACACCACCTCATGTCTTCTTCTGTAGACCATTTAAGAAATTTGATATAAACCAAGATACTGACATATTTGGGGGAATATGTACAGGGCTTCATTACCAGAGGTTAATCTAAACATATTGTGTGATTATTTTATTTTATATATATATATATACATACATATACGTATGTATAATTTATTGAATATATATAATAAAAATATAGTGATTTTTAGAAGTTACAACAATAGTTGCTGAAAACACTGTCGATGACAGAGATGTGTTTTAGCTGTTGGTGAGCAGTGCTTAGACAGAGTCAGGGCATTTTCCACTCCTCACACCACCCCACCAGTGAGAAGTGCACAGGAATCTGGGAGGGAACACAGCCAGGGCAGTTGACCCTAACTGACAAAAAGAGTATCCTACACCATATGGAATCATGCTCAGTGATAAAATCTAGGGGAAGAAGGAGGTCACAATGGTATTTGTGTTCACAAGTGACTGTGGGATGGAACCTGTCTTTGAAGAAGCCTGGACACCTGCCTGTGGTTGGGAAATAGTGAATGAATTCCTTATTTTCATTTGCTTCCAAGTTCAGATTTTGCTTTACCTATTAATCTGTATATATCTCAATCAATGAGTTTTCCTACTTTTGGTCTTCCAATTCTTTCCCTAATTGTACTGGAACACAGTGAAACACTGCTTTGGTTTTAACTGCCTAACAGAGTAAAACCACAGCAGTCTATTATAAGTTGTTTTTTAACTAGTTTTTGTGGAGTCATTTTTTAAGAAATTGTTTTAATTAGTTATATATTTTTAAATATAAATATTTGCTAAGTTTTTTCAAATTATTTTTATTGCACATTTAAATGCTTGTTAAGGATTTTTTTTCTGGGAACAAAAGAAACATCTGTGCATTGATGAAACAGATGCATTATAAGTGTGCAATTTGAGCATGTTTCCTATGAAAAATTAATACCATTGTTTTATCATGGATCCAGACCCATTTCAGTAATATTTTATTTTTTGTTTTCTTCCCTTTGTTTGTTTCTGGTAGTGAAACGTCTCTGCTTCAGGTTGGGAAGACTGCTGTCTCTGCAGAGGGTTAAAGAGTGGCTTGCACCTCTCTAACATAATAACACTTGATTTCCATAAGTGAAGAAAGTCCTGAATGATCAATTTTACTTGAACTGTCAAGACAAGATTCCAGACAGGTTTGAAGAGTTCAGTTTCTACAAGGACCTCTTCAAACCACCTATGGAAGAAGGATTAATCAGTGCTAGGTAAAATGTTGACGTCAATCAATAAATGTGTTAAAGCAAGGCATAATTCAGCTACAGTTCAATTTTTGCTTTTAAATAATTTTTTTTTACTATCTCCAAAGCTTATAACTCCACATTCTAAGGTTAAACAGGTATGGTTGTTCAAAATGGTAAATTTTTGGTGTGATTACATGAACATAAACCCTAATGATTCCTCATCTTCATAATTCAGCAACAATTAAACACACAAATGCTTGAGATGCATATAAGTATCAGTGCATTTTCTCAAACAATTTTATTTCTACTACTAACATTTCTGCTTTTGATACTCTTCTGCAACTAGCTCTGATTTTGCTTGAGTCATCTGTGGGTATTCATTATATGAGAATGTATTTTCAAATATTTTTTTCTTTTAAAATAGGATGTATTCATCAAGTGGATTATACATGTGAAAGTATACTGATTATGTAGTAATTGATGAGTTCAATTATTTCTCCTTTTGTTGTCATGCATTTCCAAGTTCTTTTCTCAAAAAAAAAAAAAAAAAATCATAGTCTATTTTCTAATAACAGATTAATATAAAAAAAAGAAAGCATAAACTATTTCTTGTTTTAGACCTATATCTGTTTGAGCTTCACTTGATCAAAAATGACTTCACCGTATTCATTGTATTTAAATATTTGTAAAATATATGTGACACATCTTTGTTTCATTAATAACTATGAAAACTGTGAAATTACTACAAAAGCTCTTTTGGAGTTCTGTTTAATATATTAGTAGATAGGCTTTCCTAGGACAGATGTAACATTTTTCTGACATTGTTTCTTTTTCTTTTTTTTTTTCTGTAATGCTGACATATCACACCTGCTAAGCATGCAAAATTTTCAAGCATAGTAATTCCTGAAGTACCCAGGGAAACTTGATATGATGTTAAGACCTTCAACAATAATAAAGAACAATGTGTCTGTGCATACCATAAAACGACACACATTTTCATACTCCAGAAATCATGGATTAGAAACTTCCTAAGTAAGTAGACAATACTTTGTGGTTTAGAAATCTGGTTTTTTGTTTATTTTTTCTGAAGCAATAAGTGAATGCTGTGAGGAATAATTTAACCTCCAAATGGTACAGCATGCTTGTGTGTTGGCAATTAAATTGACACAAACTGTCTTAGGTTAGTTAAATAAGACAAAATTAGGAAGAATTAGGTTGCCCTAGATACCCAAGGATATACTGACAAATAAGATTGCAGACCAAAGTTTGGCTGAAGTTCAGAGATTGTGAGATTCATCCATGTCGATAGTGTAATTTCAGTATGTCCGGCCACCAAGAATAATTTAAATTTTTAGGTGAAATGAAATAGTATCTTTGTTTTCTCTCTGCTGGCTTGTGTCTGGTTAGCTGAAATAGAGAGTAGGAATTTTCCCTGTGCTTTGGTTTCAATAAGCACAGCTTATGTCAGATGAAGAGTCTCTGGAAATCCCTTCTTACAACTCAACCTACCTAACTCATATATTTGGGTAAGGATAACTGCCTTTCTTTGCTATTTTAAACACTCCCAGAACCTGCCATGTTAGGGGAATGAAATAGTCCAGGAACTGAGATATTGATGCTTACATCTCAACTTTGGGCTCATACCTAATTGAAGCAGTAATGCTGAAGAAGTAAAGTTGAAACCAAGTTGGAACACAAACATAGAATGATTATTTGATTAAATATGATGATAACTCAGAAAATAACCAGGAAGGAACAGGTGAAAATTATACTCTAAATGTAGCAAGGCTAATTTAAGGTGTGAATAGTAGTACATTTCAATTCCTGCTTCTAGGAATGTCTATGCAGTGCTGTAAAAGTCATGTGGAAAAAGAAATTATCCTATCTACTTTTTAAATCCTTAGAGGGCAAAAGTATAGATGAATTTCCATGTATTTAATTCTCTCTAATGATGTTTTCTGCACTGCAATAACCATTAAATATCTTCCTTACAGAGATCAGTATAAGAAGTCCTAGAATTATAAAGAAAACACTTTGCTTCAGGTAAGCAAAGAGGGATTCCAGAAATTCTTCATCTGTAGATTCCCAGGGTGTGCTGTTCCTTCATTTTGAGTGGTTTACAGCAGTACATCAAGTAACAATAGCACCATAATAACTGCTCTGCGTCTGTCTTGAAATAACACATGCTCTGAGAAACAACCCAGCAGAAGCAGAAGGTGCTTGGAAAGATGTCAAACATGTAGGCTATAACACAGAGAGGAAAATAAAACAAAAAATCATGTCCACTACTGAAGGTTACTTTCATGAGTTCAGCCACACAATGCTGACTTTAATTTCTTAAGACCGTATGAAAAAAACAATATTTCGCTTCTGTTAAAAATGTGACAATTTCAGCCATTTCATCCACCATAATATTTTAGAATAGAACTGAATATACTTGTTTACAGTATTAAGTTTCCTTTATTGAAACCCTAAATAAAAATTCTATTATGTCATTTGGTATTTCAAGTATGCCTAATCAGTTTTGTTGCTATGGTTACTGTCAAATACAGTTTTTCAGAGGATGGAACAGAGTGTATATGAATCAGGTAGCAAATCCTCTTTATGTGTGTATGTATGCATGTATCTGTGTATCTGTGTATCTATCTATCTATCTATCTATCTATCTATCTATCTATCTCATGCAAAAGATGCTAGGGCAGTATTTCTAAACTTCCAGTTGCTGAACTCCTGTGTAATCTTTCATTTAACTACATGCTAGACCCAGCTGGGATTGTCCCAGGAATTGCTAGCAATCTTCCTCTCAGACAGAGTGTGATCACTCATATAATCCCATTATTCAACTCACAACTTAAAAGGTTCACTTGCTTTGTTGCCCTTATCTGGACATGGTCCGGCAGCTCAGTGTCTTTTCTCTAGTGAGGGTCCTAAAACTGTGCACAAAACTCGAGGTTTGGCCTCACCAGTGTCTAGCTCAGGGGAACAATCACTGCTCTGGTCCTGCTGGCCACACTATTGATGATACAGGCCAGGATGCCACCAGTCTTCTTAACCTCTTGGGGTCACTGCTGGATCATGCCCATGGAACTGCCAACTTGGACCCTCAAGTCCTTTTCTGTTGGGAGATGATGAAATTATTCTATTGATTGAAAATAAACATACCTGGTGAAATAAACATAGCTGTTGCCAAAGTCACTCTGTTATTGGGTCCTGATGATCTTGACCAACTTCTCCTGTGGCCTTCCTCTACACCCATAAGGCTCAATCCATTTAAAAATAAAAAATATTATTGACCATCCCGATAAAGGCTCAGTAAAGTGGGAGAAATTGTACTGAACTGAGGCATGTATCTAAAGTGATTTCTTTCCATGAAGTTTAAAGCAGTGTAAGCAATGGAAAGATTCAGGTGCCTTAAAGGAAAAAGTAATTCTGCAGCTGAACTCATACAAAAAGGTCCTTAAGTAAGAAGGTATAGATCTCCACTTTACTGAAGTTTAGGACTCTTTTTTACAAAGTCATGCCCTCTCTACTCCCCAGGTGTAATTCAGTAATTACAGTAAGCTCCATCCTGTTGAAAAAGGAGTTTCAAAGTGGAAGATCTAGAAAAAATAATGGAGTAGCAAGGGAAAAGTACAGAAAAACACACTTCTAAGCTGCTTGTACTACAGACTTCTGAGTCTTACAGGTGTCAAAGGGTAGTCTAAAACACAGATCTCTTAGATGCTTTGTGATGTCAATAGGATAATCTCAGGTAAAAGGTGGCTGCATCCTTAAGCAATGAAAGCCTAGCAGAGCCAGAAGCCAGCTCTTTCAAGGATATTTTAAGAATAAACCCATGCATCTTTTCAAGTTATCCTCATTTTTAAACAACTTTAAGAAAAAATTATGTTTTCCAGGCTTGTTTCCCATGTTGTTTTTGTTTGTTTTTTTGTTTGTTCGCTTTGCACAGAGTTAAATTACAGCACACCATAGAGAGCAATTTATAGACTTAAGCCAACTGGAATAATACACACACAAAAAAATGAGGCTACCAAGGTCACTCTTCAATGTCAATATCAAGCACAATAATGATTGTGCTACAGGTAAATGCTTTGTTTCTGCTTGTGGTGCATTTTAAACAATATCCCAAAACTAGGGATACTGGAAGACCCTGCCCAATCAGATATACGTAATGAGTCATTGTTACTTGTTCATGAAGTTTTTAACCATAAAGTTAATGGTGAAAAATATCAGTGACAAATACTGTCTTTCTGTTCATTCTCTCATTACAGTGTTGGAATTATTAGACCATAAACAGAGGCAGGAAAGAGCATATTTTTAATAACTGGATATTTTTCATTCAGTTCAGTTATAAGCTGTTTGTGTTAAAGGAAAATAAATCCCAACTCTCTATCAGAATGATTAGACATATTTTTTAATTTAGACTTTGCCTCTGTGTAAATATACCAGACACTTGGGTGTGGTTCATTTCTTGTCCTGTGTATTAAGGTTATTGAAAGGATCACTACTGCTACAGATAAATTGCAGCTACCATTTCATGGACCTGAATCCTGACTCCATTACGTCTGCAATGGTACTTACTTGTATGTATGTCTTCATACAACTAAATAAAGCTTGGAATTGCCATTTTTAATTTTCAGTGTTCTTTTTGCTGACCATTATTTTTTTTCAAACTAATTAAACTATGACCATGACTTCCAATGCCAGTCTTCAGTGCTAGGATCTTAAGTGAAAAATGGAACTGTCAAAATTACCAATATCTTCTCTGGACCAGACTGGATTTCTTTGAAGCACTTGGCAGCCAAGTTTTCTCAAAGGACCTGTACTTGCATAGAGTATCACTCTTCCCCAGTGATTTTCTCCAGCTGGAGGCAACCATGTAATGAGCACAACAATCCAAAATTTCTTTGATGTCAGGATGAAGGAGGCTACAGCATGCTGGTGTTCATCGCTTTAAAAAATGAGGGGCAAATAATGTGTAATGGACTAACTGAGCAACTTTTGTACAGATCATCTCAATACACTTCTGTCCATACCCACAAGAACACTCATAAATGCACTTTTTTGTTTTAAAGAGCTCACAAATAGATACCAGGTACTAGAAATTTTTAACAGAAAGACATACAGCCCCGTTGGTGAAGAGAATATGGAATTATATGGTTGACATTTCTTCATAAAGTCAAATCCAAGTCTTATTTAAGTGTAAATACAGGGCTTTTTGTTTGGGCAGAAAATACCTAGACTATCACACCTAGCATCACCTTGGGGTTTTTTCCCCTGAAGAAACAAGAATGTATTAAAAAAAAAAAAATAGCCCTAATAGCTAATATAGCAGTAGATACATTAAAAAAAGAAAACAAAAATAGTTGCAAGCAAAAAAAGAAAGAAAGTCACTGTAGCAATTCTGGGAGCCATTCAGCATGAAAAGTTTTATTATATAACTCTCCAGCCCATTTAGATAAATCCCTGTTTAAATACTGAAGTAAGTCAGAGACTAATGAATTTCATTGTGATCATATGTCACTGCACAGATCATATATTTTATTTTTTATCTTTGCCAGATATCATACCGCTGTAAGATTTTTTGACCTTTTAGTAAATATAAGCAGTGATCTGTATCTATCTGCTATCTATAACATTATTTGCTATCTATTTGCCTTCTCTTGGCTCACTGGAGAAAAAGCAAGTGTTGAGTTTTGAATGGGGAGTGAAATTCAATTAAAATTTTTGAAAACACACAATTTTCCTCTCTAACTTTTCATATTAATTATTACTCAGTTAATAGTCTCAGTGGGAAAACAATTACTGGATTACCCAAATGTTTCAGCAGCTGCTTGTCCAAATTTGAATCTGTTACCTACCCAGAGTCAGTGCTGCTGCTATTTTCTCAGTGCTGCCCTATGAAAGGACAAGACTCAATGGGCATAAACTGAAATAGCATAGATTACTTTTAGGGTCAGAAAACATTTTTATTATGATGGTGATCAAACACTGACACAGGTTGCCCAAGAAGGCTGCATATTTTCCATCATTGGAGATATTCAAAACCTGTTTGGAGAAGACACTGATCTTAGGCCTGCTGGTCTTAGGCCCTATTTTCTGTAAGGACATGAGAAAAGGTGAGCTCCAAAGTCTCAATTGTCCTTTGATTCTGTGATATCCTATAACAATTATACTGTATTAAAAAAAAAAAAAAAAAACAAAAACAACATAGCAGACCTCTAGCAAGCAGAAGCAGAGCTACTATGACAAAAGCATATTGTATATATATGAATATTTATTATTTGACAAATAACCGATCAGATTTTTCTAATAATCTGGCATTTATACAGCTCGAAATCTGTTTTTCTGTCTGATCATATACCAGAAACAAAAATGTAGAAAGGTAGCCTTTTTTTATTCCCTTGATTCAGGTAAAGAGCATAATTTATTTCTCCCCCAAATGAGAAGAGCAGGAAAACTGAGTAATACGGTCTGCAGCACTGACCATAAGCAAGGAGAAGATTTCCAGACAAAGATAAATGTGGAAGGCTGTGCTTAAAAAGAATTTTCTGTAGCAGTTTCAAAGGGCCAGCAAAGTACATTCATCACCCCAGAAACACCAGCAGAACAAGCACTGTATTTTATGAAGTGTTCAGAATAATTGAGTGTAACATTCAAGCTGAGCTGGTTTTGTATGTATCAGGTAGTGAGAAAATGAAGCAGAACTTAACTACACGTGAAAATGATAAATGACAGGAGATTTTGAACCTTATCTTTTATCTGGACTTGCTACATATATGTATGTGGGATAGTGTCCTCATAACCCACATGACAACTTATTAGCACTGCTTGGACCCCTGCATATCCATTCCACTCATATCTTTTACATTAGCTTCCATGCAGCTGAAGGCATTAGCTTGGGAATGATCTGTCATTGATGGTCTTTGGTGGGTGCCAAGAGGTCTGTGATTACAAAGAAGTCCTAAATTGTGTACAGCCTCTAGTAGAGCTTACCAAAAGCTTGCAAAGAGCGAGTGCTGTGGCAGCTGAAAACAAGAGGTTAAGTGGTCCTAGCCTATCTGCAACCAGGAACAGAACCACAACCCAAGAAAGAGCATTATATTTCAGACACCCTGTGGGAACGTGGAAAATGCAATGCAGAATTTCTTTGTTATGACTAAGCATAACATAGCTCAATTTAATAGACACAAAGTTAAACTGAGCTGATGAAATGTGTCCCCCTGTGCTTCTTGCTGAGTCAGTGCTTTAAATGCGAGGTATGATATGCTAGAAAAGCTGTTTCCTTACTGCAGTGTGTCCCTTGCCAGTATTTTGAAGGAACCAATGAGTGAACTGAAAAAATTCCCTCAGTCTGGTGGTACAGTTTGTTCAGGGCAAAAATCCTTTGATGATAAGAGCTATGATTCAAGTGCAAAGGAAAATTGCATAATTTTACAGTTTTTCATATTCTTTAACATAACATGGATAGAAAGAATGAAATGTCCTCTGAGATTTTCTTCTAATCTGTCCCTGATATAGTCCAGTTTTAAATAGGTCATTCTTCTCAGTTTAATGCAACTAAAAATTTTTTTTAAAAAAATGGAGATCAGGCAGTGAATAAGTCAGTTGCAAATATATAAAGACTGCTTCTATAAAAACATGTAGAAAGGAATGAAAGAAAAAGTATATATATATATATAAAAAAAAAAAGTATTTTTATTCTCCTCATGAGAAGGATGTCCACTTCATGGGATTAAAAATCTGAAGGTCACAAAAATAAATGGCTGATACTCTCAATATCTCATTACCAGCAAAATAAACAAACTATATAATTCGAATGTTATTCTAATTAATTTTTACCCATCCAGATTATGTAATGTATATAGAAAATATTTTGTAGTAATACAGATAAAAAATTATACAGCCTCCCCCATCGGCAATTCTGAATATGTACATCTTTGCTCCAGTGTTGAAATCACTGGACTTTTCCACTCTGATTTTGCACCTGAAGGTTGACAGTGTCAGTCATCTGCAAGGTTGCAGGATTTGGGGATGTGATCATACCTTACCAGTACCTTGAACTGTGTGCTGGGAGGAGTGGAGTGGTGTGCCTCTAGGTACAGCCCCTTGGCAGAGTCCTCTCCCTGTATTGGGACAGAATTCCTCCACCCCATCAGCTGGCAGTCAGTGCTGTTGGTGGGATACATCTAGACTCCTGAGCATTTAACAGAGACTATAAATATTATTATTTTGCTTTGAATATGCCCATGATATAAATCCACCTAATGGAGTTATAAGAAAATTTTCCTGTTGCAAATTAAAGTATAAATTCATATTGCAACTATTACTACTAAAGTCAGTGACTGGAGACTAGACTAGATGGATCACTTTCTCAATTAAGTGTGACAGTTTTTATATTCTGGAGGTTTTACTTCAGAGATAAACCAATATTTCATGCTCTAATTTAATTTTTAAGGGGAATTTTTTAATTTAAAATGTACCTCCTAGTATCCATTCAGTTCCCCAGTATACTTAAAAGGAGAAGATTTTTTAAAAAATTAAATGTGGTATGTGTATCATGAACACTAGAAATAAAATAGTGTATATGAAAAGAAAGTTTGCCACAATAGCATGAAGAACTTACTACAGTTGAATAAGATTTTCTTTGTATGGTGACATTTCAGCATATAAAGTTTAAAACAGTATTTTGCATCTGTATAGTTATTCTGTAATTTTAGCAAGCAAATTCAGGGGGGTAATTATGGCCAAACACTGTTAAATTGAATATCTTTGCTCTAATGTCAATATTGACTTCAGTCAGTACTTGAATTTAAGAATATTTTTTTCTGTTGTCATGTTCTACTTTTTCTTGGCTGTTTTGTCCTGTCCCAAAAAGCATTTATTAACACCCGCCTAGGGAAAAAAGAAAAATCATGAATCTTGTAAAAAACTTCCTCTTCCCTCTAACTTTTTATCCATATAAGCAGCAAGAGCTTCTAAAGATTGATCTACACACTCTAAAAATACTACACAGAAATGTATTGGTCAGGGCTGAACTAGATAGCAAAGAAACACTAAGAACTGAGTTTTGTAGCTGAGCCACACTTTCTTTCCCACCATCACAACAAAGTGGTAAGGCTTAGAAATTGGTTGGCAATGAACAAGTACCATGGACAGCAATTATTTTCTTACTTGCCATGTGTAGTCAAAAAGAGTCAGCAGTCCAGTAACATGTTGGATGACTTAAAATTATCCAGATAAGGCAATCTAAAGTCACAAGCTAGATGTAGCGTGGAATTTTCATTCTGTGGAATTCAGATTATAGAACTGGGGATACACAAGCCCTCCAGCATGTTGTGGGACTGTTGAGTATAAACAACAATACTCGGAATGGACTTTCCAATGCTACTGGTACATATTTCATACCACAAAGTAGAATTGAGTGGGAAATCACTGCAGCTGTGGTTTGAGAGTCATATATCCAAGTGAAAAGCTATGCCCCTTGGCATTAATAACAGCTGGAGGATGGACAGATTGAAAGCAGCCCTGCTGAGAAACACTTAGGGATTCTGGCAGATGAGAGGCTGGACATGAGCCAACAGTGTGCACTTGCCTCTAGAGCAGCATGGCCAGCAGATCAAGGGAGGTGATTCTTTCCCTCTACTCTCTTCTGGTGAGACCCCACCTGGAGTGATGTGTCCAGATCTGGGCTCCCCAGCATGAAAGAGACATGGACCTGTTGGAGCGAGTCCAGGGGAGGGTCATGAAGATGTTCAAGGGGCTAAAACACCTCTGCTGTGAAGATAAGTTGTGAGAGTTGAGGATACTTTGCTCAAAGGAAAGGCTTCAGGGAAATCTCATTGTGGTCTTCCAGCACTTTAAAGGGACCTACAAGAGCTGAGAGGGACTTTTTGCAAGGGTATCTGGTGATTGGACAAGAGGGCATGGTTTTAATTTGAAAAATGGTTAGATTAAGATATAGGTAAGAAATTCTTTACTGAGAGGATGTTGAAACACTAGGCATTTTGCCTGGAGTAATGATAGATGGGGCATTCAAAGTTAGGCTGAAGGGGGTTCTGAGCAACCTGATGTAATCAAAAATGAGCCTTTTCATAGCAGGGTGTTTGAACTAGACAACCTTTAACAATTCCTTCTATCTCAAAATATTCTACAATTCTCTGAATCTGTGATTCTACTCTTTTCAGTTCTGCTTCTGGAGCAATATAACAATTTTCTGTTTCCAGCTTTGGTCATAATAGCATAATTTATGCTTAGTGGCATAGAGCGTGAGTAATTCACTGACTGAATAATTCTTTATTTTTCATATTGTATGTAATTTTAATCCACAAAGAAATCTGTTGTTTGAAAGGCACCATAGAAGAAAAGCACTGATCAACAAGTGTAAGAGAGCAAGAAGTGGAGCTTTAGATTAAGCACAAATTACTGAACTGCAACTAATGCTAAACTTACTGCTAGCCTTCCTTAACTGAGGCTTTAATTAGAAGAACAAAAGGAGTAAACAAAGTACTTGATTTGACATTCCATTTGAGATGCAGTACAGTACCGTGGTCATGTAAGTGAAATGAAAAAAAAAATTTCTAAACTTAGAGTATTTTCTTGCAGATAAGAATTGGTGCAATAAAATTTCATCAGATGAAAGGAATAAGGCTGAGCTTTCCTAAAAAGAAGTTACAGTGTGTATTTAAATATGCATCAAATACCCAGAAAACAAAGGAAAATTAAGCCACAAGTAGTGGCAGTTCATTTTGTTTGTGTATATGTATAAATGGGAAAGTCTTTAATCGCATCACCTCATATAGAAACAATTCCACCCTCGTCCTCACATTTTTCTACATGTGACAAATATCTTTTCTTTATATATAAAGATTACTTCAAAATATATATTTAAGAAAGGATATAAGCTTTTCTGTGGTGCTTCTTAGAGATAAGTTCGTCACAAATATTAAGGAATTTGTCTTTAGAATATATCTATTAGACAGAATTAAACTCATTCATAGTACCTTTTCGATTATGTTTTTAAGAAGGGGAAAACTGCTGCACTGCAGCAGCTGGGACAGAGGAGTAAGAATATGTGAGAGCACAACTGCAGTCACAAGGTCTTTGAAGGAAAGGGAGGAGCTGTTCCAAGTGCTGGAGCTGAGATTCTCCTGCAGTCAGTGATGAAGATCATGAGGCAGCTGTGCCCCTGCAGCTCATGGAGGTCCATAGGGGAGCAGAGATCCACCTGCAGATCATGGAGTAGCAGGTGGTGTCTTTCTGGATGTGTCCTCAAAGAAGATATGAGCCCATGGAGAACCTCTGCTGAATAAGGTTCATGACAGAAACAGTGGCCCATGAAGGAAACCAGTGCTGGAGGAGGTTGTCTGGTAGGAACTGTATGCACAGGATGACACATCCTGGAGCAGTCTGTGAAGGATAAGAAAAACTTGAGCTATTTGTGAAGATCTACAGCCTGCTGGAAAGACCCATATTGGAGAAATTAATGAAAAACTATCTCCCATGGGTAGGATCCCATTTTGGAGCAGAGAAAGCAAATGAGGAGAAAAGACTGGCAGAAAGAGACTTTGGTAAAGTGCTCACAACACCCATTCCCTATGCCCCTATGATGGGAAGAGGTGGAGAATTTGGGAGTAAAGTTGTTGTATTAACACTATAGAAACTTGTGAGAGAATAAAGTCCTCTGCATTAAAGCTGGCCCTCAGAGATCAGAGAGGCTGGGTGCCTCAATTTCTGATTATAGACAATTTTGTACTGCCAGCCTGGTTGAGTCCAATAAGAAATTGCACAGTCACAGATCAGAAAGTGCGGGGTGTTCCCTGTTTGGGCTCCTCCGGGGCGACTGGCTCTCCCACCGTTGCCGGTTTCTGTCAGCCCTGCACCTCCCACAACCTGGGGTTCTTGCAGCCAGACAAGCAGCACCAAAGCGAACAAGCAGAGAAGGACGAGAAGGGACTCTTTGGGGGTCGAACACAGAGGGCTTTATTCCCTGGGTCGAAGGTCCCAAAGATACCCCGAACCTCAGGTGGCATGAACTTTTAACTGGGGGTGGTACAGTATGGGAGGATAAAACATTAACCAATGGGGTAACAACGAGGCGTGGCTCTTCAAACCATTACATCAACAATAGCCAATCACAACGGAGGGAGGGGGAAAGCTCATGGCCCCGTCCAATCATCCCCTGCCAAGTGGCGCACTTTCGGGAAAGAGGGGAGAGGCTTGAGATGATGGACGGAGCCGGGGGTTATGTAATCAATGATTGACAGATAACTGAAAACTGGTAAACAACTTCGGGTACAACCATAAGTAGGGGAATAGGGGGAAACAGGACCAAACCAACAAGAACAGATAATATCAGAAAAGTCCAACTGGAACTGCAATTCACGCACCCACAAGAAAGAGTGCAGTTCACCAGCTCTATACTACAGGTCTGGCCGGGTTCAAGAAGAACTTACACAATCCATATTTACAAACAATAGAGTTTATGGGAGCAACAGGAAGGCAGGTCAGGATTGCAGGATTACTCCACAATGACAGACTGACTTCGGAAGGCTGAAAATGACTTTTCTATTTTTGGGATGCGTCTCCCTTATATACTATCTTATATACTATTTTACACAGACCAGTTCGATTGGTGAAACAAAGACAAAATTCTTCAATCACATTGGTCAGACCAAAGGGACATTAAGGAGAGGTTGCTTCTAGGAAAAAGAATGAAAACATAGGAGCAGTTTACAAAAACATGTCTCTTGTTTACAGAAAATTCCCTGGGAAAATAATTTCAGAAAACCAAAACATGTCAAGCACAAAACCAAGGCTACAAACTATAGAGCGTTAATAGGTGTTGTGACAGAATGTATAGCAGTAGAGATCTAATAATGAGGTGATAGACAGACAGAGAGATTACCAAGTCTTCTCCAATGCAGTTGGAAGCACAAAGCTCACCTAGAAATGGCCCTTCAGGGGAGGAGGAGAGAAAAAGTCTGTTGACTGATCCTGAGCAAGCAGAAGTGTTTCCCGCTGTCTTTTTTTGCCCCAAGCCCCCTTCTATACTATAATTTCTGTCCCTTCCCAAAGGGGTGAAATAATCCCATGTTATAGATGGAGTTTTGGGGGTGGTGGTCTTACATATAAGGCCTGTTCTTTTCTCTTTATTTGCATTCTGAGGGGTGTGAATGTTAACATGCAAATAGAACTTAATGAAGATCTCAGCTTCTTTCAGTCAGAATTTATAGTTGATTGAAGAGGTAGAATAAACTCTTTGATCCTCCTACACCAAAGGTGGCAGTAAAAGCTCTCTGACCTTTGTCACAGTCTTTCCATGCACCTTTAACTCCTTAAATAACCAGATTTATAACAAGGCTTGCTTTTCAGGTGAAAGAGGAATAAGGCCAAACATTGGTAGAGATGTGTGGGTCCTTTTCTTTGAGCTTTCACTTCACACCATTCTTCAGTTTTTAGGACCTTGCTCAAGCCAGGGGGACCAACTCATGCTCTTTTCAACCAGCCTTCACTAATTCTTCAAATTACTCACCAATTTAAAGGCCCTCTATAGAAAATGTGACAATTTACCACAAAAGTTGAACTCAGGAAGACAGGAAGGGGGAAATGTGCAGCTTTTTACGTTTGTTCTTATTTCTTATTATCCTACTTTTATTTGATGGTGAAATATTAAATTAATTTCCCCTAGTTTGGTCTATGTTGCCCATGACAGTAATTTGTAAGCAATCTCTGTCCTTGTCTTTACCCACAAGCTTTTTGGCAGATTTTCTGCCCCTTACCCAGTTGAGGAAGAGAAATTATACGAAGGCTTTGTTGGCACCTAGTAGTCAACTCACCACAATTATACATATAGAAACCTTCATTCTATAGAGAAAATATTGAAATAGAGTGATGAATAAAAAACTTGATAGCCTAGCCCTTGATTTACTATGGAGTTTTTGTTTGACACTTTCTGTTTGTTTGTTTCTGAGCCTTAGCATTCTAACACTGCAATATTTTCCAATTACACTTCTCGTTCAAAGTGCATTTTAAATGCTTAGTGGTTTTGCTTGTGGGAACCCTGATTTTCAGTTTAAGCACCAGGGAATGAGAAATGCACAGTTAATGATCACCTGTGAAGAGTTATATTGAAATAATTTGTTCAGCATCACATTAAAAATCTACAGAGGAATCGAGGAAATAATTGAACATTCAGTGCTGACATCCAGGTGCCTCAGCCATTTTTTTCTGAGTTGTATTCATTCACTTTGCAATTTCAATAAGAAAAGAGACTGGGTACTGATAGCACTTAGAGCTATGCTGCTTCAACAGTCAAACATGGATTTCATTTGTGTTGTCACAGTTTCTAATGTTTCTTTGGCAAGATTAGCAATATAACTTCTTTTTTTCTTTCTTCCTAGAGGTTTAAAGCTGTTCTTACCAAAGAATAAATATACCGTTATTTGAAATAATTTAGCTCCTCTACAGTGGTTGCTTGCAGGGTGGGATCTTTGCAATCACTGCAGACACCAGCTGTAGTAAGTAAGGCAATTGTGAGCAGCAAGAGGCAGCTTTGTGTTAACACTTTATTTGTGTGGTGAATGAACGCTGGAGGGAGGGGGTCTGTTTCTTGTCTAGAAGTATTTTTTGTTTGGTTTGCCTTGTTTTTATACATACTAACTCACTTACTGAAATTTGACACAATGAGTAATAGCCATACTTGGCCCTGTGGTAGAATTATTGATTCTGAGGAAATCCTTTAGTTAAATGCATACCTGAAGAATGGTCTACATTTTTCTCATACAGACTTGCTCAGGAATTTGTCCGAAATTAACAAAAGGCAAACTCTCCATTTTTATAAAATATAATTTTAAATGATTACAGAATTATATTTATTATTGCATATTAAACTTCTACTTCAAATCAGAATGAAACAGCCTCCCCTTCCCCCCCTCATGCTTCTGATTCAAAACAAGAGAGAAATTTAATCATTCAGAGTAACTTTCATTTTGTTGTTCTGTCCCCTCTCAGAGGCTAAAATATTTGGAGAAAGTGAGAGTACAATCCTATTCAACTCCCACCACCAAATCACATTCCAGAAGTAATTGCTAGGGTTTTAATCTGATAGTACGTGGCAATTTTATAACGATCATATGTGAAGAATAGCTTTCAAGATATAAAACATTAGTAGAACTAGGAGGTTTTTTTGAGCATACTTTGAGGCTTATTTCTGATCCCAATATAACATGATGCTTACCAAAACCTTTTTGTAAAAAAAAAAAAAGGCAGTCTTTTTTTTTTCTTTTTTTTAACAAACAAACAAACCAGAAGAAAAAAAATATCAAAAAAACCTGTTTTAAGTACTTATACAGGAAAAAATAACACATTCTTGAACCTTTCTCACATTCATTTTTTCTGATTGTCACTTCTCCTAGTTAAAAGCCCCAGACAAAAATGTGATATGCAAAAGTGAGTTCTTCTTGATTGTTGAAGTCTTACAGAAAGTGTCAGTCAACCTCAGCTGTAAGGGTTACTCAGCTTCTGGAAGTAGCACACAAGAAACATGAGACAGTTCTTTCATATAGCAGCAGATTCAACAAAAGACTGCAAAAAAGATACAAAGGTGTCCTGCAACGTTTACTGATACCTCTGTTTAAATGAAAACACTTCACAGGAGTAAAAACATTCTGTAGAAAATGACGTTTTGAAACTTTGCCATGAAGTTAGGAAGGTATGTTGTATCTTTTTATTCTATCAGATACATCAATAAAACATTTGCCTTCAAGAGAATACACAGAATATCACATTTATTTGGATGATAATAGCTAATCATCATTTATTCTTGAAGTATTTATTTCCTGTGGTTTTTGTATTGTTATCTAGAACTAGAACCAGAGTTGAACATACAAGCAATTATAAAAAAAATTCTCCAAGCTCTATATTCTCTTATCTACTCAGATTTGAGTAGAATTCATATGATGTGTAGGTGCATTTAAATAACTCTGTATCACTGTCCTTTGTGGGCCTGGTATTTCTGATTTCTGAAAGATTTTTAGTCTGCTAGCAGCTGCTAACTTTTTCCCAAGGAAAATTTTTCAAGGAAGTTTCTTCTCAACTATCCTTTCTCAAAACAATCTTTTTCCAAGTGGTGTTTTGCTGTTTCTCTAGTTAACCAATATGATTAGAAAGGTGTCGTTCCTATTCACCAATCATGTTAAGTCTGTATCGGAACACCTTATAAAAGTTAGTAAGAATTAGACAATAAGACCTTCTTTTTCTATGCTTTTTGCCTTCTGAAATACTTGGAGTCTTTCTTTTGTGTCCTACAGTGACAGTCCTTCACAATATTCTTAGAAGTTAGGTGTTCATTATGGTTGTAGCTATGTACCCAGAAACAGATGAACCGTGGGTGTCATTTGCAGTCCACAACAGCTTCTCACTGACATTTCTTTTTCCTCAAACATTTTCCTACACCACCATGGCACCTTCCATGGGCTGCCATTACCTCAGAAGGGTATCCAAATCTTGCATCACAGAGTCTGATACAGGCTGCAGTGTAGATATCTGCTCCAGTGTTGTCTCCTCCAAGGGGGATGGTTCAGCACCAACAGCACCTCCTCCCATGCCTTCACTTTGGTTTCTGCAGACTTTTTCCTCACGCTTTTGCTTTTTTACCTCCCTCATTCCTCACTGCCCGTGCAGCATTTTGCCAGTTCTTAATTCTGTT
This sequence comes from Sterrhoptilus dennistouni, assembly GCA_013397095.1. Lineage (NCBI taxonomy): Eukaryota > Metazoa > Chordata > Aves > Passeriformes > Zosteropidae > Sterrhoptilus > Sterrhoptilus dennistouni. The sequence goes on from VWZU01007463.1 coordinate 125,321, forward strand.
TTCCTGACAGTGCCAGCACCATGACTTGGCACAGCCATGCCCTGAGGTGGGTTGGTTGGAGCCAGCTGGAACCCTCTGTGTCTGGCAGAAGGCAGGCTCAGCCATTCCTCACAGAGGCCACTGCTGAAGGCTGTCTGCTACCAACACCTGGGCACTGACACCCAAAACTACCTCACAACACAGACAGTCATTCTGGTGAACAAACCTGCCAAAAGAGGAGCAATGTCAATAAGAACGCAGAAATGGGTTTCATGCAATTACTGATTATTCCATGTCTTTAACATTTCACAGAAATCAGAAATATATGCAATTAAACTGGAAAGATAAACACAATTTTGAATATTATGTAGATAAGGTAACTGGCAATAGAAAGGCACTTAGGTGGAACAAAAAAATGCATTCTGATAAAATATTGCTTCTTTATTTTTCTTATTTAGTGTCATTTGAGACAATTACTTTGAGGTAAGAATTACAACTTAAAAATGCAACTGTGAATGTGCAAAACTTCTCTATTATATTTTGTTACCTAATATTTCATAAGTTGTATTTGAAGAATAAAAATCAACAGCTTAAAGCAGGATTTAACATTCTAAACTTGTTTTTTGACGGTTTCTCCACTTCTGAAGTGTAGATTGCCCAATTACTCTTTCCATATTAATAGAAATGTCCCTGAAACGTCTATTTTCTTTGCATTTTTTGTCATGATTTTTTGTTATGGAATAGAGGTGGTTTCCAAATTTGTTTTGAGTAGTACACTTAGTTGTTGGAAGTATGTTTATTTCCTTACTACTGAGTTATGTGTACAGAATGCATTCCATCAGCTATACAGAATTTAGGGAAGATTACATTTATATGTGTTTAAAAATGGCCTTTTTAAGTCACCTCTATTCAGAAATGCTAGTGTTCCAGAGGTTGATACAGTAAGCATTTCTCATAAAAATGATGGGGTTTGTTTTATCAGCAAGCCATGTTAAACATCACCTTTTATAAATGTTGAAATGGATCAAAGTAGTCAACATCTGACCTTTCAAGAGATTGTTTAAACTTACAAGGGTGCATAGGAAATTGCATGCTGGAAGGAATAAATAGAAGTTTCAGGACTGTCATCTGAATGGAATGAATTGTGCCATATAAATTGTTCTGAGTTGTATTCATCTAGTCAAATGTGGACAACTATGATTCTCATGTATACAACTGCATTAATCCTGTAGACTTCTTGCATAATGAATGGAGAATATTAGGTGACACCTACACTGCTACTTAATCTAACTCCTGACTCCCTGGTCAGTTGTACCAGAGTGATTCATGTCAACTGTTTTTCAGGCCAGACCCTCTAAAGCTGACTGGTGGCATCTACACTTTCTGGACTGTCATTCAGCTCCAGATTCAAGGCATATACATTTATATGTCTAAAAAACAGGGTCAATGCAGCTGCCATCAACTACATGGCTTGCACCATTTGGGATTTCTCCTGATGTCCAGCTACTAATTTGGAAATAGATCTTCTTTTGGTCCTCTAGTAGATCTACTACTCTTGTTCATAGTTTGAACACCAATGAGAGATCTATGTCTTTTGAGCAGCAGTTGAAGACCAGCCAAGATCTCCAAGGGAATATCTCATAACACTAGCTTCCCACATAGGGGCAACAATTAAATTAGGCCTTATGTCCAGAAATGTATGTGACTACTGTAAACCTTGCAACATATTTTCCAACCCTAAGTAGATACTCTGGATTCCATAGAATATCTTAAGTAAAATTAGGTGCATATGTTTAGACAATGGAATCTCACACCAAATTGCCACTGACATTTAAGAAATAACATGACTTTTGGGTAGAAATCTACATTAAACACCTATATTTTCTGTATTTATAGGTTATTTCCATTCATATATTCTAAGTATGGAAATTCAAGTCAGATTTATATAAATCTGCCTGTGTGGTTATTGCATTTATAGATTTCACATTTATTAACATCCTTATCTGATGACACTGTTGTATTACAGGCCTTAAACATATGAAAATAATTGAAAGAAAGAATGAAATAATACTTTCAGGACCCTTCTGTTCATTGTGCATCAAGATTTAAACTGATACATCCATGAAACACAGTTATAGTAAAAAAAAAATACTGAAAAACTCTGGTCCCAGAATAAGAAAAGAAACCCCCTGGAAATCCTTCATAAGTAGCAATGGCTACCAGTATAGTAAAAGGTTAACTGCTTAATATGTAAAAAGTCATTGGTAGAGAATAATAGGCAACTCTTACAGCAATTCAGACAACAGTGTTTTTAAAAACTTATTCCACTGAGTTGTCCAGTTGTATGTTGGATCCTAATTGTATGTGATTCTAATCTCACAGAATCACAGAATGTGCTGAGTTGGGAGGAACCCCCAAGGATCAAGTCCAACTCCTGCCCCTGCACACCACCATCCCTGAGAGTCACACCATGTGCTTGAGCATATTGTCCAAACAGTTCTTGACCTCTGCCAGGCTTGATGCTGTGACCACATCCCTGGGGAGCCTGTTCCAGTGTCCAAACTCTCTGGGTGAAGAGCTTTATTCTAATACCCAACCTAAACCTTCCTTGACACAACTTCAGGCCATTCCCTTGGGTCCTGTCACTGGTCACCACAGAGAAAAGATCAGTGCCTGCCCCTCTTCTTCCCCTCATGAGGAAGTTGTAACTGCAGTGAGACCTCCCCTCAGTCTCCTCTCCTCCAGGCTGAAGAGACCAAGTGACCTCAGCTGCTCCTCGTACAGGCCCTTCACCATTGTTGTTGCCCTCCTTGGAGCTCTCCCTAATATTTAATATCTTTCTTACATTGTGTTGACCAAAACTGAATACAGCACTTGAGAAAAAGGCTGCACCAGTGCAAAGTGGGACAATCCCCTTCCTTCTTGACAATGAAAAGGTATATGACACTGAACATACACTTTTATTGAAATTTATCACATAATTAACAAGACACCATCAGCTTTTTCCTGTAACTCCTATCTCTTTAATTCTTCTGTGGGATTCTTTGTTTCCTCCAGTATTAAAACCCTCAGACCAAGGTTCTCACTGACACTTCTTTAAATATTTATCATTTATACTATGTTATTACAAAGCCCAAACACATACAGCTACATGCAAAACATGCACGTAAGCACGTAGACAGTCTGTACAAGTTATTATTGCTAGTGAGCTAATGTATAGCCCAAAGCAAGGAGCATATTACTGATTATGTGATGAATAACTGAACAGCAAACTGACTCTATTTCAACTTCTCTAAAAAGACAGAAGAAAGAGAGATAACTGACTGAAACTTATCTACAACTTACAACTTATCTTCTTACAATATTACAGGTAGGTGTACATTTGTAAGCACAAGTTCTAGGTGCCTGTCCATGTGGGACTTCAAGAAACAGCAATGCACAATGTTAGATAAGTGAGCTTCCAAGAACAGTTAAGCCTTCAGCATCAAAAGATCATGAAATAAGCATTCGTTTTGCAAGTTCTTTTTGAAAAGCGCTATCTAAAAGTTAGAGAAAAAGCTGATGATAGTGATGAAAGGGGGGAAAGTGATGAAAGCTATGCTCCATTGAATAAGAAAATTTGAAAGAGCTCAGTGGTATATAAAATGAAGAATGATATTCTAGACGTATTTCAGAGGAGAAAAAAAGAGATTTTGAAGTTTTGAAAGTGATCTTTGCTTTCTGTTTATCTGCAGTAAGATCTAGTATTCTGTTTTGCTCATTACAGAGAGAACAAACCCTTTCAGTTAGATCAGAAGACCGGTCTTCCTGCTGACTACTTTGGTGACTTCAAGTAAGTCACTCAAATGTGTTTGTTTGATTTCTTTAACCTGTATTTAATCATCTCACCAAAATGTACTTCATAGTTTTCACAAAGTTGGTTTATCATGACTGTATTAGGGAAACTGCCAGTGTTTGTACTTATAAAGAACACACAGAAATAGAAGGTATGTAGACATAAAAATGATACTTCTAAGATATGAGATCTAAAGGTTCAAGGCTTTTGGCAGCAGATAATATTTGTCTGTTTTGTATATTCACCCTGGACTACCTTCTAGAGGAAAGTAATGAATTTCAAATCTCTCTCTGCTTGAAAATAGAAAAACAAGGATGAAAAAAGGATGAAATTGAAATCATAACTGGACATGTGCAAAAAGAAATTCACATGCTTGAATAGAAAAATTTGTGACCATAGCAAAGGAAGTTGATTGATTAACTCTTGATCATTCAAATATGTAAGCAAATGACTTTTCCTTTTTTTTCCATAACTGACATAAGAAAATGCTGTGCTTGTGAGTAAATACATTCATTTTAATTCATATGAAGAGTAAATATTATCTGGCAGGCTATAAGGACTTTTAAAATTATTTTTCTTAAACTTGTGTACATATTGATTTTAAGTACAATTCTTTGATCTCAGTTTGAAGATCCTCAGATATAAGAAAAAATTAAGCAAGATCTTAAAGCTTTATCTATCCTAGTAGTTCTGAGTGGGCACTAAAATTACTCTGAACTGTTCCTGGGCACTGAAGGCAACTCCATGATCCAGCCTGTTTCTATGTTAGCAAAATGCCCTAAGTGTCCAAGGCTCCCAAGCACTGTATACTGGGCAAGTACAGCTTCAGAGCTAAACTATGTCCAGGAAATAGTAAGGCAAGTGCTACTTGAAATGGGTCAAATATGTGCCAGGGAATATACCAAAATTTTTGATAAACACCATCCATTGTATGCTGAATTTAATACTACATCTTCATATGTTCTGATTATGTCATCTGGGTCTGTAGCTGAATTACCAATGATATCTTGCAAGTAGATCCAAAACTATGTATTTTTATTTTGAAATAATGCTATAAGAAATCATAATACCAACATACTTAAATCTGTATTTTCAAATATGATCAATATGAAGGATAGCTAGAGAACATAACCCTGAAGCTGGATTCTAGAATTTGTGTAATTTTCAGGCTAATTTTGTGGTTTTTCTTCTGACAAACCAGCTCATTGGGATTCTGTTTCTCTCTACAATAGATAGAAATACTGTTAAAGGATTGGAAGGAGCCATAGCAGGAGATGAAAGTGACTTCCCTAAAACAAAGGCAAAAGGAAATAGGGCAGATAAAAATCAGAACAAAAAATCCTGTCTGATGAAGCCTTAAATCAGTATCAAAATCTCCAGACGCTGATTAAAGGGACAGAATATGAATGAAAACAACATATGCCTGAATTATATCCTTAACAGCATTTATAGAAGTCCATGAACTAGGTAACATGAAAGATAAGAAATATTCAGTGTTATTCATTATTCAATGTTTTGTCTCATAGTTTAAATATTAGTATTCTATGTATAACTATAGTGTACTTGCCTATGAGATTTTTAATTTTGTCATTTAATTCCTGTTGTCCAGCATAAACTGCCAGCAAGATCTATGAAACCTTGCAGACTCAAATTAACCACTACAACAATTGTTATAATTAGTCTATGAGAGATTTTTGCATAATGGTGTTCACCAGAGGAAAAAACAAGGAAGCAGAACTAAAACTCTTATTTAATAGTGAAGTAAATGTGGCAAGGTGTGTCTGGCTCGTTAGAAAGGAATTACCCATGGGTTGACTCTAGAAAATATGTTTCTTTCATTCATTATTTTTAACACCTTAAACTGGCAAAATCAATTTTAACAGCTTCCCTTAAAATAAGGAAACATAAACTTGGGAAGATCAGACAAGTTAGTTGGGTCCATTTTCTGGATAACTCATCTGCAGTCATCCCAGTATGTGAAGAAATTTACAGCCAGTCTTTCCTACTTTCTTATAGCAGGCCTCACTTGGTTTAGTTTGGAATTCCTCTGAGAAGATACCGCTTATAGTAGTCTAACTAATCATAAAAAGCAGACTGCCCAGTGTTCATGAGCAAACACCAGTCAGAATTACAGTTAAACAGAAGTTATGATTACAATTTGAAAAAGCATGTTCAGGTCTAATAAGAAAAGAGAGAAAATTCAATACTCCACAGCTTCTTGTAGACCAGCCTTGGCAGGAAACTAAGCTTCACACAGTTACTACTCACTCACCCCTCTGCAGTGGAACCTGGGGGTAACCCCAAAGTAAAAGTACAAAAACATGTGGATTGTGGTAAAGATGATTTAATAGCAGAAGCAGCATATGCAAGTGATGCAGTAAAAATAATTGATTCACAGCTTTGCCACTTCCAGGACTCCATCATGGGTAAAATTTACTTAGAAAGATAAATACCATAAACCCTCCCCAGCCTGTCTTCCTTCCTTCTCCAGCTTTTTTTTTACTGAACGTGCTGCATATGATATGGGCCATTCATTTGGCCATTTGGAGTCAGCTGTCTTTGCTCTGTTTCCTGACAAATTCCTAGAATCATAAAGTCACAGAGAGGTTTGGGTAGAAAGAAACCTTTAAACATAACCTAGGCCAATCCTGCTGCCATGGTCAGGGACATTTTTCACCGTGAGGAATTTTGAGGAAGAAGATAAAATAAAGAGTGGGAAAACTACCTCAGAAAACAAATGTAATTATTACTTACTCTAAAATAACACAGCCTGTTAAGTGAAATGTCAGAGGGAGGGCTAGCAATGTACTACTTCTGTCTTACCAGATACTGGATAAACAAATGCTTCTGATGGAAAGGGAGAGGCTTCATCTGTGTTGTCATATTAGTTCAAGATACGAGTGTTGGCTTGAGTTAGGTCCACACATCTGGCTTTCTTCATACAGGAACTTGCTTTGAAGAAGGATGTCTACCACCAAACCTTGCTAACACTCTGTGGCAATGGTTCAATTACTGCAGGAGGAGCATCTGAGTGGTAAATTCAGAATCATTTTACAGGCAAAAGGGAACACACCATATGTTCAAAGTTAAACTTTGAATACTAGACAAGTTGATGTTTTTCAAATCCAAATTTTCTAAGGAACACAAAGAAACAATAATAATACAGAAGAAACTGTTAAACACACTTCCACATGCTGATACATTATGAGTATCTACCACTTTAGTGCTGAGATGACACTTTCACCACCTATTGGGAAATAGGGAAAGTTTGATCTTGTTTTCATAGTTATTTCTTGCTATCCTAATCTATTTTAGTTAGCAATGACACAAATTATTTTTTTTTCTCAGATCTGTTTTGTTCATGACAGTAATTGGTAAAGCAATCTCTCTGTTTTATCTTAGCCCATGAGCTTCCTATTCCCCCCCACAGCTGGGTGGGAGCTTGGCTTTTAGCCCATCAAAACCTACTTCCTCTGTGCACTCTTCTGAGTATCTACACCTTTGTTCTGATACTGAAATAACCCTTCCACACTCCATCTGGGCCTAAAGGTTGTTCCTGTCAGTCATTCCCACAGTTGCTGGGCTGCAGAATGTGACCATAGTTCACCAGCGCTTCTAAGCCTCAGGCCAGAAAGAGCAGGATGCCCATGGCAAGTGTAGTCCTCTTGTCACAGGACTCTACTCAGCAAATGCGTTTCTCCACCCTCTTTCCCTCCCTGAAACCTCTCTCCTGGGGCTTTTAAGGTTAGGATGGCAAGTGCTCCTGCTCCAGCTCCTGATACAAAGGAGCAAAGTCTTTTGCTCCCGCTGGTACCCAAGGTTTGTCAGGCTGTTGCCTACAGGCAACCAACTGTGCTCCCCAAGTAAACACCTGCTTCTACCAGGAGAAAAAGAATTGCAGTAGGGAGGGAACAGGGCCAGAAGACAGGTGTATTCCTCTTATGACCCTCAAAGGCTCCAGACAGAAACAACTGAGAGTGATTCTTCAAATCAAATTTTGTATAAAAGTTCAACAAAATTCCTGAAAACATAATAGAAATCAGCAAAATACAGCAAGTGTAATGCACAGTTCAATGACAATTCCAATGTGATTCCCCTTCCTATTATTTATAAAATGCTCATCATCACTATATTTGTGTCCCATATCACCAGAAAGGAATACATGAATTGAAGCCAGGTTAAGGCCATTGGTGTCTTGGAAATATTTTTGCTGGTTGTCTAGTTTTGGTCATCTCTGTTGGGCTGAGCCATGTGTTTACTCTTCCTATTCTGGTCAGAGGGGCTCAGGGATACCTTTATACAAGCAGTTGATTGATTAAGCTGTTGACAGCGGTTTTCAAGTCTTTTGCTCTTATCTCATGGTTAAAATGCACACCATGACAAGAGATGTCTGATATGAAGGTTTTATACAACTTACAGCACACATTCTGAAAGGGCAATTCTCTGATTTATATTAGCATGTATTTTCTTTTAAATGGGTGTATTCGTTTTCCACAGTTGGGAAAAAAAAGAGCATATAATTATGCCTGCAATAACTTTTAATACAATTTTTAACACTTTAAATATTATTTTTAAGATACATTTTATTGAGAAGAAACTATGTAAAATATTAGAAAAATTTATTTTGGAAGTAATCCAAATAACCAGTTGACTAGCTAGTTACTTCTTCCAGGAAACTGGAATGTTATCAATGGCTTCCAATACTTTCTTAGGAATTTGTTTGTTTAAAGTAGACTAATAATTTCATAAGTGTTACTTCACTTTCAGGCTATGAAATGAATATTGTAATGAACCTTTAAAACATATACTTGAGATGTCTTGTCTTCCTTTTCAAGTGTCCTCACAATGTGTATTGGTAAGCCTCTTTTCTGGAGATATATATTCATATTTATTTATGCTTGCTTATCCAGCAGTTCCACACCACATAAATAATGTGGGAATATAAGTAACATTACAGAACTAAGCACAGCAAACAAGTAGAAAGCTTTGACTATTGCTATAGACCATATTTAGCTTATTCTCAGGAGCTGTGAGAAGTTACCTAAAAAGTAAAATCTTTATGTGATTTGTGATTTTTGAAATTTATTTGTCATACTTCACTTTATTGTGATGAATTTTTAAACACCTATATGCTATAGGTAAAAAAGAATGTACAGATACTTTACAAAAAGGCAAGTTTGTAAATATAAAACTGAGGGAAAGAAACATAGAAGGAAATTATACTTTTTTTTAAAAAAAATCAGATTCAATAATACAAAAGGTTTTGTTGATCTCCATCTGAATTCAAATTTGTGCGGACTGGAAAACCTGAAATCTTTTTTGATTATTGATCCTGAGGTAGGCATCAGCAACAACCCAGTTTTGTTTTAAGCCAATTCAGACATACCAGCTTCATCTTCCTTTTTCATTCGTGTGGTTGCTTTTATATATGATACTACAGCTCTTGCACGAAGATGGAATAGTTTTAAGTGAAGACAACTTCCATCTTAGTGACTTAATTGATAGCATGCATGAATTTAAAGCTACCAAACAAAAAGCAGAGAAAGAAAGGAAAAGAGAAAACTGAAGGGAAGCCTCTCTCCAGTGCCCAGGTCCGAAGAACAATTGGGTCACCAGAGGAGTATCCTTTGGCCAAGTAGCTCAATTATAAATTTTCATTAGTCACAGAGGAAAAAATGGACTCTTCTAGGAGACAACACAGTAGATATCTATGCTTATAAGCCAAGAACCTTTTCTTCCTGCTTATTGGACTCCACTGACTAAAGATGGAAAATAAAGGAGAGATTTGTTTTAAATATTGTTTGTTAGTGCCGCTTTTGGCATTGTGTGGTGTCCTGCGGGGGTTGGTTCCTCTTCGAGGGGCCGACCCACCCCGTCCAGCAGTCCCCAAGGTTGCCGGTACCAGCAGCCCCTCACTACCTGCAACCAGAGGCTCTTTCCGCCAGGTAGCAGTCTCAGCCGGAGTTAAGGGAGCAGGAGAAAGTAGAGAGAGGACTCTCGGGGATATAGAACCAAAGAGGTTTATTCCTTGGCTCGGGTCCCAGGAGAGACCCTGAGCTGTGTGTGCAGTAGCTTTTAAACACAAAAGAGGTGGGTATACAGACATCCAATAGGAGAACAAGGAGGAGTGGTCTCGTAGGAACAACCAATAGAAGGGACATAGGGTGATGAATACATTAAATTTGAACAAATCACAACCGTAAAACAGGAGAACTCTCTGGAACGAAGGTGGGGTACAAATGATTGGCAGAACTGGTAGTTATATAACTTAAGTGATTGACAACTCAAACTTAACTGATAAAAAACTATTCTGGGATGGACGTAACTATAGGAACGGGATTTTGGCGGGAAGGGGTGAGGGAAAGAGAAGCCATTTTGTACCACTGAGAACCATACAAATGTGAGCCAAACCAGTTAAACTAGAACATGACAGCACGCCACCACAGTGTCCTGTCTAGTCTCAGGGTGGTTTCCTGCCAAAGTATCTGCTAGTATCACACAGAGGTCTCAAATAACCTCTGCTATTTCAGGACTTCGGCATTCTGAAAAAACCACAACTTTGGTGTGCAATTTTCATGGCGGGAAATACAATGTGGATGCAAAATTAACATTTGTGTATTATCTTGTACTGAATACTTTTAATGAGAAAACCTGAAGTTATTTACAAATACAGGCATCATCGCACTGATGGAAAACTGCTGAAGGTCAACCAAAGTTATGTTAAATTCCAGTGGCCAAGGAAGTGTAGCCAGGATTTGGGTTAGACCTGGGTTTATTTAGCAAATTTATTTCTGGTTTGGATGGATGAACAAATGCCACATTAATTCATATTCAGATAATATGAAATTGGACTGTATTGCAAATGCCATTATAGATAAAGAATAATCTAGCAAGAGCAAAAGAAATTTGAATTATTGGCTGAACATAAAATTATATTTAATCTTGGGAAATATGCAAGCTGTGTATCTGGGGAATAAAAATTCACAAAGACCATTTGAGGGATGGAGAAAATTTTTCTGGCAATATGAACTGGGTGTGAACGGAATAGAAAACCTCATGTGAATTTGAAGGTAGGGTAACAATCGAAAAAAGACAAATCCCAAAACATGATGTTGGAAAATAAACTCAGATACACCTTACTTTTTGGCATTAGAAATTAGATTTTAGAACACTAAGAAGACTGTGACACTTTATAATGAAGAGTAGCTTGAAAAACCATAAATGTTTAGAAACTCAAACCAAATTCATGGTTTGGAAGAACTAATGCGAATATTAAAGAATAAAAAGTCTGCCTATTATATATTAGTTACAGGAAATTGCTAATGAGAATAGCAATTCAAAATATTGGAAGGGTACAAATACTGAAAACAAAAAGCTGTAAATAGAAAACTTGGATGACATATACTCAAAGAGAAATCAAGCTGTCAAGGTAACCCAACACATTACAGATATATGTGTCTGTTTTCTAATTGTTCATGTATAGAGATATTTGTATAAACGGTTTTGTTGACTTTAGCTTGGATAGAGTCCATTTTCTTGGTAGTAGATAATATGGTGCCATGTTTCAAATTTGTACCAAAAATGGTGTTGATAACACAGGAATGTCTTAATTATTACTAAGCTGTGCTTCAACAGTTTTTCTGGCTCTCACGCCACCTCCCCAGCCAGTTGACACATGTTGCACAAAAATCTGGGAGAAGACACAGCCAGTACTATCAGAGATGAGATGGCCAAGACACTCAGAATGCTTCAATAAAACTTCAGAAGGTTTCAAGTATCAGCACCATGTTATCTAGAAGTCTTTCATACCTTTTCTATGTTGCCTCCCACAGGCAGCTCCGCCTCTTTCTCTCCTCTCTTCTGCAGTTCTAGCTTGCGGTTTCTTATCCCTAGCACAGCCACCTAACCCTGTCTGTCCCTCACACCACCTCCTATCCCTTCCTCCTCACAACACGGCCAGCAGACTGCATTTGACTCTTTACTAACTAACTCTTTCATCACACCCACCTGTGAGGGCAAGGCTGTTCCCACTCTTTGGTAATTAACACAGCTGCAATATATTGGAAGCAGGATTGCCTTTAGCACTATCTCTATTTTCCCACAAGTACAGCTGACCCCAAAAAACCAAATGGATATCCCATACCATATGATAACATTCTCAGCATATAAGGTAAGTGGAAGAAGAGGGAAAGAGGGGATTTTTAGAATATTGGCATTTGTCTTCCCAAGTCACTCTAACTCATGATGGAGCCCTGCTGTCCTGGGGATGGCTAAACACCTTCTTGCCCACAGAAAATGGTAGATTAATTCCTTGTTCTGCTTTGCTTGTGTGTGTGTGTGTTTTTCTTTATCTATCAAGTTTTCGTTATCTCAAACCACGAGTTTTCTCACTTTTACTCTTCTGACCCTCTCCCCCATTGCAACAATGGCAAGTGAGTAAATGGCTGTGAGGCTTAGTTCCAGCTGGCATTACACAAGAACAGTTCCTCTGGTTAATGGTGTATTAACCAGAGGAACACTAGTTAATATTTAATATTTAGTACTAAACAACACTTAATAATATTTTTTGAGGATTTTTCAAAACTGGATTCTCCCACCTTAAAGTTAAACAAGTACATAAAATTCCTGGTATTTGTACCATTTGAGGATGGATAGTTTAGACATTCTGTTCATGGCAACATAAGAGGTTAAGCAATTTTGAATGACATTTCTTCAGGACCTTTCTTCTTCCTACTCAGTTATTCTGACCTCTGGTTAGAAGTCTCTGTATGAAGAAACTTTGGAAGTCTTAGGCAATACAGTGACCAATATTTGGAACATCTTTATTCTGCCACTCCTGATTTCAAGAACCTGTACCTTGTTTGTTCAGCCCAATCATTTGATAGAACCACATCAGTCCCCAAATACTTGTACATGTAAAGGAGTTGGCAGGCTCTCTTTCTATGACCTCTCTAGAAGTCTCTCCCTGTACTTCCTCTACAGTGATATATTTTGCTGTGTCATGACTGTGAAATATTAGGACTTTCCTCACATTCTATAGTAGCTTTTTAAATAATTAATTGTTTTAGTACATACCTATAATTTTCAGTTGATTATGTCTTTGTCTCACCTAACAACCTTGTGGAAGATAGATTCAGAAAGAATAGGGGAAAAAAAAAACAAAAACAACAAAAGAAACTGTGTTCTCCCATTCTTTTTAACTCCAATTTCGTTAAAGTCTTCAATTATGTAGACTCTGCATGTATTCCATAATTGTGGTTTTCCTAAAAGGAAAGTTGAAATATCCTTTAATGGTTCTCATTTATGTGACCCATGTCATCTCAGTTATTTATGTGACTAAGTTATCTCAGAAGACAGACAAGAGACAGCCCATTTAGTGAAACTGCAGATCTAGGAGACAGGTAAAGTGAGGTGCTTATTCAGGATCTGAAGGAGAAATGCTGCACAATTTAGGAAAGCTATTCTACCAGACCAGTTGCTTTAATCCTTTAATCCACTTCCAGCAGATAAAGGGAAGTGATTATTTCTTTCTCTGTGTGGTCCTGAAGACTGCATGTGTAGGACTGTCCGTTTGGGACTTCATGACACAAAAAGACACAATCAGGAGTTAGTACAGCAGAAGCCAATCAAAATGTATAGAGGTTGCACCACATGGCATAGAAGGAGAGGATGAGAGGACCTGTCTTGTTCAGCTTTGAAAAGTGGAGGACACCATGGGGATCTTACTGCTTCTTTCAAGCTCCAACAAGAGGTGATTAAAATACAACAAAGAAAAAAACAGATCCAAAATTTTCCAAGGAAAACTGTGGATGAAAAATTATGTTGAAAAAGCACAGTGGGGAAAAAAATTGAAATGGGAAATTCTGACTTGATCTAAGGAAAATGTGTTTCACTGTATGAGTGGTTGAACTCAGTAAGAGTCTTCTTGGTGATATTCATGAAGATTTGTAGAACCAGACTGGCCACAATTCTGAGTAACCAGTTTTATGTAGGGCTTCGGATTGTGTGACTTCTGAAGGTCTTTTTCAATGTGCATGTGTCTTCTGTTAAAAGATGAGCCTTTATACAGGTACAGAGCAAATTTGAAGGGAAGAAGATATGTTTACATCTTCAGATGAGATTAAAAAAATATTCAGTTTTCTCACAATGGAAGTTTTTCCATTACAATACAAGCAAGTGTGTACAAAGAATTAATTCTCAGTATTTTAAATCTCAGAATTTTCAGTAATTAATTTAAACTAGAGTAATCCTTGCTTGTATTCTATCAGAGTACCATATTGATTGACAGATTGTAGATAAATCTTTTACCAGCTGGGTTCTCTCATCTTAGGGACCTGGTTAAATAATAGACTTCAAACAGAGCAAAACAGTAGTAACTGACCATAATCTCCAAAATCAGATGGAGAGAAAGGATCATGAGAAAGAGGTAAATAGAGATCTAATTTTGCAAATAATAATAAAAAAAAGGTAAATCCAAAATACAGGTGTATATTGAATTTTGGCTTGAGTTCTAGTTAGTGTATATTCTTAGCATGTAACTACTAAGCCCGTAATTCACTTTGGGCTTAGCGGACCTAGAACATCTTTTTACCTATGCCATTAAGGTATCACAAATTCACTTCCCTCTGTCCTTAATACACTTCCATATCTGATAGGCAAATATTTTTTTTATTTCTCATCACATTAAATTCTACTGTTTAATGTAAGATGATTGTTTCCAATGGTCTGTTATGTATATTTTTAAACTTGAAATTTTTGATATCATTATCTATTTGAACACTATGTATGTGGGCTATAAATATATTAAACTGACAATTTGACAATAAGATGATTTTTTTTTTCAAAAGAAGCACATCTCTATAATTTGATTTAATACTGATTTTTGAAGCTTCAATCCAATTTTAGAAAAAAATTCTAACTTTTAATTTTATTTCTTTATGGTTTTTACAAAAGACAATGAAAGGGAGACAAGCCTATGATCTTTATCCTTCATTACAGACAAACAGCAGTCTATAAGCTGACCTTGCAATGATCAGCAAAATAGGATGCTGACTATTCAAGGATAAGTTTAGAAATGGTCTTCGTCTTGTCTACGTTCAATGGAGTATGTGCTGAACATCACAAACTTAATTTCTTAATTCAACATCACAAAACAGGTACCTTAAAATCAAAGGAAATCTTTGAAATAGAATCTGTAAACAGCAAGTCTTTGAAGTGGAACATATAAAGTTTAATTGCTCTACTACTTTTGTCTTCCTGACTGATGTCCCCATATACAGGAATTGGGAGTCATTGTTAATACATTCCTTTTGTGGCTGTTTCCAATGGATATTTACTAGATTACTCACAGCCTATCTTTTAAGTTTTTGTGGGGGGTTTTTTTTTGTGGTTTTTTTTTTTTTTTTTTAATATCTATCCTAATACATAAACAAAATTATGAATTGAACCCAAAATTTTGCAATCTAATAATCCAAATTCCACTGAACATATCACTTGCATTCTGCCTATGGAAAACTTCTTTGTCAGTTAATTCACTAAGTGATATACGTATTTTATAAGGAATGCCATTTTCTTCACATTCAACCATTATAGGGACAAAGGAATTTGATTAAATAGAAGATTTTTCGGTAAAATAATCTGTAAAACATATATTGTATGTGTATCCTTCACATATAGTTCAATACAATGAAGAAAAAAAAACCCAGAATATTTATTATTGAAGAATAAATAATTTGAAAAAGAACCCAAACTAGTTTGTCATATCCACATTGCCATCAAAACGTTATAAATTCAACTAAAACTAAATTTAATTAAAACTGACTGAATTGTTAGACCAAGAATAAAATTCCAAGTTTATTAAACAACCACCTCACTAAAGAAGTGTAAAGACAATTTCAAGGAGACACTTAATTAGATAATTTATATAACTCATTTAGTATAGCAAACCGCTATACCCCCTGTTGGTTACTGTTAGGGATAAGAGATGAAGCAGCAGAACTGTTGTTTCAAATGTTAAGTATCATATACATCTTCCAAGCAGCTAGTCTACATGTGTCTATTTATTTCAGTAGTATCACTTTTTCTGCTGAGGCCTAATTAACAGGCCCTTGGACTATGGGAGCTCAATACCAACAGTTTGCTCTTTTATTGTCTCACTTTGCAGTGTAATTGAAATTCAAGTTAAAATATAAACAGAAAACATTGCTATGTGGATATAAGAGCAAAAGGTATTCACTTGTCTACAATAAGACTTTTCATTTGGAAAGGTGTCTTAATCAGACAACATTTAATAAAGGCGGTACTGCCTTTTCTGAATTTGTAAATACCAACAAACAAGTGTGAAGAAAAGGTAACTTCTACTATACTTTGAACTGCAGTGCTTGCCAATAAGTAGGTTGTTGCAATGTTCATTTTAGGTTTTCTAAAGTTCTGTATGATTCTACTGAGTTTCTATAAGAGTTCATCCACCCCCACCCCCTTCCCATAATCCCTGTCATTATCCTCCTCAATAGGCCTCTCCCTCTCCATTGTACCCCCTCAATAGCCCTCCCAGTCTATTGTACCTCCCATTGTACCTTATCAATAGACACACCCTGGTACTTGAGTACCCTGGCAAAGCCAGATGGTTCAGCCAAGGCTTCAGGTATCCCCACACCCCTTTTTGCCCCAAAATGGCAATGTCAATCCCCCCTGTACTTAAGTCACTGCTCCTCATTTCCATCAGTAACACCCCTGTTCTTAAGGGCAGGTAAGAGCCAAACTCACACACTCACGCTCTCTGACACCTGGGCCTTTGCCCTAAACACCTTCCTAATTACCACCAAGTGTGAGTCCACTCCTTCTTCCAAGCAAGATCACGTCTCTGTCTGAAATCTGGACTCAAAGGAAAAACTCGTTTATATGGTACCTGAAGACCAGAGCTAGCAGGGAAAACAAGCTCAGAAGAACCATAGTAGGTCTTCCAAGTGAAGATGTGAACAAGATGTCATAAATTATCACATGGTACTGTCAGGTCTTTCTAACATTCTGTAACTCTTTCAAATAGAAATGATAGTAAGTTACCTACACCTTAGTGGAAGGACATAAGCTTTATATTTCCAGTCTAGAAGTTTTTTGAATTCAGATAATATCTTTTAGAATTAATAGAGGTGACTCTCTTAGGTGCTACCTCATCAAAATATTACACACTTGGCACACATATGCGTATCATTGCAATTTGTATGATTACCACCTTATGGTCTCAACTAAGAAGTTTTAGTGGCTCTAAAGATCTGCAGAGATCCAGTCACTGTATAAAACAGATATCTAAGGGGTTTTACATACTACAAGCTTGATCCAGTCTGGGAAGTTAAATACCTATCTCTAAAATATTTTTTTTTTATTTTAGTGGTTGTTGTATTGTCAGCTAATGAATTTGTTTAGTGTAGAAGAGAATACAGATGACCTTGTCCCTGATAAGTAACAGCTGTGTTAATTACCCAATTCAACTTTGCCCCTGATGAGTCACAGCTACATCCAATAAAGATAAGTGTGATAAAAGGGAGTGGGTTATCTGGAAGAGGAACCATGAAGGAGGAGGAACCTTGGGGAGGAGGGTATCATGAAGAAAATAATCCTGGGGAGAGAATCACTGCTGTGAGATCATTCGGGTTTGCAACTAGAGCCTGTTGTTGGAACCTGCAGTTATAGTTTATTAGGTAAAAGCCTGCAGTCATGGTTTAGCAGGAAATAACCAACTGTCAGAGCCTGCAAAGGAAACCTACAGCAGGAGCTTGCTGTGGCCAGAGTCAGTGAATAGTTGGAGTCAGGATGGCCAAGTTGTAAAGAGGAATAAACCAGGACCCTTTTCATGCTGTGATAAACAAGAATTCTCAGCTCATTTCTGCCCTCTAAAAAGAGGGCTGCTGCAACAATTTAGCCTCCTTTAGGAATAAGAAATTATCTTTCCTGGTTAAATGTTAGAGCTAGGGACCTCCAACACCAATTCTGAAAGTAGCTGTGCTACATGGAAGCTTGAAGGATGTTTAAGGTGCCTTTTATTCATTTTACCTAACATAGATCAATACCAATGTCCTGGGACAGGTGTTCCAGAGAAATCCTGTGCAATTAGACACACAGGGAATCTCAGTCAATAAAGGAAATAATTATATATTTTTTGAATGCCAATGAGTTTAACCAGTCATGGGAAAAACACAGAAAATATTGCTCGCTTGATTTTAGTTTGATTTTTAAACACCTAACACACAACATGGACCATGTGTTACTGAAAAAATGGCATTCCTTCTCGTAAGGAAAAGGATCTGAAGTAGGAAGCCCTGGCTTTTGGCTCTCCCACAAGTCTGTGAAAAACACAAATGTATCTAACCCTCCCTAGAATAAATTAATTTAATTTAATCTCCATTATAAATTGATGAAACATAAATATTTTGAGTTTAAAATGTGTTCTTGTACAATATAATGACCTGTAATTTGAACTTGTTTCCAAACAATGTGTTCAGAATGTCATCACATAGTAGACAGCATACACAATCCAATTAATCATATGCTAAGCAGTCTTTCTGAAAGAGATTTTCCACGGTATTCACTTTCACCTTATTGTTCTACCAAACTCATGCTGGGTTTTTGTGTGTATTCTGGCTGCTGGAGAAAGCACTATTTCAATTTCGTGTAATGCTTTGGATTTCAGGATATTTATATTGTAGCTAATTTATGCTTTTTTGATTCTAAAAAAAAAATAGTAATAGTTTTATGAGTTTTCAAATTTGAAGAAAGAAAACAGGAAAAATTACATTCTTAGTAATGCTGGTGAATTGCTTGCTTGCTTGCTTTCTGACCTGTACTGGTTTTGGCTGGGATAGAGTTACTTTCTTTCAAAGCAGGTTGTATGGGTCCAAGTTCTGCATTGGTGCTGAAAAGTTGGTAACACAGATTTAGTTACTTCTGAGAGGACTTACACAGAATCAAGACGTTTTCTCCTTCAGACCCCATCCCAGCAACAAGCAGGCTGCAGGTGCAAGGGAAGGAGATGCAGCTGGGACAGCTGACCACAAGTGACCAAAGGAATGTTCCACACCATAGTGTCATGCTCAGTATATAAATCCATGGGAAAAAAAAAACAAAAAAAAAAA